>CM053027.1:242779148-242936648 GCA_028564925.1 Lithobates sylvaticus
AGTGTTGCTGGCAGATCCTCTGTTTGCGGGTTGGCAGGTGCCACTGTCACTACAGAGGTGGATGAAGAGGCCGAGACTGCAGCAGAAGAGGAAGCAGGAGGAGCCAGAGACCTTTCTTGGTTTTTGAGGTGTCTACTCCACTGCATCTCGTGCTTTGCACTTAGATGCCTGGTCATGCAGGTGGTGCTCAGGTTGAGAACGCTTATGCCTCGCTTCAGGCTCTGATTGCACAGCATGCAAACCACTCGTGTCTTGTCATCAGCACATTGTCTGAAGAACTGCCACGCTAGGGAACTCCTTGGACCTGGCTTTGGTGTGCTCGGTCCCTTGATGCGTTGGGCAGTAGCAGACGTACTGTCTAGGGGATGGACGCTCCGCTTTTGCACCCTGCTCCCTCTTCTGCTGTGCTGGTGGCTCTGTGCGACCACCGCCTCTTCCTCCGAACTACACTGGTTACCTGCATGACGTTGATTACATGTGGGGTCAAGGACCTCATCGTCCTCCACATCTTCTTCCACCCAGTCTTCACCCCTGCCCTCCTTGTCGGTCTGCACAATGGCGAAAGCAGCAGCAGTAGGCACCTGTGTTTCGTCATCATCCAAGAAGTGCTGCGATGGTCCTCCCATGTACTCATCATGAAACATAAGTGGTTGGGCATCGGTGGACACAATCTCTTCCACTTCTGGGGCAGGACTAGGTGGATGGCCCTGGGAAACCCTGCTAACAAAAGCAAAATAAAAGCAGAAGAGACTGCTGCATGATTTGGGGCTCAGACTGATTGGCTGATTTGCAGGGGGGTGAGGTGAAAGACTGATGGACATCGGCTGCAGGTGCCAACTCTGAACTTTCATCAGGAGACTGGGTGGGAGACAATGTGAAGGAACCGGAGGCACTGTCAGCAACCCAATCTACTATCGCCTGTACTTGTCTTGGCCTCAACATTCGTACAGCCTCATTAGGCACGCCGAAATACCGCTGCAGGCTCTGTCGCCTACTCGCACCTGAGGAAGGTGTTTCACTTGTGCGTGTAGCTGCCACAGATCGACCACGTCCTCTCCCTGCAACAGGAGCTCCACCAGCAGCACCATGACCGGGGCCACGTCCCTTTTTTGACGATCTCCTCATATTTTCAAAATTTATGATCTTGCCCTAAATGGGTGTTTTTGCAATAGCAGAATACACCCAGAGTATGTACAGCATGTATCTCAAAAAGTGCAGAAAATGCTATGAAAAAAACTATTTTTCACTCGATCGATCGATCGAATATGTCACACTCCTGCAAACATGCAGAAAACACTGCAAAATTTTATTTTTTTGCAATGTTTTTGCAATAGCAGAATACACCCAGAGTATGTACTGCGTGTATCTTAAAAACTGCAGAAAATGCTATGAAAAAAAAAAATTTCACTCCAATTTTTTTTTGGAATAGCACAATCGAAGAAAAATAGATCACACACTCCTGCAAACATGCAGAAAACACTGCAAAATTTTATTTTTTTGCAATGCAATGTTTTTGCAATAGCAGAATACACCCAGAGTATGGTGTATCTCACAGTAACATATGCAGTGCTGGTGCACTGAGCTTGCAGATAAAAGTTATATTTTGTCTGGCACTGGGCTCATGGCAGTGTAAAAAGACTGTGCACTGCAACCCAAACAGGTCTTAGAATTGATTTCTGAATAATGTTCTCTCCCTCAAAGCAGACACAGGAACCTTGACCTAAACTCTCTAGCTATGTAGATCGCTTACTAATTAGAAGATATTTCAGGAATGTGGACTGACTCCTAGCATGTAATTCTTTCCCTCACAGCAGCCAAGCAACTTTCCCTACACTGTGTAAAGCAGAGTGACGTGCTGTGCTGTGTGCCTCTAGCTTATATAGAGGCTGGGTCACATGCTGCACTGGCCAATCACAGCCATGCCATTAGTAGGCATGGCTGTGATGGCTTCTAAGGGCACACTAGTGAAATTAACGTGGATTGGCTGCCCTGCAGCTTTTAAAAAGGCGACAATACATCGCCGAACACTGGATCCGAACCCGAACACACAGTCAATTGTTCGGGTTCGGGTCCGGGACCCGGACACCCAAAAGTCCGCTACGGAACCAAACTTTACAGTTCGGGTTCGCTCAACCCTACTCATTTGCCATGTAGTTGCCCACCCCATTCATTTGTTCAGATCTTCTTGCAAGGTTTCCACATCCTGTGGAGAAGTTATTGCCCTGCTTAGCTTAGTATCGTCCGCAAATACAGAGATTGAACTGTTTACCCGATTCTCCAGGTCATTTATGACAAATTAAATAGGATTGGTCCCAGCACAGAACCCTGGGTGACCCCACTTTCCACCCCTGACCCTTCAAAGTACTCCTCATTAATCACCACCTTCTGAACTCGCTCCTGTACCCATTTTTCAATCCATGTACTCACCCTATAGTCCATGCCAACGGACCTTACTTTGTACAGTAAACGTTTATGGGGAACTGTGTCAAATGCTTTTGCAAAATCCAGATACACCACGTCTACAGGCCTTCCTTTATCTAGACGGCAGCTCATCTCCTTATAGAAGGTTAGTAGATTGGTTTGGCAAGAACGATTCTTCATGAATCCATGCTGATTACTGCTAATGATACCGTTTTCATTACTAAAATCTTCTATATAGTCCCTTATCCCCTTCAAGAGCTTGCATACTATTGATTTTAGGCTAACTGGTCTGTAATTCCCAGTGATGTATTATGGCCCTTTTTTAAATATTGGTGCTACATTGGCTTTTCTCCAATCAGCTGGTACCATTCCAGTCAGTAGACTGTCAGTAAAAATTAGGAACAATGGTCTGTCAATTACTTGACTGAGTTTCCTAAGGTGCAAGCCATCTGGTGCCAGTGACTTATTAGTGTTAAGTTTTCCAAGTCTATTTCTATTTCTTTCCTGTTAGCCATAAGGGTGCTTCCTGAGATGTGTCATGAGGATAAACACTGCAGATTTGGTTAGTGAAGCCCCCCGAAAACCTTGTGAAGACTGAGAAGAAGAATAAATTCAATACCTTCGCCATCTCTCCATCCTTAGTAACCAGATCTGCTTCATCATTCTTTATGGGGCCAATAAGGTCTTTCCTCCCTCTTTTACTGTTTATATACTGTATTTATCGGCATATAACATGCACAGGCGTGTAACACACACCTTCATTTTAGGAGGGAAGTTTCAGGGAAAACTAATTGTTTTAAATAAAGAACTTTGAAGCAAATCAAGGGTCAGTGCCCATCAATTCAGCCTCACCATTGCCCATCTGAAGCCTGATCAATTCCATCTGCAGCTTCACAATTGCCCATCAATGCAGCTTGATCAGTGCCCATCTGCAGCCTCACAATTGCCCATCAATGCAGCTTGATCAATGCCCATCTGCAGCCTCACAATTGCCCATCAATGCAGCTTGATCAATGCCCATCTGCAGCCTCACAATTACCCATCAATGCAGCCTGATCAGTGCCCATCTGCAGCCTCACCTCAGATTACTGCTGCCTTGGAGGCGACAGGGAGGGGGGGCAGGATGAGCCCTGTCAGATTACATACAGCGAGAATATCCTCTTTACTCGGCAGCCTCTTTAATACAAAGTCCTGCCTCCTGGAGCGGCTTCTATGATATACAGAACACCGGTCCAATGCCGGCTTCCTATTACTGAGGCTGCTGAGTAAACAGGAGGTTCTTGCTGTATCTGATGGCTCTCGTCCCGCCCCCCTCCCCGTTCCCTCCTAGGCAGCCCAAATTGCAGTATCGGTGTATAACACGCACGCACTATTTGCGCCCAATTTTAAGGGTGAAAAAAGGCGTGTTATACACCTTAAAGAATTTCTTGGGATTTGTTTTGCTCTCCGATGCTATGTGTCTTTCATGTTCTATCTTAGCCACCCTAATTGCACCCTTACATTTCTTGTTGCATTCTTTGTAAGTCTGAATGCTGATGATGATCCCTCAGCCTTGTATTTCTTGAAGGCCTTCTCCTTTTCAAGTTAAGCCATCCAGCACTTTTGTTCGCTCTTTTAAATTTATTTCCCAATGGGATGCACTGGCTAAATGCCCTTATTTAATACGCTCTTAAAGCAAACCCATCTCTCCTCCGTGTTTTTTGTTCCTAAGATTTTATCCCAATTTATATCTTCTAGCAAGGAGGTTGGCTCATTTGACATTCAGTGCCTTTCAGTGTCTTTGTATTCCCCTTATGTTTCCTATTTGTGTGATTTATATTGACCTGTGATCGGAACACCCCACGGTTCGGTTAGCACCAGAACCTGCGAACGGACTGAAATTTTTTGCGAACTTTAGCACCCCATTAAAGTCTAAGGGACTCGAACGTTCGAAATCAAAAGTGCTAATTTTAACCACTTCAGCCCCGGACCATTTGGCAGCCAAAGGACCAGAGGTCTTTTTTTCAATTTCGCACTGCACTACTTTAACTGGTAATTGCGCGGTCATGCAATTTTGTAACCAAACGAAATTTGCGTCCTTTTCTTCCCACAAATAGAGCTTTCTTTTGATGGTATTTGATTGCCTCTGTGATTTTTATTTTTTGCGATATAAACGGAAAAAGAGCGAAAATTTTGAAAAAAAAAGAGATTTTCTACTTTTTGTTATAAAAAAAATCTAATAAACTCAATTTTAGTCAAACATTTGGGCCAAAATGTATTCAGCCACATGTCTTTAGTAAAAAAAAATGCCAATAAGCTTATATTTATTGGTTTGCGCAAAAGTTATAGCGTCTACAAACTAGAGTACATTTTCTGGAATTTACACCGCTTTTAATTTATGACTGCCTATTTCATTTCTTGAGGTGCTAAAATGGCAGAGAAGTACAAAACCCCCCCAAATGACCCCATTTTGGAAAGTAGACACCCCAAGCTATTTGCTGAGAGGCATGTTGAGCCCATTGAATATTTTTTTTTTTAGTCCCAAGTGATTGAATAAAGACAAAAATAAAAAAGATTTTTTTTTTTTTTTCAAAAAGTTGTCACTAAATGATATATTGCTCACACATGCCATAGTTATATGTGGAATTGCACCCCAAAAATACATTTTGCTGCTTCTCCTGAGTATGGGGATACCACATGTGTGGGACTTTTTGGGAGCCTAGCCGCGTACGGGGCCCCGAAACCCAAGCACCGCCTTCAGGATTTCTAAGGGTGCAAATTTTTGATTTCACTCCTCACTACCTATCACAGTTTCGAAGGCCATAAAATGCCAAAATAGCACAAAACCCCCCCAAATGACCCCATTTTGGAAAGTAGACACCCCAAGCTATTTGTTGAGAGGCATGGTGAGTATTTTACAGCTCTCATTTGTTTTTGAAAATGAAGAAAGTAAAGAAAAAAAAAAATTTTTTTTTCTTTTTTTTTCAATTTTCAAAACTTTGTGACAAAAAGCGACATCTGCAAAATACTCACAATACCTCTCAGCAAATAGCTTGGGGTGTCTACTTTCCAAAATGGGGTCATTTTGGGGGGTTTTATGCCATCTGGGCATTCCATGGCCTCCGAAACTGTGATTGGCAGTGAGAAGTGAAATAAAAAAATTACACCCTTAGAAAGCCTGAAGGCGGTGATTGGTTTTTGGGGTTCCGTACGCAGCTAGGCTCCCAAAAAGTCCCACACATGTGGTATCCCCGTACTCAGGAGAAGCAACAGAATGTATTTTGGGGTGTATTTCTACATATGCCCATGACATGTTTGAGCAATATATCATTTAGTGACAACTTTTTGTAAAAAAAATATATATATATATTTTTTTTTTTCATTATTCAATCTCCTGGGACAAAAAAAAAAAATATTTAATGGGCTCAACATTGCTCTCATCAAATAGCTTGGGGTGTCTACTTTCCAAAATGGGGTCATTTGGGGGGGGTTTGAACTGTCCTGGCATTTTATGCACAACATTTAGAAGCCTATGTCACACGTCACCCACTCTTCTAACCACTTGTAGACAAAGCCCTTTCTGACACTTTTTGTTTACATGAAAACATATTTTTTTTTTGCAAGAAAATTACGTTGAACCCCCAAACACTATATATAATGTTAAAGCAAAGGCCCTACAGATTAAAATGGTGGATGTTGCATTTTTTTTTTCCACACAGTATTTGCGCAGCGATTTTTCAAACGCATTTTTTGTGGAAAAAATACACTTTTTTTTATTTTAATGCACTAAAACACACTATATTGCTCAAATTTTTGATGAAATAAAAAATATGATCTTAGGCCGAGTACATGGATACCAAACACGACATGCTTTAAAATTGCGCACAAACACGCAGTGGCGACAAACTACATACATTTTTAAAAGCCTTTAAAAGCCTTTACATGATACCACATTAGATTCACGGAGGAGGTCTACTGCTAAAATTACTGCCCTCGATCTGACCTTCGCGGTGATACCTCACATGCATGGTGCAATTGCTGTTTACATATGACGCCAGACCAACGCTTGTGTACGCCTTTGCGCAAGAGAAGGGGGGGCAGGGGTGCTTTTTTTTTGTTTTTTTTGTTTTTTTTTTTATTTATTTCGCTTTTTTATTTTATTTTTAAACTGTTCCTTCCATTTTTTTTCTTTGTTATGATTTTTATTGTTATCTCAGGGAATGTAAATATCCCCTATGATAGCAATAGGCAGTGACAGGTACTCTTTTTTTGAAAAAATTGGGGTCTATTAGACCCTAGATCTTTCCTCTGCCCTCAAAGCATCTGACCACACCAAGATTGGTGTGATAAAATGCTTTCCCAATTTCCCAATGGCGCGGTTTATATCCGGGAGGGGGGACATTCCCTCCCACTGCGTGTAAAAGCAGTCTAGAGGCTAATTACCCGCTAGAATTGCTTTTACATGAAAGCCGATCACTGGCTGAAAAGAATGATACCAAGATGATACCTAAACCTGCAGGCATCATTCTGGTATAACCATTCAAAGTCCAGCAACATACTGGACATATATTGTAATCTTTTTTTTTTCATGCAGCCTCTTGGCTGAACGAAAAAAAGAGATTGATTGGTGGGTATGCCCACCATTAGAATACCTCCCTTCATCCACCCACTTCTAATGATGGGCATACATGCACCATTTATATATGCCGATGCATGGGGGCATCCTCCCGCAAAAGTTATGCCGTGTACACACGGTCGGAATTTCGACCGTATGTACGTGGCATTAGGAGCCAATCGCTCCACCCCCCCCCCGGCGGCCCCCATGCTTCGGCATATATATGCTCTTTTTTTTTAACTGTGGTGGTGAAATCACCTCCTACAGTGTTGGAGTCGCGTCTTTATGTATCGTGGGAGCAAACGCTGTTGCTGTCAAGATAAATAAATCCGCGTTGCAACTGAAAACAAAAAAATGCTTAACACTAAAACACAGTAAACAAAATTACATACCTGAAAAGCAAGCATGATAAAACATGATAAAACATAATAAAACATTGCAGAATAGAATGGAGTAAAAAAAGAGCAACAATAGAGAGAGAATAGAGTGAGAGAGAGAACAATAAAACGACAACTATTTTATTTTTTTTTTTTTTTTTGAGATTCACAGGTAAAAAAGCTCCTGACTGAAGCGACTGAATCAAAACGCTACCACAAAAAAACTGTTAGCGATCGCAGGGATCAGGCCTGACTCTGCGAACGCTGCAGTTATGTGTGCTTAGTGTTTTGTAAGTGACAGTGATCGATCGATACTGCACTTGGGTGGGCTGGGCTGGGCGGAGGGGGAAAACGCAGGTGCTAGCAGGTATCTGGGCTGATCCCGCTAACAATGCGTTTTTTTTTGGAACCCTAAACTGCTGGGACGCTAGTATAGATCTGATCAGATCAGATATTGATCTGTTCAGATACTGTGCCACTAAGGGAGGTGTATGCTTTGTGCGTGGGTGTTTGCGGTACTGGCACTAACCTGGGGCGACGCAGACCTTATTTGACCCTAAAACCTAATTGATATCACCCGCCGGGCGATCAGGGGGTTAAACCGTTATTGGGTAATAAATGGCGGGTGCCCTGACAGTATAAAAAACAAGCTAACTAACCAGCGTCACCCGTAACAGTAATACAAAAAAAAACTGGTTACCTAGCGACACTAATGCAGCGATCAGAAAAACGATCGCTTAGTGACACTGGCAAAAGGGGGTGAAAGGGTTAACTAGGGGCAATCAGGGGGTTAAACCTTTATTAGGTAATATATGGGGGTACCTGACGCTATATAAAAACCTGACGGGGAACCTAAATAACGAAATAACTAACTGGCTAACCAGCGTCACCAGTGACAGTTATACAGTGATCACTGGTGAAAGGGTTAACTCTAGGGGCAATCAGGGGGTTAAAACCTTTATTTAGGTTGTAATATGGGGGTACCTGACCTATAAACCTATTTATGAACCTATATAAACATGGCGGTTACCTAAAAAAAAAAAAATGGTTACCTAGCGACACTAATGCAGCGATCAGAAAAACGATCGCTTAGTGACACTGGCAAAAGGGGGTGAAAGGGTTAACTAGGGCAATCAGGGGGTTAAAACCTTTATTAGGTAATATATGGGGGTACCTGACGCTATATAAAAACCTGACGGGGAACCTAAATAACGAAATAACTAACTGGCTAACCAGCGTCACCAGTGACAGTTATACAGTGATCACTGGTGAAAGGGTTAACTCTAGGGGCAATCAAGGGGTTAAAACCTTAATTTAGGTTGTAATATGGGGGTACCTGACCTATAAAACTATTTATGAACCTATATAAACATGGCGGTTACCTAAAAAAAAAAAAAAATGGTTACCTAGCGACAGCAGTGACACTAATACAGCGATCAGAAAAACGATCGCTTAGTGACACTGGCAAAAGGGGGTGAAAGGGTTACCTGGGGGCAATCAAGGGGTTAAACCTTTATTAGGGGGGGGTAGGGGGCTACCTTGGACCTAAAACTAACTGCCCTGACAGTTATTACAGTCACACTGACACTAAATGCAGTGATCAGTAAAAAAATGATCACTGCAATTAGTGACACTGTGACTGGGGGGGGAGGGGGTGATCTGGGGGGTGATCAGGGGGTGACAGGGGGGTGGAATATGTGCCTAACTGTACTGGTGTCAGTGTACTGTTGTGCACTAACCTTTACATGTTCACCGCTCGGCGTCTCCGGTCACATAGACCGGCGCACCGAGCGTGACATCACTTCTGCCTTCCTGTCTATACAATAGACAGGAAGGGGAAGCTTTTCATTGGCCAGGAGCGATCGCGAGGGGGTGGCCAGAAACCACTGGCCGTCCCCTCGTCCCGGATCGCTCCTGACACGATCCCGACCGTCCCCGCCGGCGGAGGGGGGTCCGATTGGACCCCCCAACCGCCGGAAGAATGTCACGTACAGGTACGTGATTCTGCCTGTACGTGCCATTCTGCCGACGTATATCTACATGGGGCGGTCGGGAAGTGGTTAAAGGCTAATATGCAAGTTATTGTCCTAAAAATGGTTTGGGGACTTGGCTCCTGCCCCAGGGGACATGGATCAATGCTAATTTTTTTTTTAAAACGGACGTTTTTTTGGGAGCACCGATTTTAATGACGCTTAAAGTGAAAACAAAAAAGTGAAATATTCCTTTAAATATTGTGCCTGGGGGGTGTCTATAGTATGCCTGTGAAGTGGCACAGGTTTTCCGTGTTTAGAATAGTCCCTGCACAAAATGACATTTAATGGAAAAAAAGTAATTTAAAACTGCTTGCGGTTTTAATGTAATGTCTGGTTCCGGCAATGTGGATGAAAATCATTGAGAAAAATGGCATGGGTAGCCCCCCTGCCCATTACCAGCCCCTTTGGGTCTTGTACGGATATTAAGGGGAACCCCGTACCCAAATTAAAAAAAGGAAAGGCGTGTGCCCCCCAGGCCCTATATACTCAGAACAGCAGTATACAGGCGGTGCAAACAAGACAGGGACTATGTTGGTTTGTTGTGTTAAGTAGAATCTGTTTGTAATTTTTAACTGATTCATTTTTAACCACTTCAGCCCCGGACCATTTGGCAGCCAAAGGACCAGAGGTCTTTTTTCAATTTCGCACTGCACTGCTTTAACTGGTAATTGCGCGGTCATGCAATGTTGTACCCAAACGAAATTGGCGTCCTTTTCTTCCCACAAATAGAGCTTTATTTTGATGGTATTTGATTGCCTCTGTGATTTTTTTTTTTTGCGCTATAAACGGAAAAAGACTGCAAATTTTGAAAAAAAAAGATATTTTTCTACTTTTTGTTATAAGAAAAATCCAATAAACTCAATTTTAATCAAACATTTGGGCCAAAATGTATTTAGCCACATGTCTTTAGTAAAAAAAAAAATGCCAATAAGCGTATATTTATTGGTTTGCGCAAAAGTTATAGCGTCTACAAACTAGAGTACATTTTCTGGAATTTACACCGCTTTTAATTTATGACTGCCTATCTCATTTCTTGAGGTGCTAAAATGGCAGGGAAGTACAAAACCCCCCCAAATGACCCCATTTTGGAAAGTAGACACCCCAAGCTATTTGCTGAGAGGCATGTTGAGCCCATTGAATATTTTTTTTTTTTAGTCCCAAGTGATTGAATAAAGACAAAAAAAAAAAAAAAAAAAATGTTTTCAAAAAGTTGTCACTAAATGATATATTGCTCACACATGCCATGGTTATATGTGGAATTGCACCCCAAAATACATTTAGCTGCTTCTCCTGAGTATGGGGATACCACATGTGTGGGACTTTTTGGGAGCCTAGCCGCGTACGGGGCCCCGAAACCCAAGCACCGCCTTCAGGATTTCTAAGGGTGCAAATTTTTGATTTCACTCCTCACTACCTATCACAGTTTCGAAGGCCATAAAATGCCAAAATAGCACAAAACCCCCCCAAATGACCCCATTTTGGAAAGTAGACACCCCAAGCTATTTGCTGAGAGGCATGTTGAGCCCATTGAATATTTTTTTTTTTAGTCCCAAGTGATTGAATAAAGACAAAAAATAAAAAATAAAAAATAAATAAAAAAAAGTTGTCACTAAATGATATATTGCTCACACATGCCATAGTTATATGTGGAATTGCACCCCAAAATACATTTTGCTGCTTCTCCTGAGTATGGGGATACCACATATGTGGGACTTTTTGGGAGCCTAGCCGCGTACGGGGCCCCGAAACCCAAGCACCGTCTTCAGGATTTCTAAGGGTGCAAATTTTTGATTTCACTCCTCACTACCTATCACAGTTTCGAAGGCCATAAAATGCCAAAATAGCACAAAACCCCCCCAAATGACCCCATTTTGGAAAGTAGACACCCCAAGCTATTTGCTGAGAGGCATGGTGAGTATTTTACAGCTCTCATTTGTTTTTGAAAATGAAGAAAGTAAAGAAAAAAAAATTTTTTTTTTTCTTTTTTCAATTTTCAAAACTTTGTGACAAAAAGCGAGATCTGCAAAATACTCACAATACCTCTCAGCAAATAGCTTGGGGTGTCTACTTTCCAAAATGGGGTCATTTTGGGGGGTTTTATGCCATCTGGGCATTCCATGGCCTCCGAAACTGTGATTGGCAGTGAGAAGTGAAATAAAAAAATTACACCCTTAGAAAGCCTGAAGGCGGTGCTTGGTTTTTGGGGTGACGTACGCGGCTAGGCTCCCAAAAAGTCCCACACATGTGGTATCCCCGTACTCAGGAGAAGCAACAGAATGTATTTTGGGGTGTATTTCCACATATGCCCATGGCATGTTTGAGCAATATATCATTTAGTGACAACTTTTTGTAAAAAAAATATATATTTTTTTTTTTTTCATTATTCAATCTCTTGGGACAAAAAAAATAAAAAAAATAATGGGCTCAACATTGCTCTCAGCAAATAGCTTGGGGTGTCTACTTTCCAAAATGGGGTCATTTGGGGGGGGGGGTTTGAACTGTCCTGGCATTTTATGCACAACATTTAGAAGCCTATGTCACACGTCACCCACTCTTCTAACCACTTGTAGACAAAGCCTTTTCTGACACTTTTTGTTTACATGAAAACATATTTTTTTTTTGCAAGAAAATTACGTTGAACCCCCAAACACTATATATATTGTTAAAGCAAAGGCCCTACAGATTAAAATGGTGGGTGTTGCATTTTTTTTTTCCACACAGTATTTGCGCAGCGATTTTTCAAACGCATTTTTTGTGGAAAAAATACACTTTTTTTTATTTTAATGCACTAAAACACACTACATTGCTCAAATTTTTGATGAAATAAAAAATATGATCTTAGGCCGAGTACATGGATACCAAACAGGACATGCTTTGAAATTGCGCACAAACACGCAGTGGCGACAAACTACATACATTTTTAAAAGCCTTTAAAAGCCTTTACATGATACCACATTAGATTCACGGAGGAGGTCTACTGCTAAAATTACTGCCCTCGATCTGACCTTCGCGGTGATACCTCACATGCATGGTGCAATTGCTGTTTACGTATGACGCCAGACCAACGCTTGTGTTCGCCTTTGCGCAAGAGAAGGGGGGGCAGGGGTGCTTTTTTTTTTTTTTTTTTTATTTTTTTTATTTATTTAGCTTTTTTATTTTATTTTAAAACTGTTCCCTCCATTTTTTTCTTTTGTTATCATTTTTATTGTTATCTCACGGAATGTAAATATCCCCTATGATAGCAATAGGCAGTGACAGGTACTCTTTTTTTGAAAAAATTGGGGTCTGTTAGACCCTAGATCTTTCCTCTGCCCTCAAAGCATCTGACCACACCAAGATCGGTGTGATAAAACGCTTTCCCAATTTCCCAATGGCGCGGTTTATATCCGGGAGGGGGGACATTCCCTCCCACTGCTTGTAAAAGCAGTCTAGAGGCTAATTACCCGCTAGAATTGCTTTTACATGAAAGCCGATCACTGGCTGAAAAGAATGATACCAAGATGATACCTAAACCTGCAGGCATCATTCTGGTATAACCATTCAAAGTCCAGCAACATACTGGACATATATTGTAATCTTTATTTTTCATGCAGCCTCTTGGCTGAACGAAAAAAAGAGATTGATTGGTGGGTATGCCCACCATTAGAATACCACCCTTCATCCACCCACTTCTAATGATGGGCATACATGCACCATTTATATATGCCGAAGCATGGGGGCATCCTCCCACAAAAGTTATGCCATGTACACACGGTTGCACTTTTCCACGGGGCAAGGCTCCGTCGGAATTTCGACCGTATGTACGCAGCATTAGGAGCCAATCGCTCCCCCCCCCCCTGCTGCCCCCATGCTTCGGCATATATGCTCTTTTTTTTTAACTGTGGTGGTGAAATCACCTCCTACAGTGTTGGAGTCGCGTCTTTATGTATCGTGGGAGCAAACACTGTTGCTGTCAAGATAAATAAATCCGCGCTGCAACTGAATGGCGCACCTGAAAACAAAAAAATGGTTAACACTAAAACACAGTAAACAAAATTACATACCTGAAAAGCAAGCATGATAAAACATAATAAAACATTGCAGAATAGAATGGAGTAAAAAAAGAGCAACAATAGAGAGAGAACAATAAAACGACAACTATTTTTTTATTTTTTTGAGATTTACAGGTAAAAAAGCTCCTGACTGTTAGCGACTGAATCAAAACGCTACCACAAAAAAACTGTTAGCGATCGCAGGGATCAGGCCTGACTCTGCGAACGCTGCAGTTATGTGTGCTTAGTGTTTTCTAAATGACAGTGATCGATCAATACTGCACTTGGGTGGGCTGGGCTGGGCTGGGCGGAGGGGGAAAACGCAGGTGCTAGCAGGTATCTGGGCTGATGCCGCTAACAATGCGTTTTTTTGGAACCCTAAACTGCTGGGACGCTAGTATAGATCTGATCAGATCAGATATTGATCTGTTCAGATACTGTACCACTAAGGGAGGTGTATGCTTTGTGCGTGGGTGTTTGCGGTGCTGGCACTAACCTGGGGCGACGCAGACCTTATTTGACCCTAAAACCTAATTGATATCACCCGCCGGGCGATCAGGGGGTTAAACCGTTATTGGGTAATAAATGGCGGGTGCCCTGACAGTATAAAAAACAAACTATCTAACCAGCGTCACCCGTAACAGTTATACGGTGATCACTGGTGAAAGGGTTAACTAGGGGCAATCAGGGGGTTAAAACCTTTATTAGGTATTATATGGGGGTACCTGACGCTATATAAAAACCTGACGGGGAACCTAAATAACTAACTGGCTAACCAGCGTCACCAGTGACAGTTATACTGTGATCACTGGTGAAAGAGTTAACTCTAGGGGCAATCAGGGGGTTAAAACCTTTATTTAGGTTGTAATATGGGGGTACCTGACCTATAAACCTATTTATGAACCTATATAAACCTGGCGGTTACCTAAAAAAAAAACTGGCTACCTAGCGGCACCAGTGACACTAATGCAGCGATTAGAAAAACGATCGCTTAGTGACACTGGCAAAAGGGGGTGAAAGGGTTAACTAGGGGCAATCAGGGGGCTAAAACCTTTATTTAGGTTGTAATATGGGGGTACCTGACCTATAAACCTATTTATGAACCTATATAAACATGGCGGTTAACCTAAAAAAAAACTGGTTACCTAGCGACACTAATGCAGCGATCAGAAAAACGATCGCTTAGTGACACTGGCAAAAGGGGGTGAAAGGGTTAACTAGGGGCAATCAGGGGGTTAAAACCTTTATTAGGTAATATATGGGGGTACCTGACACTATATAAAAACCTGACGGGGAACCTAAATAACGAAATAACTAACTGGCTAACCAGCGTCACCAGTGACAGTTATACTGTGATCACTGGTGAAAGGGTTAACTCTAGGGGCAATCAGGGGGTTAAAACCTTTATTTAGGTTGTAATATGGGGGTACCTGACCTATAAACCTATTTATGAACCTATATAAACATGGCGGTTACCTAAAAAAAAAAATGGTTACCTAGCGACAGCAGTGACACTAATACAGCGATCAGAAAAACGATCGCTTAGTGACACTGGCAAAAGGGGGTGAAAGGGTTACCTGGGGGGCAATCAAGGGGTTAAACCTTTATTAGGGGGGGGTGGGGGGCTACCTTGGACCTAACACTAACTGCACTGACAGTTATTACAGTCACACTGACACTAAATGCAGTGATCAGTAAATAAATGATCACTGCAATTAGTGACACTGTGACTGGGGGGGGGGAGGGGGTGATCTGGGGGTGATCTGGGGGTGACAGGGGGGTGTTTTGTGTGCCTATGTGTACTGGTGTCAGTGTACTGTTGGTGCACTAACCTGTGTGTGTTGACTCCTCGGCGTTCCGGTCACATAGACCGGCGCACCGAGTGTGACATCACTTCCTCTGCCTGTGTTTTGATTGACACAGACAGAGGAAGCATCTGATTCGCCAGGAGCGATCGCGAGGGGGTGGCCAGAAACCACTGGCCGTCCCCTCATCCCGGATCGCTCCTGAAGCGATCCCGACCGTCCCCGCCGGCCGGGGGGGTCCGATCGGACCCCCCACGCGCCTGAAGAATGGCACGTACAGGTACGTGATTCTGCCTGTACGTGCCATTCTGCTGACGTATATCTACATGGGGCGGTCAGGAAGTGGTTAAAGTGTAGCTCCAGTCAAAAAATCTATTTTTAAGCTTTTTGGAAAACATAGGGAAGGGTTATCACCCCTGTATAATTTTTTGGGCCGTCTTTTTCATCTCAATTCCTGTTGTCTCCTTCCGTTTGCAAGTAGGAGACGTTTGTAAGTTGGATGTTTGAAAGTAGGGGCCTGCACTATATGCTCTGCAGAAATTTGGCCCTAAAGTGTTGGTGTTGCCACAAGTTAACACTGTAAGGCCTCAAAGTG
The DNA here is from genome assembly GCA_028564925.1 of Lithobates sylvaticus. Lineage (NCBI taxonomy): Eukaryota > Metazoa > Chordata > Amphibia > Anura > Ranidae > Lithobates > Lithobates sylvaticus. The sequence goes on from CM053027.1 coordinate 242,795,005, forward strand.
AATCTTGGTGGGCGCTGGAGCGCCCTTCTGTGAACTATTATATCAAGAATTGTAATTACATGCCATTGTTGAACAGTGGTAGAAAAATTGGGCCTTTGGTGGTGGTGGTGGTGCTGGTGCCACAACACTGTAAGTCCTCACAGTTACTCTCGGTGGGCGCTGGAACGGGCCCCGCTGTGAAATATTATATCAAGAATTGTAATTACATGCTCCTGTTAAACAGGGGCTGAAAAATTGGGCCTTAGGCACTGGTGCCACAACACTGCAACACCTCACAGAAACTCTAGTTGGAGTGCAGGAATGAGCCCTGCTGCAAGGCATTGCATCAAAAATTGTAATTACATGCCCCTGTTAAACAGGGGCTGAAAAATTGGGCTTTAGGCACTGGTGCTGGTGCCACGACACTGCAACCTCTCCCAGATACTCTAGTTGGAGTGCAGGAATGAGCCCTGCTGCAAAGCATTGCATCAAAATTTTTAATTACATGCCCCTATTAAACAGGGGCTGAAAAAATGGGCCTTAGCCACTGGTGGTGGCGCCCAGAACCAAAAATGTTCTTCCAAGCTATCAACAGGATCATTGAGGAGGAAGAGGATAGTCAGTCAACATAACAGGATAGTCACTCAGCATCAGCATAGGCAGTCTTGAAGGGATGTGACATTTCAAAAAAAATTATTTGGTTACATCAGATTCAGGTGCTTGGTAGCTGGTGGTGATCCAAGACTGATTCATCTTTATGAAGGTCAGTCGATAAACCGAGTCGGTGGACAGGCACACCCTGTGATCGGTTACAAAGCATCGAGCAGCACTGAATGTGCGTTCCGAAAGAACGCTGGATGCAGGACAGGCCAGTAGCTCAATTGCATACTGTGCAAGCTCTGGCCAGTGATCCATCCTCAAGACCCAGTAACCCAGAGGATTTTTGGGGGGAAAGGTGTCCAAGTCTGACCTTGCCCCTAGGTATTCCTGCACCATGTAAATCAGACGTTGGCGATGGTTGCTGGAACCGTTCATACCTTGGGGCTGCGGACTAAAAAATTGTCTGAACGCATCGGTCAGATGGCCACCTTCTCCACCACCCCTTCTGTGACTGACCGAAGCCTCAGCAACACGTTGTCCAGGACCAGTTGTTTGTAACCTCCCAGTCTCTGGAGACGCGTTGCACAGACCTTTCTGCAAGGCCTCCCAGAGATGTCTCATCCTCTGCTCCCTCTGCGATGGCAAGATAAGGTCTGCAACCTTACCCTTGTACCGTGGATCAAGGAGAGTTGCCAGCCAGTAATGATCCCTCTCCTTGATCTGAAGAATACAAGGATCCTTCCGCAGACTTTGCAGGATCAGGGAGGCCATGCAGCGTAGGTTAGCTGAGGCATTCGGTCCGGAGTCCTCTGGGTCACTAAGGATGACATGATCCGCAGCCACCTCCTCCCAGCCACGTACAAGTCCACGGGTTTCTTGGGACTGTAAATCATCCCTAAAAGACTGCTACTGCTGATGCTGAGTGCCAGCCTCCACCTCCATGCATACACAATCCTCCTCGTTCTCTTCCTGTGTGATCGGTGGGACAGCAGATAAAGGATAAAGGGGGCCTTGAGAGGCAAGGAAGTCCTCCTCTTCCTGCCTCTGTTCTTCCTCAAGTTCCCTGTCCATTATTCCATGCAGCGTGTGCTCCAACAGGTGGACAAGAGGTACAGTGTCACTGATGCATGCACTTTCACTGCTCACCATCCTTGTGGCCTCCTCAAATGGTGACAGGACAGTGCATGCATAAGCTGGCGTGGCATCAACCACCTCTCAGACTGCCCCTGCAGAGCTGACAGAACCTCTGCCCCAGTGTGGCTCCTGTCCCCCAAGCACACCAGCGCAAGCATGTGCGAAATGTGTTATTCAAAGGTTTTATTCAAGAACATGAAAAGTAAAATAAAATTGCGTGGGAAACAGACCCACGTAAATAAGCAATAGCAAGTGTACAAAAAAGAAATTTAAATGGGATGCATAGACATGAGCATGAAAGTAAACCACAGATACAGATATGCGATTGACCGACGTGTTTAGAGTTTTAGCTCTTCTTCAGGGACATAGGGATCAGCACATATATATATATAAATAAATCTATAAAGAAAAAACAGTATGAGAAACACAAGACAGGTACATGTATATTGAAAATCAGAATCAATAAACAATTGGTAAGCACGAGTTGTGTGTAGATTGAATAATGTGAATACTGACCCTATACTGTGTCTTGAAGTCTCATAAAGCATCCAAGTTGAGTTAAAAGGGGAGAAAATAAGGCAAAACCTTGGTGTAATGAACACAAAGGTGTTTGTGCTGCTTCTGAACCCTCAAAGGCGGGGCCCGTCTAGCCCCCCGCGCACATACACGACCAGACCCCTGCTGAGAGATGATCACCAGCAAAGGGCGTCTAAGAGTCCCCTGCAGAGTCTGCAGAGATGTGGCACTGTAAAAATGTAAAGAATAGAATTATATGCAAGAAAGTCAGAGGGTGGGGTGCAATGATGAATTGCAGAGACTTGGCAGAACACAAGTGAGGTTGCTTGTATTCAGCATGACCACCCCTCTGGATTATAACCAGAATTGTATTGGGGTTAGTTCTAGACCGGAATTACAGTCTGGCTGTGTGTGCAAGGTTAGATGGGTGAAAAAGAATGCAGTTACCTTGGGGTCCAGAGTGTGGTAATGAGAAGCGCACAGAAGTGGTTAAAAGGGGAGGAAAACTGGATCAACGGTATGGTCGGATGGTCATGGCGTGCACCAGAAAAAGGTAATGGTTGCAGCAGGGGGTACCCTGTTCAGTGCCAGACAGTATTTAAGAGTGCCTAGAGAGATATATGTAAGCATACAATTAGTGCTAGGCAGGGGGTAAAAAATAGTTACTTAAATGAGGAAAAGTGAAGCGCATGTGCCAGTACCTGAGCAATTTGAGGAGGTGGTGCTGTAGGATACACCACTAGGTTACCACCTATGAATGAATGGATAAGGTATAATATCAGGCAGATACTCAAGGGTAAATTACTGGTGGGTACTTGGAATTGCACTGGGCAGGTTACCACGCACATGAACAAAGGGGGAGAGAAATTGGTCTGAACATAAGGAGTGCAAAATAGTTAGAGTAATGGTGCTTACCAGGGTCGACCGGTCAGAGATCCATCACAGCAGACAACAGTACCATGCTGTGATCCTGTATTATATAGATCCTCTATTATATATGGCACTGGCCTAATTGCAGACATGGGGGAGAGGGGGTGACGCCCCCCGAGTCGTTGGCGCGGGAGCCCGCCCCCCGGGGACGGCAAGCCGTGCTATTGGTGGAAAAGGGGGTCGGTGGTGTGCATGGGGATGTGTGTCCCCCCGGCCACAAGGCGCGGCGGTGTCTGGTTCCCCAACGCCGCCGTGATGTTGTTATTGGCCGGTGTGTATAGGGAAAGTCACTTCTGGGCGCAGATGCGCCCGACGCCGTGACGTCATGACGTGCCATGGGTGGGGACCCACACCCGCGTCATCGGCTCGCAGCGCGAGCATACAGAGAGGCCAGGGACAAGTAAATGTCTCTGCCTCTCCATGCAGTGAGGGCTGCTGATGCTAGGTGAAGCATCCAGCAGCCCTACGTGCGCTGAGTGGCAACCAAACCCGGCAGGGAGGGGGGAGAGAGAGCGCGGGAGGGGCACCAGGGCCACACCAGGCGATTTAAGGGTGGCAAGCATGGAGGCAGAGAAGCACAAATGGCCATGGTACAAATGGGGACAAATGTGTAGCAAGGAATTAGCAGTCATTTAAGGTGGACACAAACTGATAAAATTAATAAAAACTTAACCCATAAATAAAGGGCAGAGGGAAGAAAGGGAGACAGTGGTATTAACCAGATATTAACAGTGAGTGAAATAAAATGTATCTAAAGGATTTAAAGTGGTGTATTTAAAGATCTATATGAATATTATTCATCTGGGGGCTCCCATTTGGAGCCCCCAGATGAAAAACCTTCCAGGAATGGTTTAAAGGAGATTGCACCATTGAGTCCTGGGGGCGATGTGTCCCTTAACCTGAAGATCCATCTTTGTTCAAGTTGCATTAAGAGTTTGTTGGCATCTCCTCTACGCATGCCTTGGTGGACCCGATCCAGGATCAGGAAGGAGAATTTGGGACATGTACCCTCGTGTATTTGGGTGACATGTCTACCTAGAGGTAAATTTGGGTTGCGTGTTCTCATGGATAGGATATGTTTGTACGCCCTGCGCCAAAATTCTTGGATTGTTTTGCCTACGTAAAAGCTATTACATTCGCAGACAAGAAGATACACAACCCCACACGTGAGGCAGTTGGCAAAGTGTTTGGGTTTAAACCTTTCCCCATTGGGTAGTGTAATGTTCTGGGAGGTGTTGAGGAATCTACAGTAATTGCAACCTCCACATGAAAAAGTGCCCTTGTTTTTACAGGGGTCGCGTCTGCTGCCCCCTCTGTATTTGCTACAGGCGAGGCGGTCTCAAAGCGATTGTGCCCTCCTGTATGTGATCATCAGAGCTGGTGGTACAAACGGACCAATCTGGGGGTCCATAGTTAGCATGTGTCAATATATGGTGATGGCACGTTTATTCGCTCCATGTTGTTTAGAGAAAGTGGTAATGATGGAGATTGGGTGAGCTTTGCTCTTTTTTGATGATGGGTTGTAAAGTATGTCTGTACGTGTCCTCCCCAGTACCCTTTTGTAAGCTTTTTTTGAGGCATTTGTGCGAGTATCCTCATTCCAGTAAACGAGTTTTGAGTGAGTCTGCCTCTTTCTTGAAAAGGGAATCATCTGTGCAGTTACGTCTAATACGCAGATATTGGCTGTACGGGATCGATAAGATTAAGGGTTGGGGATGGAAACTGCTGGCGTGGAGTATAGAGTTGCCCGCCGAGGGTTTTCTAAACAGGCCTGTTGTCAATTTACCTTGGGTGTCTTTGAGGATGGTCGTGTCAAGGAAAGTGATACTTTCCTTGTTCCAAGTCATGGTGAAGGACAGATTGAAGTCGTTAATATTTAATTGTTCTAGGAAACTTGGTAATGATTGTGTGGGGCCATTCCAGGTTAGAAAAACGTCATCAATGTAGCGGTACCACATTGCAACGTTTTCCAAATAAGGGGCAAGTGGTGCTGAGTGTTGAATTATTTGTTCCCACTCCCCCAGGTACAAGTTGGCGTACGACGGGGCACACAAAGTCCCCATGTCGACGCCTTGCACCTGGAGGTAGTGGAAACCATTGAAAGTGAAATAGTTGTGGAATAAGATAAATTCCAAAGGGCTAAGAGAAACTCCTTGGTGTTCTGATCTAATTGGTTATTGTTGGAGATTACGTGTCTTATGCATGTGAGGCCTTTGTCATGCGGAATGGAGCTGTACAAGGCCTCCACATCTATGGCAACAAGTACAGAGTCTGGTGAGATACATAAACCATCAAGGTATTGGAGTAGGTGTGGGGTGTCACGGATATAGCTCGGAAGCTTGGAAACATGCGATCGTAGATACCCGTCCACGAATTTGCTAAGTTTTTCGGTCAGTGAACCGTTCTCGGAGATGATGGGTCTGCCGGATGGTTGTGTTAAACTTTTGTGAACTTTTGGTAGGGAGTAAAAAGTAGGTGTTCGTGGATGCTGTGTTCTAATGTAATCCCATTCAGCCTTATTGATGGTGTTGTTACTGTAAGCTTGGTCATAGAATTCCTTCTCAAATCTTTCAATTCTGGCTACTAGGATCTTGCAATACCATTCCTGGTTGTTAAGTAGATTGATGCACATTTGCTCATATAGAGCATTATCCATCACTACGATGTTACCCCCCTTGTCAGATGGCTTTACAGTAATCGTGGGGTGGTCCTTAAGAGAGCTCAATGCCTCTCTTTCGGGTTTGGATAGATTGTCATTGCTGCGGATTGATGATTTAATTTTGCATATGTCATGGGTCACTAATTTGAAAAATGCTAATACATTGGGGTTGGTATTGAGATTAGGGAATTTGTCTGATTTCTTTTTGACTGGGGGTGGAGGTGGAGTGGGCAGGTCAGAATGATCAAAGCGGCAAAGGAATTGCTCCAGGTCTATTTGATCAATGAGATCCGGCGTCTCATTTTCTTCAAGCAGCTCAACAAGTGTGTCCAATGCTTCCAATTCGTATGGTTGGAAGTTGGACTGTGTGGGTGGTACCTTAGTGTAAAGCTGCTTGATAATAAGTTTCCTGGCAAAGAGTTGTATGTCTTTGATTACTTCAAATTGATCCAGGTCCTGGCTGGGGCAGAAGCTCAGTCCCTTGGCCAGGACTTGGAGTTGTAGATTTGATAAGCTATAGGAGGATAAATTTATAACATTCAGATTGTCTGGGTGGGGATCAGTAGATATAGAGGGTTCAGTACTTACCTGATCCGAGAGTCAGGAAGCTTCAGAGATATGACTTGTTTCGACAGTGCGATCATCTCAAGACTTATTTAAAGGAAGTGCTCTAGAACCTGATAATGAAATTCTGGGCAATAAAGGGCTAGTTTCAGACTGGAACATAGAATAGAAGGCTAAGGTAGAAGTGTTGGTAATTGGGGGATCCTGACAGGCTGTGTCAAGTGCTGGGGCTTCTGTAATATGTTTTTTTGAGAGTTCCCTAGAGAATTATATCCCTGGGAGTTCCTTTTGGATTTCTTGGGTCTATCGGGAATGCGTTGTCTTCTGGAGGAGGCTGATGAGGCTGATGATGCATCCAAAAAGTTTGGATCATTGGCCTGCGTGTAGGGATTGGACCTATTACGGAAATTCGGGTTTTTTCAGTTATAGGCCTTAAATTCCTGAAAGGCTTTAGAGTCTCAACAGTTTTTTTTTCCTTTTTGATAAGTATGTCTCGATTGAACTGTTCAAGATGTTCGTTCAGTTCTCTATCAAGTTGGTTGTATGACGTATGGGTTTTGAAGGTAGCAAGTTTAATGTATAAAGAGTCTTTGTCTAGTTCCCTGATGGTTCTTTTATATTCAGCGAAAAGGAGAGTCATCATTTTGTTAGAGCAATTGGAGAGATTATCTTCCCATTCCTTTTTAAAGATTGGATCGATATTCTCCATAGTTGGAAAAATTTGAATTCTGAGGCCGAAGGGATTTATGTTTTTGTCTAGGTAATGTTCAAACGAGTGGATGTGCCAATGATTTAGCGATTTTTTTTTTCCAATAATTTTTTGAGGGTGAAGAAAACTGAAGATAGTTCAGTATCCCTCGGCTCTTTATGGGAACAGTTCTTATAATGTCCGGACATAGCATTGTCTCAGTTCTTATTGGCATAGTTAGTCATGGCGGAAAGGAGTACAAAAAATGAAAAATAATATAATTGATATATACAGACCGACTGTGCACCGACCGAGGAAAAGTGGGTATTTTCTACCCGGAATTCATAGAGATGGGGGGAGAGGTGCTGGGGTTGGTCTGGAGCAGGTCTAACCCACATCCCAGCAAGTACTATGTATACAAAGTGTATTCCTCTTGGGGGACTTTTGAGGGAAATAGACAACTGCTTGGTATTGAAATGTGTTATTCAAAGGTTTTATTCAAGAACATGAAAAGTAAAATAAAATTGCGTGGGAAACAGACCCACGTAAATAAGCAATAGCAAATGTACAAAAAAGAAATTTAAATGGGATGCATAGACATGAGCATGAAAGTAAAACACAGATACAGATATGCGATTGAGCGACGCGTTTCGAGTTTTAGCTCTTCTTCAGGAAGGATGAAAAAAGTGACCTTGGTTTCAAACGTCTTGTCCTAAATAGGCAGAGCAGGGTGTTTATAGTCTGGGTACTGGAAGAAAAAGAAGAAAGAAGAATTATTTACAGTGTCTTAAAAGCCAGCAAGATCCTTTGTCTACTGCCTCCATCCCTGTGATGCATAGATAGCAAGAGGCAGAGGAGGAGGGTTATATATAAACAAAAAATGCAGCGCTGGATAGTAGAAAACTGTAAATTACCAGTTAATTAAAGTGACCCAAATTGATTAGTGAAAATAATGATAATTCAAACAAAATGCATAACCAGTTGATACAGATAACCCAAAATGATTGGTGAAAAAAAATTTGGTTCAAACAAAGTTCATGCTCAGTCAATAAAAAAATCCCCGAAGGGGGGAATGAATAAATGAGTGTTCAAACAAAATTCATATGTGAATTCAAAAATTCATAAAATCCAAAGTGATCAAAGAAAATGAACAAATGAATTCGTAAAAGTTTCTGTGAAATCAATCCGAAATATAAATGTTGATAGTAGTGCAGCCCATCACCACAGAAATAGAACAGAAGGGGGGGGGGGGGGGAGGCTTACCAGAAAGCCAGTGACCGCCCTTATTCAGGGGGGTCAAACTGAGCTTAGAAGAACAGCCTTGGTGCTGTTGGGGATATCCCACGTCCCAATAGATGCCCGACAGCAACGGATCTCCTCCTGATTGGTGGCTGCTCCCCGAAACTCCTCGTGTGTCACTGGCAGTGCAACGACCGGATGGATCGAATGGATGATATAGATGGAAAACAAAAAGGGACTCGAATAGTGTAGGCGTTTCCAGTGGATTTGTTTATTTAACCACAATAGCATACACAAAAATAGAAAAAACCTTGCAAGGTAATGGCGGCTCCGTTCGGTCTATGGGACAATACTCGCGCATGCGCAGTACGATCGTACGTAACGAACCCTACGGCGTTTCGTCACAACTGACGTCATCAGGGGTACGTACGAACGCACGCGCATGCGCCTTATATAGCAGTCAGCGTTCGTCAAAGCGCTGCGCTATTGGAGGTCGCCATAGATACAAGGGAGCAAACAATAACAGGAAGTACTCGCCGGCGGGGGCCTGATGCTCCCCCAGCGGTAGAGTTTAACACATATGTGGACCACTAGACGGCCTCCAGATTTCTCTGGTTAAATTAGAGCCATCTTGTGGTCAAACAATGGCAGTACCTCAATGTTACTAAAGGCTGCTGAATATAACATGCATAGGCTAAACATATATATGCAATAAAAATAAAAAATGAAGAGTTACATACATGCCAATTAAAGCAATACATTCAAAAAAATATTTTGTTTAAAAGGGAAAGTCCAGAGAATTAAGTATTTAAACTTAAGTACAATAAAATTAAAAATTAAAAATTAAAAATTAAAAATTGAAAAATCCCCTTCAGAGATGAACAGAGTATATCCACACATTACTGCTACCCATACAGCCTCTTGGGCATTTTAATAACTCTGATGTTATGCAGTAAATGCTCAGTCCCTTATAGTATTCAAATCAGTAAACTAAAGAGCCAGTAGATAGATAGGGAGTGTGACATTAGGAGTATGCCATTAGAACTCAAACATCAGCATACTATCATCTCATCACTTGTCTTTTTGAAAGAAATGAACAAGGGGGATATTGACATGTTTAAAATGAATAATATTTTATCACCGCAAATGTGAATTAAAACATGTCCCCTAAGGTCCATGTGAAAAAAAAGGAAGAAAACTCACAATAGATGAGATAAGGGAGAAATGATGAGGGGGACATCAACAGTTATTGATAAAACAGTTGATGTCCCACTCAACATTAAGGCCATTCGGAATATGACACCCCAACCTGTATATCCAATTGGTCTCAGAGCGAGAGATCACCCTCTTACCATTGCTCCCTCGCCAGTGAGGGATATACTTTTCCAAAGCAATGAAAGTGGTCCCTCTAGGGTCTCGGTTATGCACAAGGTCATAATGTTTAGAAACATTGTGTTTATCAAAACCCCTACAAATATTAGCAATATGTTCTCCCAATCTGATGTGTAACTTTCGAATCGTTCGGCCCACATACTCCAATCCACAAGGACACCTCAGGAGGTATACCACACATTTTGTGGTACAGGTAATGAAGGACTTGATGGGGTATGTGACTCCAGTTCCTGTAGATGTGAACTCCGTGAGTCGCCTGTCCCTTAAAGTGTTGATCCCACATACCTTGCATTTCCGACAAGGGAAGAAACCCTTAAGGTCCCCAAAAAATATGGGACGGGTCGGTGGGTCAGGTACATTAGGGGCGATGGAGTGTCTAAGATTAGATGAACCTCTGAATAGTACCCGTGGGTTCTCCGACAATAGGGGCCCTAAAAGGCGATCATTTTTTAGCACCGGCCAATGCCTCTTTATAATTCGCTTTATGGCCCAGTGCTGGCTGGAATATGTCGTAAGGAAGGCTAAGCCAAAATCCTCACGATTTTCAACCTGTGGGGGTTTATCTTGCAAGAGATCTTGACGGTCTCTCAATCCCACCTCAGTAATCAAACAATCAATAACTTCGCCATTGTAGCCCTTATTTAAGAACCTGGATTTTAGAACCAAAGCCTCTTTGTGAAACTCCTCAATATTTGAACAATTCCGTCTCAAACGTAGGAATTGTCCTTTAGGGACCGCTGAGAGCCAAGATTTGTGATGACATGAGTCCAAAGGGATATACCCATTTCTGTCGGTTGATTTAAAGAAGGTGGAGGTGGTAATCCTTCCGTCTACGATATTAATATTTAGGTCCAAGAAGTGTATCTGGGTGGGACTGCTTTCGTGACTGAGTACAATACCCCTATCATTATTATTAAGAAAAGACAAGAAGGTGGTTACCGACTCAGCATCACCATCCCAGATGCACAAAATATCGTCTATGAAACGCCTCCATAGAACCAGATGGGGGGACCTGTCCTGCAAGACCACCTCCTCTTCCCATTTGGCCATGAAGAGATTGGCCATACTGGGGGCGAACTTCGCCCCCATGGCCACTCCCTTAATCTGCAAGTAATGCTTGCCGCCATACCAAAAGTGATTGTGCCCCATCGAGAAGTCGAGTAGCTCCATCACGAAGTTAGACTGCGTGATGGAGATACTCGAGTCCCGATAGAGGAAGTGTCTTACGGCTTCATGACCCAACTTATGGGATATAGCTGTATAGAGCGAAGCGACATCAGCAGTGATTAGCATATATGTCGACTTCCACTCTATCCCATCCAGTAAGTTAAGGACATGTTTGGTGTCCCTAAGATATGAAGGAGTACCCACCACCAGTGGTTGCAAGTAGTGGTCTATGTACTTGCCAATACGCGAAGTAATAGAATCGATACCACTGATGATGGGTCTGCCTGGTGGGTTAACCAAAGTTTTATGGATTTTAGGCAAAATGTACATAACCGGCAGCCTGGGGGCAAGGGGAACTAGATGTTCTTTTTCTTTTTTGTTTAAAATGCCTAGGTTATGGCCCTTTTCAACCAAGAGTTTTAGCTCTCGCTTGTATGGGACTATAGGGTCACCATTTAGAGGGGAATAGGTGTTGGTGTCTGAAAGGATTCTCAACATCTCTCCCGAGTAGGAGTCCTTGTCTTGAATGACAATGGCTCCCCCCTTGTCGGCCGGTCGTACCACTATATCCTTTCTTTGGCAAAGTGTTTCCATTCCCACCTTAATATCTAATTGGGGTTGCACCGATTTAGTTCTTAGATTGTTTAGATCTTTAGTCACCAGGTCACGAAATACACTGATGTTTGGTGCCGAATTGCCCGGGGGGTTAAAAAGTGAGGCATTGGACATACCTGAGTGTGCAATGACACCTTCTTCCCTAATGGATTGTCTAGTGGGGTTTGATAAAATATACCTTTTAATATTGAGTTTTCGGGTATATTTCTGCAGATCTATGAAGGTCTGAAATTTATTCAAGTTTCGGGGTGGGGCGAACTTAAGGCCTTTATTTAAAGTAATTAGTTCCTCCCTGGAGAGTTCCTTAGTACTAAGGTTTATGATGCCGTTTGTGTCTATGTCCTCCTTCTTTTTGGAGTGAAGGTTCCTCCCCCCTCTGCTCCCTCTCTTGCGTCTCCGTTTCTCTTGTGTCTCCCCCTGCCGGCCAACTGAAAATCCCGACCAAATCGGTTTTCCCCTTGTTGGCCATAGGGGGGTTGAGAATAGAGGCGACCCTCATTAGGTCCAGAGGAGCTGCCCCCGGCACTGTCGTCCAGGGGAAGGTATCTGTTCCCAATGTTGGCAGGAAAATAGCTATAGTTGCTGTTTGAAGGATATGACCCCTCAGCGTGATTGTGAGAAGTCTGGCGTGCATCATTATTTCGCCAGGGTGGAGGTGAAGGGTTAGAAGGGCGAGAGATAGAACCCCTTCTATTACCCCTTCCTCTTTTAAAACTTGTGGGATGTTGAAAGTCCCTATCGCTGAATTGGTTCGGGGCTGGAAGCCGCATATGGTTAATTTCAGACACCGTTGAATTGTTGCCCTGGTTACCCTGGGCGCCCAATCCACGGTGAGAGATGTTTGATGTGGCAGGTGGGGGGTCAGGGGGGGCCACAACCTGCCATTTGAACACTACCTGATCCCTGTAGTCCTTCACATCTCTATTATACTTTCTTTTTTTCTTAATTTTTTGTTCGGATTCCTCTTTAATTAATAGAGTTTTTAGGGCTTCCGATCTGTTCGTGTAATCTTGTTCAGATTTGAAAGGGACCAATTTACTTTTCAAGGCATTGATCTCCAAATCCAACATCGTGAGCTTACGCTTTTTCTTAGCTATTAAAAATTGTAAAAATGACACCCCTGCCTCATTGAAGTATTTGAACCATTCTAATAGTTCGGTGTCCTCTTTCTGGGGATTAACGTCCCATATGAGGCTCCTGGGGACCATATTGCCTTTCACATACTCCTCCAAGTATGCGATGTCCCACCTTGTGTGAACCTCAGTAACGGTGAGGTTTTTCAACCTTAGAAAACAACCCGCTAGATCATCTCTGGGGTCATCATTGCCATCGAAGACCCCCGCTGTGTTAGTAACAACCTGTGATCTATAATCAAAAATATCCATTACGGATACACCAGCAGCAAAAAAACTGTGTACCAAAAACAAGAAATAGATATAAAGAAAGAATTTGCGCTAGGTGAAAAAAACTTAGTGACAAAAATTGTGTTAATGAGGAAATTGAACCAAAAAACCGTGAAAGTAAATCCTGCAGCTGGACACTAGTAACCCCGGTATAGGGCACAAGAAAGATATATATAAACAAAAAATGCAGCGCTGGATAGTAGAAAACTGTAAATTACCAGTTAATTAAAGTGACCCAAATTGATTAGTGAAAATAATGATAATTCAAACAAAATGCATAACCAGTTGATACAGATAACCCAAAATGATTGGTGAAAAAAAATTTGGTTCAAACAAAGTTCATGCTCAGTCAATAAAAAAATCCCCAAAGGGGGGAATGAATAAATGAGTGTTCAAACAAAATTCATATGTGAATTCAAAAATTCATAAAATCCAAAGTGATCAAAGAAAATGAACAAATGAATTCGTAAAAGTTTCTGTGAAATCAATCCGAAATATAAATGTTGATAGTAGTGCAGCCCATCACCACAGAAATAGAACAGAAGGGGGGGGGGAGGCTTACCAGAAAGCCAGTGACCGCCCTTATTCAGGGGGGTCAAACTGAGCTTAGAAGAACAGCCTTGGTGCTGTTGGGGATATCCCACGTCCCAATAGATGCCCGACAGCAACGGATCTCCTCCTGATTGGTGGCTGCTCCCCGAAACTCCTCGTGTGTCACTGGCAGTGCAACGACCGGATGGATCGAATGGATGATATAGATGGAAAACAAAAAGGGACTCGAATAGTGTAGGCGTTTCCAGTGGATTTGTTTATTTAACCACAATAGCATACACAAAAATAGAAAAAACCTTGCAAGGTAATGGCGGCTCCGTTCGGTCTATGGGACAATACTCGCGCATGCGCAGTACGATCGTACGTAACGAACCCTACGGCGTTTCGTCACAACTGACGTCATCAGGGGTACGTACGAACGCACGCGCATGCGCCTTATATAGCAGTCAGCGTTCGTCAAAGCGCTGCGCTATTGGAGGTCGCCATAGATACAAGGGAGCAAACAATAACAGGAAGTACTCGCCGGCGGGGGCCTGATGCTCCCCCAGCGGTAGAGTTTAACACATATGTGGACCACTAGACCGCCTCCAGATTTCTCTGGTTAAATTAGAGCCATCTTGTGGTCAAACAATGGCAGTACCTCAATGTTACTAAAGGCTGCTGAATATAACATGCATAGGCTAAACATATATATGCAATAAAAATAAAAAATGAAGAGTTACATACATGCCAATTAAAGCAATACATTCAAAAAAATATTTTGTTTAAAAGGGAAAGTCCAGAGAATTAAGTATTTAAACTTAAGTACAATAAAATTAAAAATTAAAAATTAAAAATTAAAAATTGAAAAATCCCCTTCAGAGATGAACAGAGTATATCCACACATTACTGCTACCCATACAGCCTCTTGGACATTTTAATAACTCTGATGTTATGCAGTAAATGCTCAGTCCCTTATAGTATTCAAATCAGTAAACTAAAGAGCCAGTAGATAGATAGGGAGTGTGACATTAGGAGTATGCCATTAGAACTCAAACATCAGCATACTATCATCTCATCACTTGTCTTTTTGAAAGAAATGAACAAGGGGGATATTGACATGTTTAAAATGAATAATATTTTATCACCGCAAATGTGAATTAAAACATGTCCCCTAAGGTCCATGTGAAAAAAAAGGAAGAAAACTCACAATAGATGAGATAAGGGAGAAATGATGAGGGGGACATCAACAGTTATTGATAAAACAGTTGATGTCCCACTCAACATTAAGGCCATTCGGAATATGACACCCCAACCTGTATATCCAATTGGTCTCAGAGCGAGAGATCACCCTCTTACCATTGCTCCCTCGCCAGTGAGGGATATACTTTTCCAAAGCAATGAAAGTGGTCCCTCTAGGGTCTCGGTTATGCACAAGGTCATAATGTTTAGAAACATTGTGTTTATCAAAACCCCTACAAATATTAGCAATATGTTCTCCCAATCTGATGTGTAACTTTCGAATCGTTCGGCCCACATACTCCAATCCACAAGGACACCTCAGGAGGTATACCACACATTTTGTGGTACAGGTAATGAAGGACTTGATGGGGTATGTGACTCCAGTTCCTGTAGATGTGAACTCCGTGAGTCGCCTGTCCCTTAAAGTGTTGATCCCACATACCTTGCATTTCCGACAAGGGAAGAAACCCTTAAGGTCCCCAAAAAATATGGGACGGGTCGGTGGGTCAGGTACATTAGGGGCGATGGAGTGTCTAAGATTAGATGAACCTCTGAATAGTACCCGTGGGTTCTCCGACAATAGGGGCCCTAAAAGGCGATCATTTTTTAGCACCGGCCAATGCCTCTTTATAATTCGCTTGATGGCCCAGTGCTGGCTGGAATATGTCGTAAGGAAGGCTAAGCCAAAATCCTCACGATTTTCAACCTGTGGGGGTTTATCTTGCAAGAGATCTTGACGGTCTCTCAATCCCACCTCAGTAATCAAACAATCAATAACTTCGCCATTGTAGCCCTTATTTAAGAACCTGGATTTTAGAACCAAAGCCTCTTTGTGAAACTCCTCAATATTTGAACAATTCCGTCTCAAACGTAGGAATTGTCCTTTAGGGACAAGTCCTTCATTACCTGTACCACAAAATGTGTGGTATACCTCCTGAGGTGTCCTTGTGGATTGGAGTATGTGGGCCGAACGATTCGAAAGTTACACATCAGATTGGGAGAACATATTGCTAATATTTGTAGGGGTTTTGATAAACACAATGTTTCTAAACATTATGACCTTGTGCATAACCGAGACCCTAGAGGGACCACTTTCATTGCTTTGGAAAAGTATATCCCTCACTGGCGAGGGAGCAATGGTAAGAGGGTGATCTCTCGCTCTGAGACCAATTGGATATACAGGTTGGGGTGTCATATTCCGAATGGCCTTAATGTTGAGTGGGACATCAACTGTTTTATCAATAACTGTTGATGTCCCCCTCATCATTTCTCCCTTATCTCATCTATTGTGAGTTTTCTTCCTTTTTTTTCACATGGACCTTAGGGGACATGTTTTAATTCACATTTGCGGTGATAAAATATTATTCATTTTAAACATGTCAATATCCCCCTTGTTCATTTCTTTCAAAAAGACAAGTGATGAGATGATAGTATGCTGATGTTTGAGTTCTAATGGCATACTCCTAATGTCACACTCCCTATCTATCTACTGGCTCTTTAGTTTACTGATTTGAATACTATAAGGGACTGAGCATTTACTGCATAACATCAGAGTTATTAAAATGCCCAAGAGGCTGTATGGGTAGCAGTAATGTGTGGATATACTCTGTTCATCTCTGAAGGGGATTTTTCAATTTTTAATTTTTAATTTTTAATTTTTAATTTTATTGTACTTAAGTTTAAATACTTAATTCTCTGGACTTTCCCTTTTAAACAAAATATTTTTTTGAATGTATTGCTTTAATTGGCATGTATGTAACTCTTCATTTTTTATTTTTATTGCATATATATGTTTAGCCTATGCATGTTATATTCAGCAGCCTTTAGTAACATTGAGGTACTGCCATTGTTTGACCACAAGATGGCTCTAATTTAACCAGAGAAATCTGGAGGCCGTCTAGTGGTCCACATATGTGTTAAACTCTACCGCTGGGGGAGCATCAGGCCCCCGCCGGCGAGTACTTCCTGTTATTGTTTGCTCCCTTGTATCTATGGCGACCTCCAATAGCGCAGCGCTTTGACGAACGCTGACTGCTATATAAGGCGCATGCGCGTGCGTTCGTACGTACCCCTGATGACGTCAGTTGTGACGAAACGCCGTAGGGTTTGTTACGTACGATCGTACTGCGCATGCGCGAGTATTGTCCCATAGACCGAACGGAGCCGCCATTACCTTGCAAGGTTTTTTCTATTTTTGTGTATGCTATTGTGGTTAAATAAACAAATCCACTGGAAACGCCTACACTATTCGAGTCCCTTTTTGTTTTCCATCTATATCATCCATTCGATCCATCCGGTCATTGCACTGCCAGTGACACACGAGGAGTTTCGGGGAGCAGCCACCAATCAGGAGGAGATCCGTTGCTGTCGGGCATCTATTGGGACGTGGGATATCCCCAACAGCACCAAGGCTGTTCTTCTAAGCTCAGTTTGACCCCCCTGAATAAGGGCGGTCACTGGCTTTCTGGTAAGCCCCCCCCCCTTCTGTTCTATTTCTGTGGTGATGGGCTGCACTACTATCAACATTTATATTTCGGATTGATTTCACAGAAACTTTTACGAATTCATTTGTTCATTTTCTTTGATCACTTTGGATTTTATGAATTTTTGAATTCACATATGAATTTTGTTTGAACACTCATTTATTCATTCCCCCCTTCGGGGATTTTTTTATTGACTGAGCATGAACTTTGTTTGAACCAAATTTTTTTTCACCAATCATTTTGGGTTATCTGTATCAACTGGTTATGCATTTTGTTTGAATTATCATTATTTTCACTAATCAATTTGGGTCACTTTAATTAACTGGTAATTTACAGTTTTCTACTATCCAGCGCTGCATTTTTTGTTTATATATATCTTTCTTGTGCCCTATACCGGGGTTACTAGTGTCCAGCTGCAGGATTTACTTTCACGTTTTTTTGGTTCAATTTCCTCATTAACACAATTTTTGTCACTAAGTTTTTTTCACCTAGCGCAAATTCTTTCTTTATATCTATTTCTTGTTTTTGGTACACAGTTTTTTTGCTGCTGGTGTATCCGTAATGGATATTTTTGATTATAGATCACAGGTTGTTACTAACACAGCGGGGGTCTTCGATGGCAATGATGACCCCAGAGATGATCTAGCGGGTTGTTTTCTAAGGTTGAAAAACCTCACCGTTACTGAGGTTCACACAAGGTGGGACATCGCATACTTGGAGGAGTATGTGAAAGGCAATATGGTCCCCAGGAGCCTCATATGGGACGTTAATCCCCAGAAAGAGGACACCGAACTATTAGAATGGTTCAAATACTTCAATGAGGCAGGGGTGTCATTTTTACAATTTTTAATAGCTAAGAAAAAGCGTAAGCTCACGATGTTGGATTTGGAGATCAATGCCTTGAAAAGTAAATTGGTCCCTTTCAAATCTGAACAAGATTACACGAACAGATCGGAAGCCCTAAAAACTCTATTAATTAAAGAGGAATCCGAACAAAAAATTAAGAAAAAAAGAAAGTATAATAGAGATGTGAAGGACTACAGGGATCAGGTAGTGTTCAAATGGCAGGTTGTGGCCCCCCCTGACCCCCCACCTGCCACATCAAACATCTCTCACCGTGGATTGGGCGCCCAGGGTAACCAGGGCAACAATTCAACGGTGTCTGAAATTAACCATATGCGGCTTCCAGCCCCGAACCAATTCAGCGATAGGGACTTTCAACATCCCACAAGTTTTAAAAGAGGAAGGGGTAATAGAAGGGGTTCTATCTCTCGCCCTTCTAACCCTTCACCTCCACCCTGGCGAAATAATGATGCACGCCAGACTTCTCACAATCACGCTGAGGGGTCATATCCTTCAAACAGCAACTATAGCTATTTTCCTGCCAACATTGGGAACAGATACCTTCCCCTGGACGACAGTGCCGGGGGCAGCTCCTCTGGACCTAATGAGGGTCGCCTCTATTCTCAACCCCCCTATGGCCAACAAGGGGAAAACCGATTTGGTCGGGATTTTCAGTTGGCCGGCAGGGGGAGACACAAGAGAAACGGAGACGCAAGAGAGGGAGCAGAGGGGGGAGGAACCTTCACTCCAAAAAGAAGGAGGACATAGACACAAACGGCATCATAAACCTTAGTACTAAGGAACTCTCCAGGGAGGAACTAATTACTTTAAATAAAGGCCTTAAGTTCGCCCCACCCCGAAACTTGAATAAATTTCAGACCTTCATAGATCTGCAGAAATATACCCGAAAACTCAATATTAAAAGGTATATTTTATCAAACCCCACTAGACAATCCATTAGGGAAGAAGGTGTCATTGCACACTCAGGTATGTCCAATGCCTCACTTTTTAACCCCCTGGGCAATTCGGCACCAAACATCAGTGTATTTCGTGACCTGGTGACTAAAGATCTAAACAATCTAAGAATTAAATCGGTGCAACCCCAATTAGATATTAAGGTGGGAATGGAAACACTTTGCCAAAGAAAGGATATAGTGGTACGACCGGCCGACAAGGGGGGAGCCATTGTCATTCAAGACAAGGACTCCTACTCGGGAGAGATGTTGAGAATCCTTTCAGACACCAACACCTATTCCCCTCTAAATGGTGACCCTATAGTCCCATACAAGCGAGAGCTAAAACTCTTGGTTGAAAAGGGCCATAACCTAGGCATTTTAAACAAAAAAGAAAAAGAACATCTAGTTCCCCTTGCCCCCAGGCTGCCGGTTATGTACATTTTGCCTAAAATCCATAAAACTTTGGTTAACCCACCAGGCAGACCCATCATCAGTGGTATCGATTCTATTACTTCGCGTATTGGCAAGTACATAGACCACTACTTGCAACCACTGGTGGTGGGTACTCCTTCATATCTTAGGGACACCAAACATGTCCTTAACTTACTGGATGGGATAGAGTGGAAGTCGACATATATGCTAATCACTGCTGATGTCGCTTCGCTCTATACAGCTATATCCCATAAGTTGGGTCATGAAGCCGTAAGACACTTCCTCTATCGGGACTCGAGTATCTCCATCACGCAGTCTAACTTCGTGATGGAGCTACTCGACTTCTCGATGGGGCACAATCACTTTTGGTATGGCGGCAAGCATTACTTGCAGATTAAGGGAGTGGCCATGGGGGCGAAGTTCGCCCCCAGTATGGCCAATCTCTTCATGGCCAAATGGGAAGAGGAGGTGGTCTTGCAGGACAGGTCCCCCCATCTGGTTCTATGGAGGCGTTTCATAGACGATATTTTGTGCATCTGGGATGGTGATGCTGAGTCGGTAACCACCTTCTTGTCTTTTCTTAATAATAATGATAGGGGTATTGTACTCAGTCACGAAAGCAGTCCCACCCAGATACACTTCTTGGACCTAAATATTAATATCGTAGACGGAAGGATTACCACCTCCACCTTCTTTAAATCAACCGACAGAAATGGGTATATCCCTTTGGACTCATGTCATCACAAATCTTGGCTCTCAGCGGTCCCTAAAGGACAATTCCTACGTTTGAGACGGAATTGTTCAAATATTGAGGAGTTTCACAAAGAGGCTTTGGTTCTAAAATCCAGGTTCTTAAATAAGGGCTACAATGGCGAAGTTATTGATTGTTTGATTACTGAGGTGGGATTGAGAGACCGTCAAGATCTCTTGCAAGATAAACCCCCACAGGTTGAAAATCGTGAGGATTTTGGCTTAGCCTTCCTTACGACATATTCCAGCCAGCACTGGGCCATCAAGCGAATTATAAAGAGGCATTGGCCGGTGCTAAAAAATGATCGCCTTTTAGGGCCCCTATTGTCGGAGAACCCACGGGTACTATTCAGAGGTTCATCTAATCTTAGACACTCCATCGCCCCTAATGTACCTGACCCACCGACCCGTCCCATATTTTTTGGGGACCTTAAGGGTTTCTTCCCTTGTCGGAAATGCAAGGTATGTGGGATCAACACTTTAAGGGACAGGCGACTCACGGAGTTCACATCTACAGGAACTGGAGTCACATACCCCATCAAGTCCTTCATTACTTGTACCACAAAATGTGTGGTATACCTCCTGAGGTGTCCTTGTGGATTGGAGTATGTGGGCCGAACGATTCGAAAGTTACACATCAGATTGGGAGAACATATTGCTAATATTTGTAGGGGTTTTGATAAACACAATGTTTCTAAACATTATGACCTTGTGCATAACCGAGACCCTAGAGGGACCACTTTCATTGCTTTGGAAAAGTATATCCCTCACTGGCGAGGGAGCAATGGTAAGAGGGTGATCTCTCGCTCTGAGACCAATTGGATATACAGGTTGGGGTGTCATATTCCGAATGGCCTTAATGTTGAGTGGGACATCAACTGTTTTATCAATAACTGTTGATGTCCCCCTCATCATTTCTCCCTTATCTCATCTATTGTGAGTTTTCTTCCTTTTTTTTCACATGGACCTTAGGGGACATGTTTTAATTCACATTTGCGGTGATAAAATATTATTCATTTTAAACATGTCAATATCCCCCTTGTTCATTTCTTTCAAAAAGACAAGTGATGAGATGATAGTATGCTGATGTTTGAGTTCTAATGGCATACTCCTAATGTCACACTCCCTATCTATCTACTGGCTCTTTAGTTTACTGATTTGAATACTATAAGGGACTGAGCATTTACTGCATAACATCAGAGTTATTAAAATGCCCAAGAGGCTGTATGGGTAGCAGTAATGTGTGGATATACTCTGTTCATCTCTGAAGGGGATTTTTTTAATTTTTAATTTTTAATTTTTAATTTTATTGTACTTAAGTTTAAATACTTAATTCTCTGGACTTTCCCTTTTAAACAAAATATTTTTTTGAAAGTATTGCTTTAATTGGCATGTATGTAACTCTTCATTTTTTTTTTTTATTGCATATATATGTTTAGCCTATGCATGTTATATTCAGCAGCCTTTAGTAACATTGAGGTACTGCCATTGTTTGACCACAAGATGGCTCTAATTTAACCAGAGAAATCTGGAGGCCGTCTAGTGGTCCACATATGTGTTAAACTCTACCGCTGGGGGAGCATCAGGCCCCCGCCGGCGAGTACTTCCTGTTATTGTTTGCTCCCTTGTATCTATGGCGACCTCCAATAGCGCAGCGCTTTGACGAACGCTGACTGCTATATAAGGCGCATGCGCGTGCGTTCGTACGTACCCCTGATGACGTCAGTTGTGACGAAACGCCGTAGGGTTCGTTACGTACGATCGCACTGCGCATGCGTGAGTATTGTCCCATAGACCGAACGGAGCCGCCATTACCTTGCAAGGTTTTTTCTATTTTTGTGTATGCTATTGTGGTTAAATAAACAAATCCACTGGAAACGCCTACACTATTCGAGTCCCTTTTTGTTTTCCATCTATATCATCCATTCGATCCATCCGGTCGTTGCACTGCCAGTGACACACGAGGAGTTTCGGGGAGCAGCCACCAATCAGGAGGAGATCCGTTGCTGTCGGGCATCTATTGGGACGTGGGATATCCCCAACAGCACCAAGGCTGTTCTTCTAAGCTCAGTTTGACCCCCCTGAATAAGGGCGGTCACTGGCTTTCTGGTA
The DNA here is from genome assembly GCA_028564925.1 of Lithobates sylvaticus. Lineage (NCBI taxonomy): Eukaryota > Metazoa > Chordata > Amphibia > Anura > Ranidae > Lithobates > Lithobates sylvaticus. Next base: position 242,817,240 of record CM053027.1, read on the forward strand.
AGCCTCCCCCCCCCCTTCTGTTCTATTTCTGTGGTGATGGGCTGCACTACTATCAACATTTATATTTCGGATTGATTTCACAGAAACTTTTACGAATTCATTTGTTCATTTTCTTTGATCACTTTGGATTTTATGAATTTTTGAATTCACATATGAATTTTGTTTGAACACTCATTTATTCATTCCCCCCTTCGGGGATTTTTTTATTGACTGAGCATGAACTTTGTTTGAACCAAATTTTTTTTCACCAATCATTTTGGGTTATCTGTATCAACTGGTTATGCATTTTGTTTGAATTATCATTATTTTCACTAATCAATTTGGGTCACTTTAATTAACTGGTAATTTACAGTTTTCTACTATCCAGCGCTGCATTTTTTGTTTATATATATCTTTCTTGTGCCCTATACCGGGGTTACTAGTGTCCAGCTGCAGGATTTACTTTCACGGTTTTTTGGTTCAATTTCCTCATTAACACAATTTTTGTCACTAAGTTTTTTTCACCTAGCGCAAATTCTTTCTTTATATCTAGAGGAGGAGGGTTGAAGTTCTGCTGATAAGGAGTAGGGTTGCGGTGTTGGGGATGTGAAATAAGAAATTTGGGGTGGCTTCAAGGAGGGCATTTCACCCCTGCCTGATCCAAGGGGAGAATCTTATGGGGATCTATGCCACCATCCAAGAGGGAGCACAAAGTACTTCTTTGCTGTATCCATTGACCTCTAGGCATAGGTAAAAAGGGAACACCTAATGGGTAAGGGTTGGCTACCCTCTCACAAGGGGGCTTTGGATCCACACTTGTTGCCGAAACAGGCAAAGCTTCTATTTGTGCATGGCGTACAACAGAGGTATGCTCCAATGACCACCCTCTTCTATTTTAGTGTTTTAATTGAATTGAATTGTATTCAATTTTGGTGTCTAGTTTCACTACACAGGAGGCACAACTGGAGGGGGAAAACCTAAGGGCATAGGCTGGCCACCCTCACACAAGATATCTTTGGGTTTCCAATTGTCCCTGACACAGGTAAATCTGTCCTTTTGTGTGATGTGATGTTAATTCAATTTTTTTTAACCATGTGCCCACTGGGCACTTAAAGGGTTACTAAACCCTCATTTAAAAAACAAAAACAAACATGTCATACTTACCTCCACTGTGCAGTTCGTTTTGCACAGAGTGGCCCCAATCCTCCTCTTCTGGGGTCCCACATCAGCGCTGGTGGCTCCTCCCCACATTGGGAAACCACCTAGGAGAAGCGCTCTCCCTGGGGGTACCCATGCAGGCATGCGAGTCCAGCATTTGTGTCCATAGACACAGAATGCCGGACTCGGCCCCGCCCCTCATCGCCCGCGTCATTGGATTTGATTGACAGCGGTGGGAACCAATGGCTACACTGCTATCAATCTATCCAATCAGGACACGAGACACCGGACGGAGCTCACTCGCTCCCGGCATGGGAATTATGGGGCTCAGGTAAGGGGGGCTGCAGCACTACAGAAGGTTTTTCACCTTGCATGCATTATGGTGAAAAATAATGAAGGTTTACAACCCCTTTAAACCCCCTTCCTAACCAGGCCAATTTTCAGCTTTCAGCACTCATTTTGAACGACAATTACTCAGTCATGCAACATTGTACCCATATGAAATTAGTGTCCTTTTTTTCACACAAATAGAGCTTTTGTGTGATGGTAATTAATCACCCCTGTGTTTTTTATTTTTTGCGCTATAAATGAAAAAAAAATAATAATTTTTCTTCGTTTGGTTAGACAATTTAGTCATTTTTCTTTATAAATTTTGGCCAAAAGTTATACAGCTACATTTCTTTGGTAAAAATAACCAAAATAAGTATATATTATTTGGTCTTTGTGAAAGTTTGGTCTTTGTGAAAGTCTATAAGCTATGGTGGCAATCATTAAAAATGGATCGCACCTGATGTACTGACAGCCTATCTAATTTCTTGAGACACTAAGGGCTCTTTCACATGGGGCGGATCAGTGCTAATCCGCCCCGTGGATATCCGCTTGCTCAGCGGGGATCGCCGGAGCGATCTCCGCTGAGCAGGAAGATGACAGGTCCATCTCTGCACTCTGTGCAGGGACGGACCTGTCAGAGCACCGCTCTCCCCTATGGGAGATCAGGTGACGACGGACCGTAGAGTCCGTCGTCATCCGATCCCCTCTGCAGATGGATGGAAAAATAGGGTTTTCCTCCATCTGCAGAAACGGACCAAATCGGACACGGACGAGATCGGGTGTCAGCGGATGCTCATAGGGATACATGTATGTCCGTTTTTCATCCGAAAACGGAAGGATGAAAAACGGATATACGGACCGTCCATGTGAAAGAGCCCTAAGGCCTCTTTCACACTGAGGAGGAGTGGGCGTCGGCGGTAAAGCAGCGCTATATTTAGCGCTGCTTTACCGTCGTTTCAGCTGCGGTATTCGGTCACTAGCGGGGCGGTTCTAACCCCCGCTAGCGGCCGAAAAAGGGTTAAAACCCCCGCAAAGCACTGCTGCAGCGGCGATTTGCCGGTGGTATTCCTGCGGTATTACCGTGGTGTCTCATTGATTTCAATGGGTAGGAGCGGTATAGCAGTGGTGAATACACCGCTCCTTCACCGCTCCAAAGATGCTGCTAGCAGGACTTTTTTTACCGTCCTGCTAGCGCACCACTCCAGTGTGAAAGCCCTCCGGCTTTCACACTGGAGTTAAAGGACCCGCTTTTTTCAGGCGCTATTTTTAGCGCTGTAGCACCTGAAAAACGCTTCAGGGGCCTAACAAGCCAGGAAAATACAAATACCCCCAAATGACCTCTTTTTGGAAAGTAGACATTACAATGTATTTAGTAAGAGGCATGGTGAGTTTTTTGAAGTTGTAATTTTTTCCCACAATTCTTTGTAAAATTAATTATTATGCAAGTAGCACCTCCAGGCATTCTAGGAGTATAAATTTCCTGACAACCTATCACAATTTTGAAGGCCCTGGAGCACCAGGACAATGAAAACACCCACAAAATGACCCCATTTTGGAAAGAGAACAGCCCAACGTATATTCTTTGAGGCATTATGAGTCTTTTGAACATGTCATTTTTTTCCACAAGTTTTTGGAAAATGTGGAAGAAAATAAAAACCCTTTTATTTTTATTTTTTTACACAGAGTTGTCCATTTATAAGATATTTCTAACAGCATGTACATAGCAAAAATTACATCCCAAAATACATTCTGCTGCTCCTCCTGAGTATGACAATACCACATGTGTAAGACTTTTACACAGCCTGGCCACATACAAAGGCCCAACATTCAGGGGCAACCATCAGGTGCTCTAGGGACATAAAATTACAAATTTAATTTCCTGACTATCTATTACACTTTTGTGAGGCACTGTACAGCACTGATAAGCACTGTAGCGGCACTGATGTGGCATAAATGAGCACTGATGTGGCATGGATGAGCACTGACGTGGCACGAGTGAACACTAATGTGGCATGGATGTGGCATTAATGACCATGGATGAGGCCAGATGTGGTACGAATGAAAGCACGGATGAACACTGATGTGGCACAGATGAGGCATGGATGAGCACTGATGTGGCATTGATGGGCATGGATGAGGCACAGATGGGCATGAATGAGGTACTGATGAGGCATGGATGAGGCACAGATTGGCATAATTGAGGCACAGACAGGCATGAATGTGGCACGAATGCGGCACAAATGGGTATGAATGAGGCACAGATGGGCTAGAATAAGGCACGGATGAGGCATGAATGAAGCACATATGGGCATGAATGACGCACAGATGAGGCAAATTTGGGCATAAATAAGGCATGAATGAGGCACAGATGGGCTAGAATGAGGCAGGGCTGAGTGCTGCTGCAGTCTCCCTCCTCTCCTCGCACGCTGTATGGTTTGTACAGCGTGTGAGGAGAGGAGAGAGCTGAACCGGACATGCGCTGGTTTGTTAACAAGTGATCACTCCGTGGACCCGGCAAACACGGACACCTCCGTCTGTGCGCCCCAGGGGGCGCGCAGGAAGCGCGAGTTTGGGAGAATGTTATTGTAAGCCCTCCCAGAATTAGCCGACCACGCTCTAGCTGTCATTCGGCTTGGCCTGGTCGACAAGTGGTTAATTGTAAAGCCAGCCCTGCCAAGTTGAAGCAAGCATGGGCAGGGGTGGCAATGCTAACTAGAAACTATCTCTCTTTTTTTTAAATAAAGTTTTAAACACCACCTTTTCCCTTTGCATGACTAAAAAGGGGGTTCCTTGCGAGATAAGACTCTCCAGTCAGACACTTACCTCACAAAGATGATGGCTTCAAGTAATCTAACCTGTTGTAGGTGAATGTCTTAAATGTGAGAAGATAACTTTCTCTAAAACAAGTTAGAAGGGGCAGAAACAAGACCTTTGATATTGCTGAGAGTCAACCATTAGTTCACACCCACCCATTTACCAAGAGTGTCTGCTGCCGAGGGTGCATTTTTCCTTGTTTTTATTTTTTGTTTTTGAAGGAGGTACCCCTTAAAATACATAACAGACTCAAGGGTCTAATATGTACTTTGTGGGTGACTGTACACTATTTTGTCATTCTTGCTATGGGACATGCTATAGAAAAAATTACATTTACAAAAAAATAAAAAATGATACAGTTTAGATTCCTGGCAAATTTCATTTATTGCCAGCTTTTTTTTAAGCATGCAAAGCACTCTAAAGGCACTTCAAAATGCATAGGAGAACATTGAAAGGGTCTGTCTGCTGTTTTTCTTAAAAACGAATAAGCTGACAATGACCGACCCTTTGGTGTTGATTTACTAAAACTTGGGGGTGCAAAATCTGGTGCAGCTTTGCATAGAAACCAATCAGCTTTTAGTTTTTTTTGGAAAATCTTAATTGAACAAGTTAGAAGCTGATTAGCTACCAAGCACATTTGCACTAGATTAGATTTTGCACTCTCCAGTTTTAGTAAATCTACCCCTTTGAGTCCGGTATGCACTTTGGGGGTGACTCTACACATTTTTTTTTTCATTTTTTTGTGTGGATGTGCTACAGCAAATATGACTTTTATAAATAAGAAAAAAAGACACAGTTTAAATTGCCGGTAAATAACATTCACTGCCAGCACACAAATCACCCTAAAAGCACCCCAAAATACATAGAAGACCAAACTATGGAGGAGTCTGTGTGTTTTTCTTAAAACCAAAGTAGCTGACAATAACAGCTGTCAAAGTCTTTTTTCATTTGTAAATGTCAGTGCTGCTGCAGCACTTTCTGTACATCACAGAGCTGCGGCCCTTCAAAGGCAGGATTAGGGCACTTCCGAGCCATGTTATTTAAAGGAATTGGACATTTAAAATGTGTCACTTTAAGCATTTTAAAAATCATTGCTTCTGGATGAATGGATTTTTAAAATGTTTTTTTGCATTGATGCATATTCGCCTGGCAGTGCCCACCCCAATGCTATTTTTTAACACCCCTGGCCTATTAGTCAAGAAAATGGGCATTTTTAATTTAATAGATTTGACTCCCATTTATTTCAGCAGGTTTTGGTTAGGCATCCGAACTTCTTTGAAGTTCACCAAACCTGGCTCAACATAAACCCAGGGCAGTTTGGCTTAAGACTGCAATGTTTTTTCTTAGACTCTAAAGCCATACTGGTAAGTTAATTCTTTCCTGTGTATGTGTTTTGCAGTAAGTCTTATGGAGCCATGAATAATGTAAGGTCCTTGAGGGCTAGGCTCACATTTTATGTAAATTTATATAACATGCTGTGTATACTAATGGCCCAATAAAAATGCATGTGTTTATTGATATTAACTCACATAGGATGCCCGGCAGAAAAGATAGAGGATTGTGAGCAGGTGGTGGCACGTTCGTCTCTACAAAGTATGTGGTATATAAATATCTTGCCGTTGCTTTGTTTTAATCATTACAGTATATCTAGATTTCTTTATTTGTGCATACATGCCTATTTATCTATCTATCTATCACTTTTTCTCCAATCTAACCATCTATATCTATTCTAAATCTATAACAACTATTCTTTTTTTTAGGATACTGAAGTGGTGGAGGAGGAATCTGTCCACGTGTGGGCAAGAAAGACACATGTAAGCCATCAGCAGCTCATCAGAAGAGCAACCAACAATGACACATACTACAAGTGCTAATGGAGGATAGAGGCACCAATACACCAGCCAGTATGTCTGGGATAACTTCTTGCAACCTAATGACCACTGTGTCCTCCTCTACCACAGTATCCATGCAATGCAGGAAGTTTTCAACGCTGATCATGAAATGCAGGCTATGGATATTCAAGTTTCTTGTGGCCTTCAGGTCTGCTGAACCTTCTGCCTCCACAAATGATCCTTTCACCATGCCCACTGCCTTCAAAACCTCCATGTCCTATAAAAACTGAGATGACAGCAACACAGTGCACACACATATCCTCAATAAGCACTATCCACTGTGTTGCTTTAAGTGATTGTAGATTTTGGATCACATGTGCACAGTGTATGCTTATGCTGAAAAAGTTCTAACACCATGAGACTTCAACTTTCACAGCATTGATGAGCTGCCACCTCATCTGCCATCTGCTCAACATGACCAGCAAGATAGCTTAATCGATCAGATCGACAATGGGGTCCATAATATCTGACAAAGCCAACTCACACATCTCTCTCAAGAGAGCAGCAAACCGATGGGAAAAGGCACCAATTTCATTAGATGTATGTGCATGAGCTCTAGAATTATATTTATTTAGCTGAAAAAGCCCCCAAAATATTGTAAGAGTAGATTACTGTAGAAAATTGTATATTGTAGAGTAGATGCACCGTGTTTATACACGCTGATTAGTCTGCTTTTTCAGCACAACCCATACCAGTTATTTTTAAGTTAGGAAATTAACATTAGAGTGTGATTACAATAATTACAGTATCTCAAGAAAGTGAGTACACCCCTCACATTTTTGTAAATATTTTATTATATCTTTTCATGTGACAACACTAAAGAAATTACACTTTGCTTCAATGACGCTGAGCACATGCACTCATCTTCTTTGGTCGACCATTTTTTCAGATCCTCAGAGAGTTCTTTGTCATGAGGTGCCATGTTGAACTTCCAGTGACCAGTATGAGAGAGTGAGAGTGATAACACCAAATTTAACACACCTGCTCCCCATTCACACCTGAGTCCTTGTAACACTAATGAGTCACATGACACCGGGGAGGGAAAATGGCTAATGGTCCCAATTTGGACATTTTCACTTAGGCCTGATTCACACTTGTGCAGGTTGCAGTTTGCATATTGCAGGTGCATTTTGCATTTTTTAATACACATCTTTAAACCATTGAAGGCTATAGAACCAAAAAACAGAAAAAAAAAAGACCTGGCCCTTTCTATAAAATACACAGATGTGAACTACATCCGTAGTAGACCATGTTAAATGGACTGTAGTGTGTTTCTGCAAAACTGAAAATGCACTAAAAAATGTATAGGTGTGAACCAGGCCTTGGGGGTGTACTCACTTTGGTTGCCAACGCAGCAGTATATATGTGGAAGGCGGTCGGCAAGTGGTTAATGGCTGTGTGTTGAGTTATTTTGAGGGAAAAGCTCATTTACACTGTTATACAAGCTGTACACTCAGTACTTTACATTGTAGCAAAGTGTCACATGGAAAGATATAATAAAATATTTACAAAAATGTGAGGGGTGTACTCATTTTTGTGAGATACTGTGTCTGAAAAAAAGCTCCCAAAATATTGTAGTGAGTGTATGTAGTCTTTACGTACTTTGAATTGGCTGCTTTTTCAACAGGACCAAAATCAGATAGCTGTTAATAAAACTAAAATCAACATTACAGTAGATTTATTTCCCCGAAAAAAGAAAAATATTGTACTGAGTGCGTGTACGGTTTATAAAAAACTTTGACTAGGCTGCTTTTTCAACAGAGCCAATGCCAGACATTTTTGCTTCATTATTTAGTCACAGTATTAAAACACTTTGACTAGACCACTTTGTCAACAGGAGCCAGATCTTTTATTAAAATAATCTGCATTATAATGTATTTTTTTTTTTTAAAAAAAGCACCCAAGCTGTAGTGAGTATATGACTAAGGGCTCTTTCACACGGGGCGGATCAGTGCTGATCCGCCCCGTGGATAGCCGCTTTCTCAGCGGGGATCGCCGGAGCGATCTCCGCTGAGCCTAAGATGACAGGTCCGTCTCTGCACTCCGTGCAGGGACGGACCTGTCAGAGCGCCGCTCTCCCCTATGGGAGATCGGGTGACGACGGACCGTAGAGTCCGTCGTCACCCGATCCGCTCTGCAGACGGATGAAAAAATGGGGTTTTCCTCCGTCTGCAGAAACGGAGCAGAGCGGGCACGGACGAGAGCGGTGTCAGCGGATGCTCATCCGCTGACACCCGCTATCCCATAGGGATACCTGTATGTCCGTTTTTCATCCGAAAACAGATGGATGAAAAACGGACATACGGTCCGTCCGTGTGAAAGAGCCCTTAAAGAAAAAAGAACATTCAACTAATCAGTGCTAGATTAAACTCAGTGGAGGCCCCTAGGCAGTGAAAACCTTGGGGACCCTCACAGGTTTTTGGAGGTTTCTTGTGTAAACTCTCTGGTGGGAAAACATCACCCGTGCATACACTATGAAGGAACGACATACCCATGCTGTTCCTTCGGAGCCCTGTGCCTTAAATCAAGGCTCCCACACGTGTGCGTGGGAGTGACGTCATCGTGGCTCCGGCCAGAGTCCACGAACCTGAAAGGGAGACCTGGTAAACAGATGCGTCTTCAGCGATGACAGCGAACCGTTGGAAGACTTAATTTTCAGGTAAGTTTCACATAATGTGCTAGTATGGGATGTATACAAGCACATTATGGCATTGCCTTGCAGGTTAAAAAAAAACACACCCAGCTGTTCAGTACCACTTTAATACAGTAAAGTTTTCATTTCTTTGAGTTGATACATTTTTTCTATGTTTTATAAACATTTAAGAAAGGGGACCGCCTTTATATACTATATGGCCTGCCCTATATACTCTGCAGAAAATTGGGCCTTAGGTGTTGGTGGTACCAAAACACTGTAAACCCTCACAGTTACTATTGGTGGGCGCAGAAGAGAGCCCTGCTGTGAAATATTAGAGCAAATATTGTACAGTAATTACCTGCCCCTGTTATACAGGGGCAGAAAAATTGGGCCTTAGGAGGTGGTAGTGGTGGCACAACACTGTAAAGCCTCACAGATACTCTTGTTGAGCACAGGAACAGGCCCTGCTGTGAACACTGAATCACCTGCCTGCCTGCCTGAAAGTGTATTTGAACGTACACCAGGAACGGACTGCAGTCAGATCTAGCTAAACTGGATACAGTAGATATATATATATATATATATATATATATATATATATATATACACATATACACAAGACTGACTGTATATATATATTAAATATACTGCAGCTAACTGAATCACCTGTCTGCCTGACAGTATATTAGAAACAGTACACCAGGAATGGCCTGCAGTCAGATCTAACTAAACTGGATACAGTGTATGTATATTTACATTATCTATCTATATAGATAGATAGATATATACAGTGGTGTGAAAAAGTGTTTGCCCCCTTCCTCATTTCCTGTTCCTTTGCATGTTTGTCACACTTAAGTGTTTTGAACATCAAACCAATTTAAACAATAGTCAAGGACAACACAAGTAAACACAAAATGCAATTTGTAAATGAAGGTGTTTATTATTAAAGGTGAAAAAAAATCACCATGGCCCTGTGTGAAAAAGTGATTGCCCCCTAAACCTAATAACTGGTTGGGCCACCCTTAGCAGCAACAACTGCAACCAAGCGTTTGCGATAACGTGCAATGAGGCTTTTACGGCGTCCTGGAGGAATTGTGGCCCACTCATCTTTGCAGAATTGTCCTAATTCAGTTACATTAGAGGGTTTTTGAGCATGAACGGCCTTTTTAAGGTCATACCACAACATCTCAATAGGATTCAGGTCAGGACTTTGGCTAGGCCACTCCAAAGTCTTCATTTTGTTTTTCTTCAGCATTCGGTGGTGGACTTGCTGGTGTGTTTAGGATCATTGTCCTGCTGCAGAACCCAAGTTCGTTTCAGCTTGAGTACACAAACAGATGGTCGGACATTCTCCTTCAGGATCTCTTGGTAGACAGCAGAATTCATAGTTTCCTTTTATCACGGCAAGTCTTCCAGGTCCTGAAGCAGCAAAACAGCCCCAGACCATCACACTACCACCACCATATTTTACTGTTGGTATAATGTTCTTTTTCTGAAATACAGTGTTCCTTCTACGCCAGATATACTTGGACACACACCTTCCAAAGAGTTCCACTTTTGTCTCATCGGTCCACAGAATGTTGTCCCAAAAGTCTTGGGGATCATCAAGATGTGTTGTGGAGAAATTGAGACGAGCTTTGATGTTCTTTTTGCTCAGCAGTGGTTTTCTCCTTGGAACTCTGCCATGCAGGCCATTTTTGCCCAGTCTTTTCCTGATGGTGGAGGCATGAACGCTGACCTTAACTGAGGCAAGTGAGGCCTGCAGTTCCTTGGACGTTGTTGTGGGGTCTTTTGTGACCTCTTGGATGAGTCGTCGCTGCGCTCTTGGGGTAATTTTGGGCGGCCGGCCACTCCTGGGAAGGTTCACCACTGTTCCATGTCTTCGCCATTTGTGGATAATGGCTCTCACTGTGGTTCGCTGGATTCCCAAAGCTTTGGAAATGGCTTTATAACCCTTTCCAGACTGATAGATCTCAATTACTTTCTTTCTCAATTGTTCCTGAATTTCTTTGGGTCTCGGCATGATGTGTAGCTTTTAAGGATCTTCTGGTGGACCTTACTGTGTCAAGCAGCTCCTATTTAAGTGATGCCTTGATTGTGAACAGGTGTGGCAATAATCAGGCCTGGGTGTGGCTAGAGAAATTGAACTCAGGTGTGGACAACCACAGTTATAGTATGTTTTAACAAGGGGGGCAATCACTTTTTCACACAGGGCAATGATGGTTTGGATTTTTTTTCACCTTTAATAATAAACACCTTCATTTACAAATTGCATTTTGTGTTTACTTGTGTTGTCCTTGACTATTGTTTAAATTGGTTTGATGTTCCGAAACACTTAAGTGTGACAAACATGCAAAGGAACAGGAAATGAGGAAGGGGGCAAACACTTTTTCACACCACTGTAGATATAAATACAAGCCTGGATGTATGTGTATGTGTATGTATGTATATATATATATATATATATATATATATATATATATATATATATATATATTAAATACACTGCAGCTAACTAAATCTCCTGCCTGCTCAATCTAAATGAAATGACACTCTCTCTCGGTCAACGCCAGCAACACACTACACAGGGACGACGTGCAGGCGGCCTTATATAATGTGGGGCGTGGAATTAACCCCCTGAGACATAATTGGCCAAAGGCACCCTGCATTTGGCCAATTATGGCTCTCTTTGCTGATGGCATTGTGATTGTCCAAAGCATAAGGGTCATAGTGCATGCTTGGCCAATCATCAGACAGCAATGCACTGCGATGTCACAGTGCATTATGGGCCATGACGCGCCACTCGAATTTGGCGTGAATGCCCCATAATGTTCGCATTTCGACGAACGATCAAACAGCCAATTCGAGTCAAGCTGAGGTTCGACCCAAACATAAAGCTCATTCCTAGTCAGCAGTAGAGAGGCTCCCATTGACAAACAGGAAAAATACCTGAGCTGTGGAGTCTGAGCACTAAAAAATGTTTACCAGAGTTCCTAATGGTGGAGACAGATTTTGCTGCATGTTATTACCAGGTCACAGTTACATAGTTACTTAGTCTGGTTGAAAAAAGACACAAGTCCATCTAGTTCAACTAATAAAATATTGTCAAAGTGTCTGATCTGTCCGCCGCAATGTCGCAGTCACGATAAAAAACGCAGATCGCCGCCATTACTAATAAAAAAATTATTAATAAAAATGCCATAAATCTATCCCCTATTTTGTAAACGTTATAACTTTTGCACAAACCAATAAATATACGCTTATTGCGATTTTTTACCAAAAATATGTAGAAGAATACATATTGGCCTAAACTGTGGAAGAAATTAGTTTTTTTATATGTTTTTTTGGGGATATTTATTATAGCAAAAAGTAAAAAAAAAAGGTGATCGAATACCTCTAAAAGAAAGTTCTATTTGTGGGGAAAAAAGGATGTAAATTTTGTTTGGGTAGAACGTCACATGACCGCGCAATTGTCAGTCAAAACGATGCAGTGCCTTATCGGAAAAAAAAGGGCTTGGTCAGGAAGGGAGTAAATCCTTCCGGGGCGGAAGTGGTTAAAGTTAATAACTCAACACCAAGTACACTATATGGACCACTTTTGTATTTATACATGTTGATCATATCCCCCCCCCCCCCTCAATCTCCTCTTTTCAATAGAGAATAAATCAGTCCTAAGGATTGCCCCACCAGTAGGTGAGCAAGCTGGGGTCCAGGTAGGATAACAGGTAGGGATCAAGCAGAAGCATAGTCAAGGTACAAGCCAAAGGTCAGTAATGAGTGGTAGTGGAGATATGGATGGCAGCAGGAGAGACAAGAGTGAGATATTGGCTGGAGTGAGCACAATAATCTGGCAAAACAGGAAGTGCATGGCTAAAATAGGAAGTTCATGGGTGGATCAACGGATTCAAAGTTCAAGAGAAACAAGGTTCAAGGCAGGATTATTCAAGGAATTGGGTCCTGACACATACTATCACCCCCCCCCCCCCCCCCTTTATTTACATTCACCTGTTAGCTGTAAATCCCTGGCTGACATCTGAATGGCCGTACAAGGATAATTCACTGGTTGCTAAGATTCTGTTGGATGTCAGCTCCCTAACACCCTGGAGCAATGAGCAGGAAGCTTTCACATTACGCAGAAGTAGTTATATCACTTCTGAAAGTTTCATTCACTGCTGCAGCTGAAGGCTCACCCATTTGTTTGGTTGTTTGCTGAACCTCTCAAACAGTGGATGAGCCTGCAGCTCATAAACATTGCACACAATGCAGAGATATCATATTATTTCCCCTTCTGGTTGAATGTTCTTAGCATATAGTGTTAAGCTATTTTCTCTATTGATCAAATGTTTTTTTTTTTTAACTCTTCTGGTTACATTTTCTAAGGGCTTTTTTTTTTCCTCTTAGGATTGGATGTTAATGTAGTGAAAGGCAATAGAAACTGAAGTTTAACACAATACAAACAAAACAAGACATTTGCAAAGCAAATTGTTTATACATAGACTTCCTTTGACTGGGCTGTATTCTCAATAGGACTCACACCAGCCTTTTTTTACATCAAGAAATTAACAATAAGACTGTATTGATTTTGTGCATGTACAGTCTTCAAGCCCTTTTACTAAATAATAACCCCTAAACCCTCATTCTTTAAACCTAACTAAAAGAAACTAAATTAAAAAATTTAAAATGAAAAAACTCCCCCCTAAAAAGGAGGGGGGCGGGGCAAGCAGCCTTTAAGAAACTAAAATGTTTGCTGATACACACAAAAAGATATATCTCCCTACAAACAATCTTTCTCTAATCTGCTACAGAACTGTTCATACCAGATAAGCTAAGACTGGCAGTTGTTGTGGAATGTGAATTGTCACATGAGCGCATCGCATATTAAATAAACTATTATGTCACAGTGTTTATAGTTTATTGGTGCAAAATAGAATGTGTAAGGCTGGGTTCACAATTGTATGGCTATGGTTTACAGTCCGGGCCCGGTGCGTTTCTGTTCACCGATTCAGGTGCAAATTTTTGTCTGAATTCGCACCTGAACTAGACCCAATAACTCATAGGATATTTTTGAAACTGCACCGCTGCCAGACCGGACATGTGTGAACTGACCTCTTTGAGAGCCAGACACATTCACATGTCATGCGAATTGGATGCGATTTAAAATGCATCCAATTAGCATATATGTGAACCCAGCCTAATGCCCTGTACACACGATAGGATTTTCAGGCAACAAATGCGTGTATGCTCCATAGAACATTTGTTGTCGTAATTTCCGCCAACAAATGTTTGAGAGCAGGTTCTCAAATTTTCCAACAACAAAACTTGTTGTCGGAAATTCCGAGCGTGTGTATACAAGTCTGACACCTAAAAGTCCACGCATTCTCGAAATCAAGCAGAAGAGCCGCCCGCACTGGCTATTGAACTTAATTTTTCTCGGCTAGTTGTACGTGTTGTACGTCACCGCGTTCTTGACGTTCGGAATTTCTGACAACATTTGTGTGACCGTGTGTATGCAAGACAAGTTTGAGCCAACATCCTTTGGAAAAAAATGTGGTTTTGTTGTCGGAAAATCCTATTGTGTGTACAGGGCATTACTGTCTTGTGCTATCATCTTCTTGGCGTACCACTGCATACCTCTCCTACACCCAACATTGACAAACTTGTTTTTTGCACCCTTATTCATTTGATGCAGTTTGTGAGAAATTTGTGTGAAAAGTTGGACTTGGGATTGTTTGTTTGACTTTTGTGCACTTGTAATTTTTTTTCAATTACCGAGCTAGTTGCACTAGATAAACTATTATTGATGTGCCAAATATTTGGCGCACAAAAACCTGCCTTTTCTGGATGCATTAAATATTAATTCAGTTTGTAGGGTTTGTAATAAAATATATGACTAGTAGGGAAATAGTAAACACAAAAAAGTGTAACTTTTCACATAAAAAGGCGAAGCAAAAAAAAAAAATTAATGAAAAAAAAAAAGTGTGGCTTTTAGAGTGCGTGTTTAGTCAAGAGTTTAGAGTGCTAAATACATGTCTAAGGTCTTGGTTTAAATGAGTAGGATTTGTGTTTTTAGATGACTAGGCTTACAGTAGGGTACAATCTATATGACAGGTTTTGCACCTAAATTGAAAGGGTAACCTCTGCTAGGGGGGGGGGGGGCGGGAGGGGGGGGGGGGGGGGGGGGGGGGGGGATTATGGAAATTTTGAAGGAGTATTGAATTTAGGACAGACAATAACTTAAAAATAATTTAGGTAGAAAAAACGTAGGGCTCAGAAACGACTGGAGAATGAAATAGGAAAAAGTATCGGAAAGAGTTATGGCAAGTGTCAAGAAGATCCCTATGTTGTTAACAAAAATGTATACAGTTTTAATTGTATTACAAAGATTATACAGTAAATCTTAATGCAAAATGTAATGGTGGATTTAGGTATCTGTTTACAAATATTGTGTAGCACTACCCCCAAAGGGGCCACTCTGTAATTTGGTTTCTCTGTTTTACGCCTCAACTCCAAGAACAACCTCAGCCCCTCTGGCACACCTGATTGAGTAAAAGTTACTGTATGCACTTTTAGGAACACAAGTGTGGATACCTATAACTCGACTGTGAATTAGTATATCAATATATAGACACAAGTTCAGTGGTAAATTATCTCAATGTATTGGTATAAGTTTGAGTTAATGGTGGTTTGAGCTTAAAAAAGCATACACTGGGTAGGTTTAGACACTGTCTGAGAGACAGGGAAATCACTATTTGATTGAGTGCCAACAGTGAAATCACATTTGCTGCATGATTGGTAATTTATGTAGCGTTCACTAGCATTTGTTCTTCAGTGGCAAATAGCGTTCACTGTACTGTTTTTCATACATGTACATACACAGATTCACAGAAAAAAAAGTGCGCAGCCTAATACATTAGGGTGTGTACCTCAAACCAAAGCTCAAACACACATGCGTCTGTGTATATATATATATATATATATATATATATATATATATACACACACACACTATGTATTTACTGCTTTAAATAAACTTGTTAGATCCCCCAGGAACAAGACATCTCCCCAGCAACAATAAATCCCTCATGGCAACTATAGATTCACCAGCAACAGTAGATCCCTCCCAGCAACAATAGACACCCCCCAAGCAACAACAGATCTATACAGATTTGGTTTGTGTGAAAGTTATACAGTCTTCAAACTATGGTATACTGTATATATATTGCAATTGATCAGGATGCTGGTATGGCGGTGATCAGGATGCTCTAAATTGGACAAAGCAGTCAGATGGTACAAGACCAGCGGTAATGGGATTCACTGTGTCCAGGCCACACACTTATCACAGGGCTCCCAAGGTGCGTGCTCTGGGAGCCGCTCAGAAGCTGACAATGTGGGCTGACGTACAGGTACGTTACCCCTCATTGGCACTGCTTCCCGTCTGCCATATATTGGGGCTGTGGGCATACAGGAAGTAGTTAATATACACTTAGGATTTATTTTTTTATACCAAAGACATGTAGTAGAATACATTTTGGCCTAAATTTTTTAAGAAAATAGATTTTATTGTATAGGTTATAACAATAGTAGTAGTAGTAACAGTAGTAAGTAGAAAATATGTATTTTCTTTCAATTTTTCATTCTTTTTGTGTTTAGCAAAAAAGAAAAAACCTAGTGGGGATCAAATATGACCAAAAGAAAGCTCTATTTGCATGAAAAAAATTATATAAAATAATTTGGGTGAAGTATTGCATGGCTGCGCAATTGTCAGTAGTGCAGTTAAATAGCAAAAAATGGCCTGGTCATGAAGGGGGAAAATCTTCCAAAGGTCATGGTTAAGTTGGTTTTTTAAATGTAATTTTTTTAAATTGTTCTCACACGTTAAAATAAAATAACATTATTGAAGCGTCATTTTAACACGTTTGAGAACGTGTGAGAACAATAAAAAAAAAAATTACATTTAAAAATCAACTTAATGTATGTATGGGCAAAAATGTTTATATATATATATATATATATATATATATATATATATATATATATACACACACACTTACTTTTTTGCTGACAAGTCAGGCAGGGTTCACATTGATTTGAATTGCATATGTAATATTTGTATTTTATTATATATAAATATATATATATATATATATATATATATATATAATATATATTTTTTTATATACATTACATATACAATTCAAATCAATACGAACCCTGTCAACAAAAAAGTGTGTATTTATATATATATATATATAGCCTATCATATATATATATATATATATATATATATATATATATATATATATAAGTATATATATATAAAAGCACACTTAATCACTTAATTTTTTGCTGTCAAGTCAGGCGGGGTTCATATCGAGTTGTCTTTTTATTTTTGGTCGGTATATATATATATATATATATATATATAAAAGCACACTTAATCACTTAATTTTTTTTGTGTGTTTGGCTGCCTGCCCTGCTCAGTGCTGTCTCACTGCTCACCTTACTGAGCTACCCGCCTGCCGCTATCCAGGCTGAGGCTCCGCTGCTTCTTCCAAGGGAGAGAGAGGAGGCCGGGGGGGGGGGGGGGGCAGAGTGCAGATGTATATCACTCCGCCGCCTCCTGCGGGACCTGCAGCCGGAACTATAGAAGACCCATCGGCAAATGTGGCTGGATTACTCTGCGGCTGTGGTCCTGGTGACTCCCTAGTCCCTGCTTAATCACCTTCCACTCGCAGCACACAGATGTTTTTGCTTGCCGGACCAAACCCAGTGGTGACATGAGCTACACAGACAATGTCACAGGCTTACAGCAGTCACAACTAGCACTAGCAATGAGAGCACAGGGATGATTAGGGTGTACCTGGGCACACCCGGCACACCGCGTGGGCACGCCTATGGGTTTTGCCACAGTCTCAAAGACACTGAAATCACTATGCCAAAGTAACTTAGAATAGAGTTCTGGAATAAAATCATGAATCAGCAAAGTCTGCAATAAACACTGCATATAAGCATTAACTGCAATGTGAATAAAATTACTATAAATAGTCTAGAGTGCAATGTATTCTGAGAGGTACTTTTTAGCATAAGCAATAGGTAAAGGTCTCTGTGTAGCAGCTGTAAATGGGAAGTCTTTAGTTCTAACTCTTCAGCTGGCTAGCTTTGGGACCCAATGGTACTGTAGGTGCAGTTGAAAATAGTCCCAGTCAAGCCTGAAGGCAGACATAAGGCTACTAGATGGCTGTATGGTTAGTTCCTGAAGGGCTCAGTCTCTCTGGCAGCAGATAGTAGATCCCCACATCAGCAGTTTACCAGTCCCAGCAATATTACAGCTCACCATTTGGGTTACAAACAGTGATTTGTCCGCTCTCTGCTCTGCACCCAGGTGATTCTGGGTTTGGCACCCCCAAATTCAGTACTCTGCATCCTGCTCAGGTCACCAATATGCAGCAGTGATGGTACACACTGGACAGCTATGTACACTCTCCGATCTCCCTCACAGCAAGAAGGCACCATGTCCTGTACAGCTTGAGAAAACTGCAGCTCCTTTCCCTCCTCCTGGCAATCTCTCTCTCTGGAGTGCAGTTTAAAAGCTCTTTATTACACAATAGTCTCTCTCCTCTGGACTACAGTTCCAATGGTGCAGTGCTCCCTACCAGTGTTTCTCACACTCTCCATTCTTAACCAAGCACCTGGCTAAATGTGAAAGTGAAAAGTGTCAAAATAATGAAGATTTATTCTAATAGACTGAATGTGTTTCTAAATGCATAAAAAGTTACACTTACCGGTAACGTCTTTTCCACAAGTATTTCAGGACAGCCACCTTTGAGATAGCTAGGCTTCTCCCTTCTCCGAAAACACTGCCTCCAATAGAGCTTTAAGCCACTCACCCTACCGTCCCTTCAGTTCTCCACGAGTTCCTCCAGCCAGCTAGGGAGACACAAGAACATATCATACCAACCTTCACTCTCCTGATGATCTTATGTCAGAACCTTCCAGTAGACATGTGCAATTCGTTTTTTTTTTTGTTTTTTTCATTTTTTTTCGTTATTTTCGTTCATTCGTTATCGTACGAATGAACGAACGATTCACTAAAAATTTTAACGAATCGTTCGAATCGAACAAATCCGAAAACAACGAAAACCTGAAAAAAAACAAATTGGAAACAACGAATCTACGAAAGAAGAAAATCCGAAAAACTAAAACAGGAACAACGAAAATCAAAATGAACGAAAAAATTCGTACATTCGTAACTTTTTTTTTTTTTTTGTTGAATTGGTAATTTTCCGTGTCCCTTACAATGGCGCTGCTTAACTGCCTCGAATGGATTGAACGAAAAAATTGTACATTCGTAACTTTTTTTTCTTTTTTTGATTCGTAATTTTCCGTGTCTCTTACAATGGCGCTGCTTACGTGCTTCGAATGGATTGAGCGAAAAAAATCGTACATTCGTAACTTTTTTTTTTTTTGCGATTCGTAATTTTCCGTGTCTCTTACAATGGCGCTGGTTAACGTGCTTCGAATGGATTGAACGAAAAAATTCGTACATTCGTAACTTTTTTTTTTCGATTCGGAATTTTCCGTGTCTCTTAAAATGTAATAATAGCATACACATTACATAAAATTATGAATTATGCTCCGATTACGAATCTACGAATGTTACGAAAGTACGAATAAATACGAATGCGTCCGAATTTCGAATAAACGAAAATTAAACTAACGGAAAAACGAATCAACGAAAAAATAACTTACGAAAATACGAATCGTTACGAATACGAACACAGACGACTTATGAATTTACGAATCGTTACGAATATGAATACCGACGACTTACGAATTTACGAATCAACGGAAACGAAAAAAATGAAACGAAAATAAACAAATTTTTTTGTTGTGCACATGTCTACCTTCCAGTGATGAACCCTTAATTGGGTGGGTACCAGTGCTGTCCTGAAAGACTCATGTAAAATATTTTACCGGTAAGTGTAACTTCAATTTTCCCCCTTTCGTCTTTCAGGACAGCCACCTTTGAGAGGATAAATGAGAACCTACCCTAGGGTGGGACTACCGTTTGAAGAACTTTACCCCCGAAGGCCTTGGCAGATAACAAATCCAGCCTGTAGTGCTTAATGAAGGTGGTAAAGCTTGACCACGTAAAATTATTTCTTGGCTTCTGTGAAATTTAGAAGACATCTTTGGCAAAAAGGCCGAATTGGTCTTAAACACTAGTGGATCCAGAAAAAATTGAATAAAAGGCGCACTAATTGAAAGGGCTTCCAGCTCACTAACCCTTCTTGTGGTAGTGATTAGAGTTGAGCGGACACCTGGATGTTCGGACTCGAACTCCGAACCCCATTGAAGTCAATGGGGACCTGAACTTTTCAAGACTAAAATGGCTGTAAAAAAGTAATGGAAAGGGCTAGAGGGCTGCAAATGGCAACAAAATGTTGTTAAGAGCATAGCAAGTGCTCTGCAAACAAATGTGGATAGGGAAATAACTTAAAATAACATAAAAAAAATAAAATAATATGCTGGAGGCCCCCTTCTCGGCAGAAGAGGTACAGGAAGTCATTAAGAACCTCAGAAACTCAACGGCACGATGCCGCACATATGGTGGGAATACCCCAGAATACGCCCTTTCTGGAAAAAATTATTAAATTTAATGGATAAGATAGTGGGAAAATAAAATACTTGGAAATTAAAAAAATTAAAAAATTATAATCTTGACCTAGGAGGACGAGGTCCATATGGAGTAGGAGGTTGAGGTGGCGGTGGATGTTTCGGTGTAGGTGGAAAAATACAACAATGGCTGCGTAAGGCTGGTGGTGATGTGTCGAATTCTGTCCCCCGTCGCATAGTGTCCGCCCTGTACTGCGCTTGCTCAGTACGTAGGAAAAGGGGATTTCAAAACTCTCTGAAGACGATGCGAGCACGTGAGGAGCCCTGTTACTATGTGCTACCGTATGTCCACTTGGATGGTGGGGCTTGAACCTGCACTCACTGCGCAGGTGCCGTTCATCTTCAGAGATTTTGTGAATCTCCTTGTCCTCCGTACTGTGCAAGCGCTACGCCTGCGCAGTAAGTGGCCGGACACTATCCGATGGCCAGACAGTTTTTGTCAGAACACCGGTATACGTGTCTATTCTGCACAAGGTACAGACAAGTCCTGTTGGATCCATGCCTGGTTCATTTTAATGAACGTGAGCTTGTCCACATTGGCTCTGGAAAGGCGTCTGCGCTTGTCTGTGATAATGCCCCCTGCCGTGCTAAATACACGTTCAGATAATACACTGGCTGCAGGGCAGGCCAGCACCTCCAAGGCGTAAAGGGCAAGCTCAGGCCATGTGCCCAATATGGAGACCCAGAAGTTTAAGGGGGCAGACCCATCATTAAGTACATGTATGCGTGTGCACACATACTGCTCCACCATGTTGGTGAAATGCTGCCTCCTGCTAAGAGGTTCCATCTCAGCTGGTGGTGCTTTTCCACATTTCGGCCATGCTAACCCTGCCTTCCGAGGTGCTGGCGGTGCCCCGGCTGCGTTGGCGACCTCTTCCTCCTCCTCTGCCTTCGCCTTGTGCTTCCACCGTACCCCTGCTGTCAAGTGGGAATGCCATCAGCAGCGCGTTTACCAGCGTGCGCTTGTACTCGCGCATCTTACGATCACGCTCCAGTGAGGTAATTAAGGATGGCACGTTGTCCTTGTAACGGGGATCCAGCAGGGGGGCCACCCAGTAATCAGCACCAGTTAAAATGTGGGAAACTCTGCGTTTGTTGCGGAGACACTGCAGCATGTAATTGCTCATGTGTGCCATGCTGCCCAGAGACAACGAAAAGCTGTCCTCTGTGGGAGGTGTATCATCTGTGTCCTCTGTATCCCCCCCAGCCACACACCAGTGATGGCCATGAGCTGGTCTGGGTGCCACCCTGCTGTGAACATGGTTCCTCCTACTCCATCTGCTCCTCATCCTCTACCTCGTCATCCTCCAGAACTGTGCCCTTGCTGCCGAACAATTGTGTACCTGGCGCTTGTTGGTGCAGGAACCCACCCTCGTAGCCACTTGTGAATGACTGCCCTGAAAGCATTGGAAATGAACCCTCTTCCTCCTCCTCCTCCTGTGCCACATCCTCTTCCATCATCGCCTGAAGCGTTTTTTCAAGGAGGCATAGAACTGGGATAGTAACGCTGAGAACGGCATCATCGCACAGCACTGGCCATGTTGGTGGAGTACTCGAAACAGCGCCACAAGGCACACAGGTCTCGCATAGAGGCCCAGTTATTGACGGTGAAGTGGTGCTGTTCCGCAGAGCGACTCACGCGTGCGTGGTGCAGCTAAGACTCCACTATCGCCTGCTGCTGCTCGCACAGTCTGGCCAGCATGTGCAAGGTGGTGTTCCACCTTGTGGGCATGTCACATATGAGACGGTGAGCGGGAAGGCCGAAGTTACGCTGCAGCGCTGACAGGCAAGCAGCAGCAGAGTGAGAACACTGAAAGTGCCCACAGACGGCCCGCACTTTCTGCAGCAGCTCTGGCATATCGGGGTAATTCTTAAGGAACCCCTGGACCACCAAGTTCAGCACATGCGCCAGGCAAGGGATGTGCGTCAAACCGGCTAGGCCCAGAGCTGCTATGAGATTTCCCCCATTATCGCACACCACCTGTTAGGTACCTGGTAGGGATGAGCCTGGCTTGACGATTGGAGACCTCTCTTACAGTTCTGGTTCAGGGCCTGCTGGATTGGGAACAGCGGAGCCGTGAACACAGCGGGTAGGAGTGTCCATATGGATGCAGGTGACCGATGCTGGGTGGATGCAGGTCTTGGCCGGATGGTTGGACTGCAGATGATGGTTCAGCAGACAGCAGGATACAGGAGGAAGACCGGCAACAGGAACAGCAGCAGACAGCAGCAGCAGCAGAGGGACCTGTGCAGGGACACTGGAAGCAGGAATGGTCAGGCAAGCCGGGTCACAACAGTCAGAGCGGTCAAGCAGAGACGGCAGGCAGAGGGATGGTCAGGAGGCAAGCCAGAGGTTCAGCAACAATAACACAGTCCAAAGCAGGGTCAAACAAGCCGGGGTCAAGGAACGGAGAAGGCAGCAGAGTCAGACAGGCCGGGTCACAGATAGGATCAGCAGACAGGTTCAGGTTGGGGGTACAGATGGGAGCTGAGACGGACAGCGCCGCATGCAGGCAGCTGTCCCCTTTAAATAGGGCCACTGGCGCCAAAGCAGCGCCGATCGCGCACGTGCACGCGCACGGGGGCGCGCGCGCCCGCTATTCGTGCACGGGAGCGCGCGCACATGTCCGGCGGGCGCGTGCGCTCTGATGCTCACGGGGGCCAGGGTTGCCCAGGTGCCTGCGCAACTTCAGGCTAACGTGCCCAGGGCGGCTAGAGCCCTGACATTGCCCCCTCACAAGGGGCAACCTCCGGGTGCCCACTAGGTGTCGTTTTTCTGGGTGGGAAGAAAAGAAGGTGCGGATTAGTCTCTTGGCATGTAAATTACAGTCTGGTTCCCATGAATTACTCTCGGGCCCATACCCCTTCCATTTGATAAGGAACTGTCTCTCCCCCCTCCGTTTCCTGCAATCAAGGATGGCCTCCACTTCATATTCCTCGTTGCCCTGGACCAGGACAGGTCCGGGCGGGTTTGTTCCCCTATCAGTAAAGGGATCGGGCACAGCAGGTTTTAGCAGGGAGACATGGAAGACCGGGTGGACTCTCATAGAGTCGGGCAGGGACAGCTCGTAGGAGACCTCATTGATCTTCCTCTTCACGGGAAAGGGTCCTAGGAACTTGGGAGCAAGCTTCTTAGAGGGACAGGCAAGTTTAAGGTTAGTTGTAGCTAGCCATACCTGGTCACCCACTTGCAAGTTCAATTCTCCCCTTCTCTTCCGATCGAAGATCTTCTTGCTGTCCTCCTGAGCCTTGGCTATCGCTTCTTGAAGTATCCCGTTGTTGTGGCTGAGGAACGATGCTGTATCCTGGACTGCCGGGACTGGAGATTCTGGGAGAAAGTCAGGGAGAAAAGACAGGTGAAAACCGTAATTGGCAAAAATCGGGGATTGCCCTGTGGCAGAATGGCTGGCATTATTATATGAGAATTCCGCTAAAGGTAATAGGGACACCCAATCGTCCTGCACAAAGGACGTGAAGCACCTTATGTACTGCTCCAAAGTCTGGTTAGTGCGTTCAGTCTGCCCATTGGTTTGGGGGTGGTATGCGGAGGAAAGGGCCAGCTCAATCTTAAGGATCTCGCAAAGGGCTCTCCAAAAACGGGACGAGACTATATTGGCCGGGACCCCGTGTAGCCTGACTATTTCCTTAATAAAAAGGTGAGCTGTCTCTGTAGCAGATGGAGTTCCCCTTAAAGGCAAAAAGTGGGCCATTTTGGACAATCGGTCCACCACCACAAAGATGGCAGAGCACCCCTCGGAACATGGAAGCTCGACTATAAAGTCCATTGTTATCATTCTCCAAGGTCGGTCAGGTGCAGGGAGAGGTTTCAAAAGTCCCCAAGTTCGGTTCCTTGACGTCTTGCTGCGGTTGCAGACAGGGCAGGAGTTAACGTAGGTCTTGCAGAATTCCCTCAGCCCTGGCCACCAAAAGGTGCGTTGCACCAGCTCCACTGTCTTGCGACCTCCGAAGTGTCCTGCCAGCGGGTGGTCATGCAGTAGGGCCAGGACCTTCACTCTTACTGCTTCGGGGACAAAGACTTGACTCCCCCTCCAGAGAAGCCCATCTCTGGAAGTTAGAGTGACCCCTGGGGGTCCCTGGGAATTGGCGGATGCCTCCCGGATTTGTGACAGCAGATCTGGTTGTAATAGTAGGAAGTTGGATAATGATGTTTATTAATGCCACCCTCCTAAAAAAACACCGCTCTGCGCTGCAAGGATGTGTTACTAGCAAAACTGGACTGGTCTTTGGTGTACCTGTCCTGTAATATGTAGATTTATTGAATTTATAAATAAATAAATAATAAATAAATAATATATATATATATATATATATGTGCAAAAATACTATATAAAAATCAATAAATGAATATATATATATATATATATATATATATGCATAGATGTGAAAAAATTATATTTGTGATGTGCAAAATGATCTTGATATAATGTGGATGTACAGTAGTCCTTATACATACATTATTAACAGCTGCCGCTTAGAAACATAGAAATATAAAAGAATACAAAAAACATTGGGTGGACTGTGTTTCGTCCCCTCAAATAGAATTTTGTAGCAGCGCTATTATTAAGATTTCTCAAATTGATGTGAAAAATCAATATATACACTCTAAGTAAGGTGACCATATGCTAAAATAAATATTTATAAGTTATATATAAAAAAATATAATAAATATATGGATCAGGTGAGAGTGATAAAAAACAATAAGTGAATCAATAAATAAAGGTGAACCATACATATGGTGAAAAGACAATAAATAAATAAAATATAAAAATGTGTGTCTGAAGTCCACATAAAAAAAGTGCTTGCCAATCTGATCAAGCAACTATGCAGAAATACAACAAGTGACAGTTCCCGGTTGGTGTAAACAAACAGTTCAAAATTGATAATCCTCAAGTGATCCGACCACCATACACTTTCACCTTGTGCGGGAATCGTCCCCTTATGGGGCTGCACTCACCAGAAAACAACTTTTAGTAAGCCTGTAGTTAAACCAATATGGGCCTTCTCCTCCAACATCAGACCATTAATCTCCACCAGCGCAGTTGTAAGACCAGATTTTCAGACCTTCAATCCAGCATCCCTTGATCAATACTCCACCAGCGCGGTTACATAATGTGTGAAAAACAAATGGAGGGCCACATAGTGTAATACTGCTAAAAAGATTTTTATTGAAACACTTTCCCTTTAAAAAACAACGATCCCCCTAATAATATCTGCGTACCACACAATCAAAATTCACGAGCATTGGTTAAATGTAGAGATCTACTGTGCCTGGGTTCCATCCACTTAGCAGGATGTGGATAAACGAGTTCCGCTGTGTGTGCTGGCGGCGTCTCTCCTTCCTGGTGCTCGTGGAACGCACAGTGGACTGCAAGCGTAGTGACGTCACTTCCTGTTGACCTACGCCCTGACGCATTTCGTCTAGTACGCCCTCGAGAAGAAGTCGGAAATGACGAAACGCGTCAGGGCGTAGGTCAACAGGAAGTGACGTCACTACGCTTGCGGTCCACTGTGCGTTCCACGAGCACCAGGAAGGAGAGACTCCGCCAGCACACACAGCGGAACTCGTTTATCCACATCCTGCTAAGTGGATGGAACCCAGGCACAGTAGATCTCTACATTTAACCAATGCTCATGAATTTTGATTGTGTGGTACGCAGATATTATTAGGGGGAAAGTGTTTCAATAAAAATCTTTTTAGCAGTATTACACTATGTGGCCCTCCATTTGTTTTTCACACATTATGTAACCGCGCTGGTGGAGTATTGATCAAGGGATGCTGGATTGAAGGTCTGAAAATCTGGTCTTACAACCGCGCTGGTGGAGATTAATGGTCTGATGTTGGAGGAGAAGGCCCATATTGGTTTAACTACAGGCTTACTAAAAGTTGTTTTCTGGTGAGTGCAGCCCCATAAGGGGACGATTCCCGCACGAGGTGAAAGTGTATGGTGGTCGGATCACTCGAGGATTATGAATTTTGAACTGTTTGTTTACACCAACCGGGAACTATCACTTGTTGTATTTCTGCATAGTTGCTTGATCAGATTGGCAAGCACTTTTTTTATGTGGACTTCAGACACACATTTTTATATTTTATTTATTTATTATCTTTTCACCATATGTATGGTTCACCTTTATTTATTGATTCACTTATTGTTTTTTATCACTCTCACCTGATCCATATATTTATTATATTTTTTTATATATAACTTATAAATATTTATTTTAGCATATGGTCACCTTACTTAGAGTGTATATATTGATTTTTCACATCAATTTGAGAAATCTTAATAATAGCGCTGCTACAAAATTCTATTTGAGGGGACGAAACACAGTCCACCCAATGTTTTTTGTATTCTTTTATAATAGTAGGAAGTTGCCTGTTGATAGGATGGTATCTGGGGTGGTAGAGTCCTTGGGATTGTCGAACATCCGTGAGAGTGCGTCAGGTTTTACATTCTTGGAACCGGGACGATACGTGATGTGGAAGCAGAACCTTGAGAAGAATAAAGTCCAGCGGGCCTGTCGGGGTTTGAGTCGCTTGGCAGTTCGCAGGTACTCAAGGTTCTTATGATCCGTATAAATAAGCACTGGGTGACTTGCTCCCTCCAAGAGGTACCTCCACTCTTCTAGTGCTGACTTAATAGCCAAGAGTTCACGGTCCCCGACATCATAATTCCTCTCGGCTGGAGAAAGTTTCCGGGAGAAAAACCCCACGGGGTGCATAGCGTCTTTATTGCCCTGTCGTTGTGACACAACTGCCCCAACCGCTACCTCTGATGCATCGACCTCTAGGATGTATGGGAGGGCAGGGTCGGGGTGACTGAGGATGGGAGCGGAGGTAAACAGTCTCTTAAGTTGGTCGAAGGCCCCTTGAGCCTCTGGACCCCAGTGGAAACGTGTGCCCTGTTTGGTCAGCTGGGTGATGGGGGTGATGGTGGCAGAGAACCCCTTAATAAACTTCCTGTAGAAGTTTGCCAACCCGACAAACCGTTGGATGCCTTTATTGTCTACAGGTGTTGGCCAGTCAAGAACAGCAGACACTTTTTGAGGGTCCATTCTGATGCCCGCCGGGGAGATTTCAAGTCCCAAGAACTGGATTTCTTGCTGCTCGAATTTACATTTCTCGGCCTTTGCATACAGGCCGTGCCGTCGGAGTCGAAGAAGTACCTTGCCCACATGCCCTTGATGCTGTTCCAGGGATTGGGAGAAGATCAAGATATCGTCCAGATAGACAATTACAAAAATGTCCAAGAAGTCCCTGAACACATTGATGAGATGCTGGAACGTGGCCGGGGCATTACAGAGCCCGAAGGGCATGACCAGATACTCGTAGTGGCCGAAGCGGGTCCGGAACGCTGTCTTCCACTCATCTCCGGTCCGAATACGGACCAGGTTGTAAGCTCCCCTTAGGTCCAACTTGGTAAAGACTGTTGCTGATCTCAGTTTTTGGAAAAGTTCGGGTATCAAAGGCAGAGGGTACCGGTTCTTGACCATAACTTTGTTGAGCTCCCGGTAGTCCACGCAGGGCCTCAAGGTCTGATCTTTCTTGGTGACAAACAATATTCCTGCGCCAGCGGGAGAAGTAGAATGACGGATGAACCCTTTTTTCAGGTTTTCCGAAATGTAAATTTTCAAAGCTTCTTGCTCCTTTTCAGAGAGAGGGAATATGCGACCAAACGGAATCTCGGCCCCAGGGAGGAGCTCGATGGGGCAGTCATAGGAGCGGTGGGGCGGAAGGGAGTCTGCTCCCCGCTTGCTGAACATGTCCAGGAGATCGTGGTAAGGTTGAGGTACAGACTGGCACAGATCCTGGTCAGCGTCTAGGCAAAGCGAGGTAGAAGGTATCCTGGGGCTTGTGGGTAGGCAGTGTTCCTGGCAGTAGTGGGACTGGAACTCAACCTCCCCAGTGGACCAGTGGATCAGCGGGTTATGGGCCTGAAGCCATGGCATGCCCAGGATGACTGGAAACAAGGGGGAGGAGATCACGTCCAAGGTTAGGAGCTCCTGGTGTTGAGGAAAAATAGTAGCGGGTAAGGGCAGAGTCTCTTGAGTCACTTGGCCTGACTTAATGCGGGACCCGTCAGCCAGGAACACAGAAAGTCCTTGAGTCTTCTTCTGGAGGGGCAGGGCGTGGGTGTTGGCAAAGGTGGCATCCACGAAACAACTGCACGCCCCGGAATCAACGATGGCGTTGGTAAGTATTGTCCTTCCCTGGCACTGCAACGACAGAGGAAGGGTAAGGTGAGTGGTACTGGCTGAACAGGGTGCAGAGGGAGAAGAAACAGATGACAAGCACTTACGTGTCTTGACAGGGCAATTGTTCACGAAATGTCCGGGGCCCCCACAGTAGAGGCACAGGTTCAATTGGCGGCGTCGGGCCCGTTCCTCAGGCGTCAAAGGAGAGCGCAGGAGACCGATCTGCATCGGTTCGGAGCCATCCGGAACAGGTACCATCGGGGTTGCAGAGGGAGCAGGTAGGTAACGAGTGGCAGGAACGGGAGCCCTTGCGACCATCCAGGCTGGGCGGTTTGGTAGTGCAGAACGTTCAGCTCGGCGTTCCCGAAGGCGGCGGTCCAGCTGAATCGTGAGGGTGATGAGGTCCTCAAGGCCCTCTGGGACTCCGACACAGGCAAGTTCGTCTTTCAAACCCTCCGAGAGGCCCATGCGGAACTGGTGTCTGAGAGTCGAGTCGTTCCATTGGGTATCCGCGCTCCAGCGCCTGAAGTCCGTGATATAGTCCTCGGCCGTCCTGCGGCCTTGCTGGAGCGCGGATAGGGCGAATTCAGCTGTAGCCGTGCGTTGAGGGTCGTCGTACAGCTGTGCCATTGCCTGGAAGAAGGAGGCTAAATTCTGGGTCATGACGCTGTTAGCACCCAGAAGACGGTGGGCCCAGGACTGGGGTTCTCCTTGTAGTAGGGACACCACAAATCCCACCTTGGTGACCTCCAGGGAGAAGGTCCGGGGTTGCAGGGCAAAGTACAGCTGGCAAGCATCCCGGAAGGCCTGGAACTTGGATCGGTCGCCTGAGAACCTCTCTGGGACAGGAACTCTTGGCTCGGGGGGGAGCATCACCACTGTAGGTTGAGAGGCAGGTTGCACTGGCGGTGGAGGAGGTGCAGCAGCCATGGGGCTGGCAAGTTGTTGCACTTGGCCTTCCAGCTTGGTATATCCCTCCTGCAGGGATTTCACCGCCTGTGTAAGAGCTGCCAGGTGGGAGCAGAACTCCTGCATGGCAGAGGCTCCTTCCGCAGGCTCAGTCATATGGGCTGTCCGTACTGTTAGGTACCTGGTAGGGATAAGCCTGGCTTGACGGTTGGAGACCTCTCTTACAGCTCTGGTTCAGAGCCTGCTGGATTGGGAACAGCGGAGCCATGAACACAGCGGGTAGGAGTGTCCGTATGGATGCAGGTGACCGATGCTGGGTGGATGCAGGTCTTGGCCGGATGGTTGGACTGCAGATGATGGTTCAGCAGACAGCAGGATACAGGAGGAAGACCGGCAACAGGAACAGCAGCAAACAGCAGCAGCAGCAGAGGGACCTGTGCAGGGACACTGGAAGCAGGAATGGTCAGGCAAGCCGGGTCACAACAGGCAGAGCGGTCAAGCAGAGACGGCAGGCAGAGGGATGGTCAGGAGGCAAAACAGAGGTTCAGCAACAATAACACAGTCCAAAGCAGGGTCAAACAAGCCGGGGTCAAGGAACGGAGAAGGCAGCAGAGTCAGACAGGCCCGGTCACAGATAGGATCAGCAGACAGGTTCAGGTTGGGGGTACAGATGGGAGCTGAGATGGACAGCGCTGCATGCAGGCAGCTGTCCCCTTTAAATCGGGCCACTGGCGCCAAAGCGGCGCCGATCGCGCACATGCACGCGCCCGCTATTCGTGCACGGGAGCGCGCGCACATGCGCCGACGCGCGCCCTGATGCTCACGGGGGCCAGGGTTGCCCAGGTGCCTGCGCACCTTCAGGCTAACGTGCCCAGGGCGGCTAAAGCCCTGACACCACCAGGCCAGGCTTGAGGCTCACTGCCACCAACCACTCATCGGTCTGTTGTTCCATGTCCCTCCACAACCCCTACACGGTGTGGGGTTTTTCCCCCAAACAGGGACGCTTTAAAACTGCCTGCTGTCGTTTACCCCTGGCTGTGCTGAAGTTGTGGTGAAGGTGTTACGCTGACCGGATGAGGAGGCGGTAGAGGATGAGGAGGCGGAGTAGGAGGAGTTAGCCACAGGAGGCAAACTGAAGCGCCCTGCAATCCTCGATGGTGGAAGGACATGCGTCAAACTGCTATCCGCCTCAGGCCCAGCCGCCACTACATTTACCCAGTGTGCTGTTAGGGAGATATAACGTCCCTAACCGTGCTTACTGGTCCACGCATCCGTAGTTAGGTGGACCTTGCCACAGATGGCGTTGCGCAGTGCACACCTGATTTTGTCCCCCACTTGATTGTGCAGGGAAGGAAGGGATAGCTCGCCTGGAAAAGTAGTGGCGGCTGGGCACGACGTACTGTGGGACAGCCAATGACATCAGCCTTTTAAAACTCTGTGTCTCCACCAGACGGAATGACAGCATTTCAAAGGCGAGGAATTTTGAAATGCTGGCATTCAGGGCCAGGGATCGTGGGTGGCTAGGAGGGTACTTGCTCTTCCGCTCCAGTGTTTGGGAGATAGAGAGCTGAACGCTTCCTTGGGACATTGTGCAGATGGTTGGTGACCCAGGTGGTAGTGTTGCTGGCAGATCCTCTGTTTGCGGGTTGGCAGGTGCCACTGTCACTACAGAGGTGGATGAAGAGGCCGAGACTGCAGCAGAAGAGGAAGCAGGAGGAGCCAGAGACCTTTCTTGGTTTTTGAGGTGTCTACTCCACTGCATCTCATGCTTTGCACTTAGATACCTGGTCATGCAGGTTGTGCTCAGGTTGAGAACGTTTATGCCTCGCTTCAGGCTCTGAATGCACAGCGTGCAAACTACTCGTGTCTTGTCATCAGCACATTGTCTGAAGAACTGCCACGCTAGGGAACTCCTTGGACCTGGCTTTGGTGTGCTTGGTCCCTTGCTGCGTTGGGCAGTAGCAGACGTACTGTCTAGGGGACGGACGCTCCACTTTTGCAACCTGCTCCCTCTTCTGCTGTGCTGGTGGCTCTGTGCGACCACCGCCTCTTCCTCCGAACTACACTGGTCACCTGCATGACGTTGATTCCATGTGGGGTCAAGGACCTCATCGTCCTCCACATCATCTTCCACCCAGTCTTCACCCCTGCCCTCCTTGTCAGTCTGCACAATGGCGAAAGCAGCAGCAGTTGGCACCTGTGTTTCGTCATCATCCATGCTGTGATGGTCCTCCCATGTACTCATCATGAAACATAAGTGGTTGGGCATCGGTGCACACAATCTCTTCCACTTCTGAAGCAGGGCTAGGTGGATGGCCCTGGGAAACCCTGCTAACAGAGTCATTAAAAAGCAGAAGAGACTTCTGCATGATTTGGGGCTCAGACTGATTGGCTGATTTGCAAGGGGGTGAGGAAAGACTGATGGACATCGGCTGCAGGTGCCAACTCTGAACTCTCATGAGGAGACTGGGTGGGAGACAATGTGAAGGAACCGGAGGCACTGTCAGCAACCCAATCTACTATCGCCTGTACTTGTCCTGGCCTCAACATTCGTACAGCCTCATTAGGCTCGCCGAAATACCGCTGCAGGCTCTGTCGCCTACTCGCACCTGAGGAAGGTGTTTCACTTGTGCGTGTAGCTGGCACAGATCGACCATGTCCTCTCCCTGTAACAGGAGCTCCACCAGCAGCACCACGACCAGGGCCACATCCCTTTTTTGACGATCTCCTCATATTTTCAAAATTTATGATCTTGCCCTAAATGGGTGTTTTTGCAATAGCAGAATACACCCACAGTATGTAAAGCGTGTATCTCAAAAACTGCAAAACTGCAGAAAGTGCTATGAAAAAAAAATGTTCACTCCAATTTTTTTTTGGGATAGCACAATAGAAGAAATATAGATCGATTGAATATGTCAGACATGCAGAAAACACTGCAATTATTTTTTTTTTGCAATGTTTTTGCAATAGCAAAATATACCCACAGTATGTAAAGCATGTATCTCAAAAAATGCAAAACTGCAGAAAATGCTATAAAAAAAAATTTTTTTTCACTCAGATTTTTTTTTTTGGAATAGCACAATCGAATAAAGATAGATCAATTGAATGTCACACACTCCTGCACACATGCAGAAAACCCTGCAAAATTAATTTTTTTTGCAATGTATTTGCAATAGCAGAAAACACCCACAGTATGTACAGGGTGTATCTCTCAGCAACATATGCAGTGCTGGTGCTCTGAGCTTGCAGATAAGTTATATTTTGTCTGGCACTGTAAAAAGACTGTGCACTGCACCCCAGCCAGGGTAGCATTGATTTAGGAATCTGGATAATTCTCTCTCCCTCGCTCCCTCAATAAAGACACTCTCTAGCTATGTAGATCGCTCGCTGACTATTACTAATTAGAAGATATTTCAGGAATGTGGACTGACTCCTATCAGACTGACCTATCATGAAATTCTCTCTTAACAGCAGCCAGAAACCTGTCTAAAGCAGAGTGACGCGCTGTGCTGTGTGCCTGTACCTTATATAGAGGCTGTGTCACATGCTGCACTGGCCAATCACAGCCATGCCATTAGTAGGCATGGCTGTAATGGCTTCTAAGGGCACACTAGTGAAACTAACGTGGATTGGCTGCCCTGCACCTTCTAAAAAGGCGCAAATACATTGCCGAACACCGGACCCGAACCCGAACATACAGTCAATTGTTGGGTGTTCGGGTCCGGGGCCCGGACACCCAAAAGTCCCATACGGACCCGAACTTTACAGTTCGGGTTCCCTCAACCCTAGTCGTGATCACTACTAAAAAAA
Source organism: Lithobates sylvaticus (assembly GCA_028564925.1). Taxonomy (NCBI): domain Eukaryota; kingdom Metazoa; phylum Chordata; class Amphibia; order Anura; family Ranidae; genus Lithobates; species Lithobates sylvaticus. Next base: position 242,850,660 of record CM053027.1, read on the forward strand.
CAGTCTTGAGAGTTAGCAATTTGACTGCACAAGACTCCATTGGCTCAAAGGCTTCCCCTGTAGTGCCTGTATGGAGGGCTCCCTGTATGGATAGCTCACTTCCTCCAGGGAGAGCTTGTACCGAGAGGCTCTAGTGGATTCGCAATCCACAACCTTTCCTTCTGACTCCCTTAGGAAGGTTGAGGACCCACTATCGGGATCTTCCTCTAGTATCTCTCTGGTGCCCCCTGGAGGGAACCGCCGGCGGACCAGGTATAATGCTCTGCTGTGCTGGCGGAGGAATAACCTGGGGTTGCGGAAGCTGGAAACTCAAAAACAGCGTCTTAAAGGATTGAAAGGTGCTAGAAAGCTCCTTGACAGATGCTGCCAAGTCCGTACCCTGCTCTGCTGAATACTCCTTTACTAAGTCCTCAATGCACTCCTTACAAATCACATTGGTCCAGGCATCATCCATGGTGTACCTGCATGAGGGACACTTCCTCTTGGAGCTGTGTGGGGATTTAAACTTCTCTGTGGCCTTACCCTGAAACGAAAGAAAAAATGACCCCCAAGGGAAAAAAATACATAAATGCCTGCCAGCACAACACAGAACAACACCAGGAGTGCACCCCCCCCCCCAAGACCGACCACCACCAGGGTCCCAGAAGCACATCTCCTCCCCTCTTACCACCAAGAAGGGGAAAACACCCATGGAGATAATGGGAATATGGTAAGGGAACTCCACCCCAGGGTTCCTCTTACCTTAGAGTGGCTGGTGCTGCCATCACCAGGAGCAGATCAGGATGCCTCTGCCTCTGACATTACCCAGTGGTCCAATGCCTTGAGCCATTTTCTGCTGTCACTACAGCAATGCAGGGCTCGCACCAGCCATCACGTTGCTCGCTTTCACATCCCACTACTGGAGCCAGAAGCCATGGGTCCAGGGGAAGTGCCCACCCCTGCCGGAAATGAAGTCACCCGTCATTCGGCCCAGCCTCGAGCTCCAGGCTGGCCGCACAGAGCGAGGGGGACCCGGTCCCTGGGTAGCGTAAAGCGAGCCCCCAGAGCTTCCACCTTCCCCAAGAGAAGCCTGGGCGCATTACGATGCCGCCACAGGTGTCAGGCTCCCCAGCCCAGCTGTAGTGTTGCAAGAGGCCTCTGCCTCTTCCTTCCAGGAATACACCAGCCTCAGCCTCCCCAGCTGCACTGGCATCGGTCCCTCGCGGTGTCTCCCCACTGGAGGAAACACCAGAACTGAAGGGCTGGTGGGGCATGTGGCTTAAAGCTCTATTGGAGGCAGTGTTTCCTGAGAAGGGAGGAGCCAAGGTCTCTCAAAGATGGCTTTCCTGAAAGATGAAAGGGGGAAAATAAAGCACTATTAAAATGACATAACACTGCAGATTGTTGATTCATTGACTATTCAATTGACTTTGCAGAACAGAAAAAAATATTTTTCATTATTGAAGCAAATTGGAACATGTTTTATATGTTTGTTTGTACCCTGCTCTATAAAGGTTTTTTTGCATTCCTCTGGATCGACTGCACGTAGATTAGTGCATGTAGGCTGCGAATGCTCGTTGTCTGTGAGTACCTGTGTGTTGTATTGTTGCGTATTGTCAGGAAGCTAGTTGTTAGGTAATTTGGACGGTGTATAATCCCCAATCCTCATTAAATTAGAAGGTATGATGCCTGGTGGGTGTGGAGATGTGACTCGGTGTACATCTCGTGGCATGTATGCGCTCCTTGATCATCTGATCGATGGTGAATACTGCTGTGCAAAATGGAAGCACATTATTTCCATGGAAGCCCAGGTTCTTAATCTAGGGAATCAACTGTCAGCACTGAGAAGACCCTCCATACTAAAGGAGAACCGGAAACATACCCGGCAGGTGCTGGGAAGGGGGCAGCACAGAGGCGGTGGACATAAAGAGGTGCAGGCACTAGAAACGAGTAGATGGTTGACAGTCAGGAAGGATAGAGGGTGAAGTGCCAAGGAGGCTGATCCTGGGCTGGAGCATCCCAATAAGTGACATTGGTGAAACCGGTCAGGGACCAGCACTGCTGGAGCTGAGGGACTCTCCTAGCTTCCAGGGGAAAAACTCCTCCAGTGAGAGTGGGGGGGAAGCAAAGGAAAGGGATAGATAGATTCTGGAGGTAGGAGACTCACTTCTTAGAAGGGCAGATAGAGAAATCTGTCACAAAGACCTGAAGCGCCAAACTGTATGCTGTCTACCAGGCGCTCGGGTTTGGCACATCACGGATCTAGTGGACAGATTACTGGGAGGGGCTGAGGAAGACCCGGCTGTCATGGGGCACGTTGGCACCAATGACAAAGTCAGAGGCAGATGAAGTGTCCTAAAGAATAATTTTAGGGACTTAGGAGCTAAATTGAGAAAAAGGACCTCCATGGTAATATTCACAGGAATACTACTGGTACATTGAGCCACACCAGAAAGGCAGAGGGAGATTAGGAAAGTAAACAAGTGGCTGAGGAGATGGTGTAGTAAGGAGGGGTTTGGGTTCCTGGAGGACTGGGCTGACTTCCTAGTTGGTCACCAGTTTTTTAGAAGGGGCAGACTGCACCTAAATGAGGAGGGTGCAGATCTGCTGGGAGTGAAGATGGCCAAAAAGTTAGAGGGGTTTTTAAACTAGGCGATGGGAGGAGGGTCCAGAGGTAGAGATAGTCAGCAATGAACATATTCCAGAGGGTAGTATTTGGGGGTATTAGTGGTAGGTTTACTAAAGCACATAAACCAGAGGTGAGTATAGTAACAAGTCCTATTTGCAATCTCGGAACACCTAATAAAGGGACAGTATGCAACTGGTCTAAACTAAGTAGCATGTTCACCAATGCCAGGAGCCTGGCGGACAAGATGGGTAAACTAGAGATAATGTTGAATGAGAAGGATTTGGATTTTGTGGGAATTTGAAGCTAAGGGGAAAATATTACTGGGGATATGCTGTAGACCCCCTAACCTGAGGGAGGAGGGGGAGGTGAATCTCCTATCACAAGTATGGATTATCAGCAAGGATGGGAGGTGTTATCATAATGGGGGATTTTAATTATCCAGACATAGACTAGGCGGAGAGAACCACGCAATCGTCTAAGGCTCTCCAGTTCCTAAATGTCTTGCAGGACAATTTCATGGTTCAGATGGTAGATGCACCAATTAGAAATGAAGCGTTACTGGATCTACTGATTACCAACAATAAAGACCTGGTCACGTATGTGGAAATATGGGTCAATTTAGGAAACAGTGATCACAGGTTAATTGGCTTCAGTATAAATCACACAAATACGAAACACAAGGGGAACACAAAGACACTGAATTTCAAAAAGCCAACTTCCCTAAACTATGAACCTTGCTAGAAGATATAAATTGGGATACAATCTTAGAAACAAAGAACACAGAGGAGAGGTGGGTTTGCTTATTAGAGCATATTAACCTCTTCCCGACCGGCGCACACAAATATACGTCGGCAGACTGGCACGGACAGGCATAAGGGCATACAGGTACATCCCTTTGAATATGCCACTGTGCCATCGCGTGTGCTCCGCCAGCGCCCCCGTGAGTCCGGTCGCGGTCCCTCGATCGCCGCGGGGATACCCGCAACCGTCTCATGGGAGGACAAACGTGGAGATGTGGACGTAAACAGCATCTCCCCGTTCTGCCTAGCAACAAGTGACACTGATATCTGCTCCCTGTGATTGGAGCAGAGATCAGTGATCAGTAACACACAGCCACGCCCCCCACAGTTAGTAACACGCCCCTAGGACACACTTAACCCCTACACTGCCACCCCCTGGTTAACCCCTTCACTGCCAGTGTCATTTACACAGGAATCAGTGCATTTGTATAGCACTGATTGCTGCATAAATGTGTCAAAAATGTCCGATGTGTCTGCCATAATGTCGCAGTCACAATAAAAATCGCTGATCACCGCCATTACTAGTAAAACAAAAAATTATTAATAAAAATGCTATAAAACTATCCCATATTTTGTAAACGCTATAACTTTTGCGCAAACCAATCAATAATCGCTTATTGCTATTTTTTTACCAAAAATATGTAGAAGAATACGTAACGGCCTAAACTGAGGAAAAACATTTTTTTTTTATATATTTTTGGGGGATATTTATTATAGCAAAAAGTAAATAATGCGTTTTTTTTAATTGTGGCTCTTTTTTTGTTTATAGCGCAAAAAAAAAAAACACAGAGGTGATCAAATACCACCAAAAGAAAGCTCTATATGTGGGAAAAAAAGGATGTCAAGAGGGGATATGATTTCAATTTACAAATGCCATACTGTTTAATAAGAGTTTAATAAGACACGTGGCCACTCACTAAAATTAGAAGAAAAGAGGTTTAACCTTAAACTGCGTAGAGGGTTCTTTACTGTAAGAGCAGCAAGGATGTGGAATTCCCTTCCACAGGCGGTGGTTTCAGCAGGGGGCATCGATAGTTTCAAAAAACTATTAGATAAGCACCTGAAGGACCGCAACATACATGGATATACAATGTAATACTGACATATAATCACACACATAGGTTGGATTTTTTTCAACTAACCTACCAAGTAACTATGTAACTATGTAACTGCATGTGTGTGGTACTAAAAACAAATAATAAATATTATTTATTTCTTCTTTGGTTAAATGTGATGATCTTTTTTAAACATGCTTCTGTAACTATTACAATGTCCATGGAATGTAACATTCACCCTTTTTTTCACAGGGTGAATTTACCAGTAGGCGACTTTTCTCATTGAGACACATTCAGTATGTTAGCAAATGTCAGGTAAAATTTCCTTCTACTGGTCTAATGTTACACAGTGACCATTGTTGTAAGTGTGATGATGTGAAATCCTTTATAAATAGTCTTCAAACATATAGGGGTTGATTTACTAAAACTGGAGATTGTACAAAATATAACTGGGTACTAACATTTATAGATAAGGTTGATCCAGAGAATATCAGATTGTGTCTTGGGGGATCAGAAATACATTTTTTTCCCCTGCTGCAGCAAATTGGATCATGCTTTGCTGGCGTTTTTAGCCTCTCTCTGGATCAGCTGTGGGTATCAGATTGTGTATATGGAAATGTATGATTTATTTTTATTTTTTACATTGGTTGAACTAGATTGACTTGTGTCTTTTTTCAACCTGAGTAACTATGTAACTTAGAGAGTGCAAAATCCGGTGAAGCTTTGCACAGAAACCAGCTTCTAGTTTTTTTTGTCACAGCTTAATTGAACAAGCTCAATTAAGTTAGAAGCTTATTGGCTACCACGCATAGCTGCACCAGATTTTGCAATTTCAGTAAATAAACCCAACAAAGTTGCTGTGCAGTGTCAGGTCTTCTCTTAGACTCCTTTCACACTGAGTCGCTTTTCAGGCGTTTTAGTGCTAAAATTAGCGCCTGAAAATGCCTCCCATACCTCCCCAGTGTGAAAGCCTGAGTGCTTTCACACTGGGGCAGTGCGCTTGCAAAAGTCCTGCAAGTAGCATCTTTGTGGCGGTTTACACCGCTCCCAAAACACCCTGCCCATTCAAATGAATGGGCAGCGCTGCCAAAGCGCCTGCAAAGGGTTAAAAGTGCACCGCTAACAGGTGTAAATCGCTGCTAAAACGATGATAAAGCGCTGTTAAAAAACAACGGTAAAGCGCCACTAAAACTAGCAGCACTTTACCGCTAATACACCCCCACCCCAGTGGGAAAGTAGCCTTAGACAACTTTATATGGCTGTAGGCAATCCCCAAATTTGCAATTAATGAAATGCTAGAATCAAAGCTACTGTAAAGCTTGACACAAACACAGCAAATAACACAACAGTTGCACTAGCAAGCAGACATGAACATTTGAATATGCTTGCCTTCAATCAGTCCATGCCAACATGGAAAAAGACATTGCTTTCCGAAGAGGTTAGTGATTTCTTTACATTTTCCCTTTGTTGTATATTGTAGTTGGCATGGTTCTCCTGAAAAGCTTTCTTTAAATGGTCTTGCATGTTGATTGCATAATAGAACTAATTGTAGATTTCCGCAGGCAATTTGGAATGCATAGAGAAGTGGGAATAATCAGATGTTTAAATCCTGTGGAGAAGAAAAAAAAAAAAGAAAAAGATTATTACTGTAACAACATGTTCTCAATTCTTTATTGTGCAGTTAAATACTTACACACAATAACTAACAGAAGAAGAAAAAGTTGCAAATGATTTAAAATGATTTGAAATGATTTAAGAGAATCACAAAGGGTGCTGTACTATTTTTATTATACTACTTTATAAACCATTTACATTTTTATTAAATGTCCATTATAAAATATGTAGCGCTAAAAAGTATTCTCAAATTGAGCAAAACTTAAAGTGTCTTGTACCATTATTAACGTAACTCCACCTTTAAAATAAAAGTGGTACCAATATTAAAGTGTCTGATGTTTTTATGTGAATGTTTTTAATCAATTTTATTAAATATTACTGTACACAAAATTGCATATCATTTATAATATAAACAATATTATACCTCATTAAAGGGACTCCAAAATTTTACAAATAATTCACCCAAAACAGTAATTAGTAGCTCTTTAAAGTTCCAAGTAACTTTTCCCATCATCTTCCATATACTGAAGGAAACACAAGTATCCAGTTCCACTGAATCAGATAAGTTTTCCTTTCTTTTTCGAAAAAACTATTATTAACATTTTATCCATACAAGAACAGAATGTCCCTTGTGTGGATAAAGTCAAAGTCAACACAATTTTACAGTGCAAAATATAAGATCAGAAGAGTAGAAATCTTTGAAAGCTCTTACATTGAATAAAAAAACAAGAAATTCATGCAGTTTAAACCCGCCCTCCCCTGCGTGCCTTCCCATACGTGTTTCATCACACGTGACGTTATCAATGGGGAACTAGGAATAGAAATATGTTCCCCATTGATAACGTCACGTGTGACGAGAAACGCGTATGGGAAGGCATGCAGTGACGCCACCACGTAGTTCTGAGGTGAGGACGGGTTTAAACTGGCCAGCCGGCAGTTTCTATATGACCGCAAATTATCACTGTTTGTAAGTCTTTTTAATCTTTTATAAAAAACAAACATGGTATATCAATATTATGCTATGGGCGGCCTTTTTTATTTTTGAGCACTAGTGGGACTCCTTTTTGGTGAAGTGTGTGGAGTAGGGGGACCGTTTTCTCTGGACAATTGCCATCCGTTTAACCAGCCAAACCAGCAGATCCCGTCTTGTGAGGCCATTAAAGGAACATCTTATGTGCCTATATTGCTTGGCCATCCGGTAAGCTTACAATCTATCCGGTGGTCGGGCACTTTTATATTCCACTAATATAGTTAAGGACAGTCACCGTGGTGCATTTCTTTCCACTATCCCTGGATTTGAATACCTATTTATGAAGTGTAACACCAGTGTTTTAAAGAACTGTATCCATTGGAATCAAAGCTATCTTGTGGACTCTTATGGATTTGTTTTAGTTTTCTGTATCGACCTTCAGTATTTTTTATGTGCTCCTCCGTGGCCATAGATCAGATTGTTTGGTGTTTTAGTATTACTTTTATTAATTTTACTGGCGCAACTTTATATATTTTTCAATTTTCTTATGTGTGTGTATCCCATTTTTAGCAGCTGCCATTTATAGATAGTTTATTACTCCAAGCGCGGTTTATTTATTTCCATTTTGTATTTATATCAGTAGGTATATGATTTAACACATTTCTAGCCGTGGTTTTAGCGGCGCTATTCAGCCGCTAGCGGGGCAGTTTTAACCCCCCGCTAGCAGATGAAAAGGGGTTAAATCCACCCGCGGCAACGTTTTGCCGGCGGTATAGCAGCGCTGCCCCATTGATTTCAATGGGGAGGAGCGGTGAGTTCAACGCTCCTTTACCGCTCCAAAGAAGCTGCTAGCAGGACTTTTTCTGATGTTCTGCCAGCGCACCGCTCCAGTGTGAAAGCCCTCAGGCTTTCACACTGGAGTGAATGGAGCAGCTGTTTTAGGGTGGTTTGCAGGCTCTATTTTTAACGCTAAAGCACCTACAAAACGCCCCCAGTGTGAAAGGGGTCTAGAGATAGATTTACAAACCTGAAGACATCTACAAAAAGCTAGAGGCATGAAAGCTTAAGCAATTTCTCGTATCAGTGAGATGGGAGTCGCATGGTTATGTGGTATAATCACAGGGAGTCTTCCACTTTCCAGGGCTGAAAAAATTAGGGGTTGGCTGGGACCCAAACTTCAAAAATTGCTCATTTTGAAGGCTTATATGCAAGTAATTGGGCATACAATGGTTATCGGGGTCCTGCCCTGGGAGACATGTATCAATGAAAAAAAATGTTTGTGATAAACGTCATTTTTAAATGAGCAGTGATTTTTTTTTTTTTTTTTAAAGTGAAAGCCTAAAAATTAAAAATTCCTTACAATATAGTGCCTGGGGGGGGGGGGGGGCTTAGTCTACCTGTAAAGTGGCAGATCTGTACCATGTCTAGAATCTGCATATAACAGCTGCAGAATGTGATGGACGCAGCTTAATGCTGGACACAGACGTTTTTACAGCTGTAACGCTGGTCTGGGTTTTTTTTTTTTGGCCACTTACAGCTCCTAAAAGCCTATGTGTGCATGGACACATAGAATAACATGGAGAGGCTTTTTTTTAAGCTGCAAAAACAAAATATCTGACGCTGGTAAAAGTAGCTGTAAAAATACCTTGTCTGCATGAGGCATTAGACTTACTCGCAACTCCGCTTCTAGGACAGCACAGGAGATAACATGACCCCTGGTGGTAGGAAACACAACAGGAAAAACTTTAAATAGCTGTCCCTCAGCCTAGTCATCAGAATTTTAGAACCGTCCTGGGATGTAACTGTAAGACATAAAAAAAAAATCACAATAGATAACCACATAGGGAGGAAACCCCTGCTGTCCTGGAAGACCCCTGGAAACAAAGCTACCAGTAGATCTAGTTCTGATTTTCCCTAGTTGTCTATCCAGGACAGCACAGAAGAATATGAGTGAGAACTTACTAGATTAGGGAGGAATTCTCGTCAGAAAAAACTCTGACGGTTTTTCTGACGCTCAAGCTGTGTTGCCTACACACGATCACACCAAATTCTGACGGTCAATAACACAGCGGCATAACACACGTTCGACAGCACTATAAAAGGGAAGTTTAATGCGTCCGAGCATGCGTCGAATTGTTTCCGAGCATGCGTCGGAATTTTGCGTGTCGGAATTGCCTACACACGATCGGAAAATCCGATAGAAAGGTTTTCCGTCGGAAAAATTTAGAACGGGTTCTCAATTCAAAGTCCATCGGAAATTCCGACAGAAAAAGACCGTTGACCATACACACGGTCGGAAAATCTGATGAAAAGCTCCCATCGGACTGTTTCCATCGGAAATTCCGACCGTGTGTACGCCGCATAAGAGTGCTAATGCCCTGTGGCGCTCCATCTTGTTGATCAACAGTATTTGAAGGGGGTGACTTGTTTAGATGATGACCAAATACCTGACGAATTCTGATCTCTGTCCCAGACTTTGAGAATGCACGACTGTAAAACTCTGAGATGGGCTTTCACCCACTGAACCACCAGAATGAAAACATCAAGCCTATCAGGGACATGGCAGTTTTCATGGAGACTGAAAAGTTGCTCTGAAGCACTGCTGAAGCCTACATCACCTTCCTAAATGTAGTCCTCTGGTAGAAACACTTTTTGAGAATCTGGGTCTACCACGTACCATAGAAAGATTTTTAATTGGATTTTTACCAACTCTATTTATTCCAGGTTACACAGTTACCGTATATACTCGAGTATAAGCCCACCCGAATATAAGCAGAGGCATCTAATTTTACCACAAAGAACTGGGAAAACTTATTGACTCCAGTATAAGCCTAGGGTGAGAAATGCGCAGCTACTGTAAGTGGAAAAGAGGGTCAACAATGCCCATTTGCAGCCTCACTGTGCCCATTTGCAGCCATAGGTCTCCTGAACTTCAAACTTGGTAGTTAAAGTGGAAGTAAACCCCCCTATCGTTTTCAGCCAAGGAAGCTGCCATCTTTGCCTCTGTTTGATCTTCAACTGCCACAGTGCTGCACATGTGATCCATTATGACACCAGCCATTGGATGGTTTGACTGTTTGGTTGAGAGCACAGCCAATGTGCAGTTAGCATTCACGGCATGCCTTTTTTTTTTTAGACTGTTAAATCGATGGGTTTACTTCCGCTTTAAGGGTTCCTAGATGCCCCCAGCCAAAATTTGGGGTCTCTGGACCCAAAGGGTCCAGAAATGACATTGCTGCAGATGGACACAATTGACAGACTTTGGGGCCCTGTATCTCAGGGCCACTTGGTGCCAGGAACCCCAAATTTTGGGGTTCCTAACACCAAGTGGCCCCGAGATACGAGGCCCCAAAGTCAGGTCAGAAAATGTCAAGCACTTTTCTGCAGCAAAAAATTAAAATTTTCCGACCCGAATTTGCGGCCCCGTATCTCGGGGTCACTTAGGGCTAGGAACTCCAAATTTGGTGTGCAAACCTGATGGAACCAACACTACAACATATCCAAATTTCCTAGCCCCAAGTGGCCCGAGATATGGGGCCGCAAATTTGGGTCGGAAAATGTCATTTTTTGCTGCAGAAAAGTACTTGACTGCTGAGGGGGGCACTTTCAGCACAAAAAAACTCGGCTTATACTCAAGTATATACGGTACATAGTCTGGTTGAAAAAAGACACAAGCCCATCTAGTTTAACTGATTAAAAGGAAGTAAAATCCTACAATCCTCTACCCACAGTTGATTCAGAGGAAGGCAAAAAAATACCAGCAAAGCATTAATCAATTTGCTACAGCAGGGGAATAAAAATCCTTACTGACCCCCCGAGAGGCAATCGGATATTCCGAGGATCAACTTTACCTAAAAATGGTATGATATAAAAAAAAAAATCACTATAATCATTATTAGCTCTAACAAACACAAAATAAAATGTATTGCGTTCATAAATAACAAATACTGTATTTGTAAATTTAAAATTGTGACTTCTTGTGAAATAGTAAAAACCAATGGTATGCAAAACTATGAATAAGAACATTACTATAAAAATCTGGAGGTTATAATTTTTCACTTACAGCTTTCAAAGTTTTCAAACGACCCCAAAACTATACAATTTCTAAAAGCATAGGACCAGTAGAATAAAAAGATGGTGCTACTGATTTTCTAGGTCCCATAGCATTTACGCATGGGACCTGAGGGATTTGCTATGTACGGAGTACAGGTTTAAGGAGGGAGCTACATAAAGAGTCCATGGTTGAAAGGTGCGCTATGCAGTAGTGTATTTAGGTTTTGTGCTGCCCTAGGCTTGACTAAACTCGTGCACCCCCTAATTTAAATATGACCCACCCCTTCCTGTCAAGGCCACCCCCCTTGCTGTTTAACCAATTCAATACAGGGCATTTGCACCCTCTTCCTGCCCAAGCCAATTTTCAGTTTTCAGCACTGTCGCAATTTGAATGACAATGCGCGGTCATGCAACACTGTAACCAAATTAAATTTTTATCATGTTTTCCCCACAAATAGAGCTTTCTTTTGGTGGTACTTGATCGCCTCTGCGGTTTTTATTTTGTGCGCTATAAACAAAAGAAAAGCGACAAGTTTGAAAAAAAACACAATATTTTTTACTTTTTGCTATAATAAATATCCCAATTAAAAAAAAAAAAACGATTTTTTTCCTCAGTTTAGGCCGATATGTATTCTTCTACATATTTTTGGTAAAAAAATCACAATAAGCGTATATTGATTGGTTTGCGCAAAAGTTATAACGTCTACAAAATAGGGGATAGTTTTATGGCATTTTTATTATTATTTAATTTTTACTAGTAATGGCGGCGATCTGCAATTTTTATTGTGACTGCGACATTGCTGCGGGCATATTGGACACTTTTGACACTATTTTGGGACCATTCACATTTATACAGCGATCAGTGTTATACAAATGCATTGATTACTGTATGAATGTCACTGGCAGGGAAGGGGTTAACACTAGGGGGTGATCATGGGGTTAATTATGTTACCTAGGGAGTGATTCTAACTGTAGGGGGGGACTCACAAGGGGAGGAGACCGATCGGTGTTCCTCTGTACTGGAAACACATGATCGGTCTATCACCTGACAGGACGTGGATCTGTGTGTTTAGACACACAGATCCACAGTCCTGCTCTGTTAACGGGCAATTGCGGGTGCCCGGCGGACATCGCATCGGCTCCAGAGTAACGCGGCGGGAAAGCCCAGGACGTCATATGATGCCCACCCAGGATGAGAGATCCCTCCTGCGGACGTCTTATGCTTATGGCTGGGATGGGAAGTGATTAAGACCCACCCTGAAATGTTCGAGTGGGAACACTAGTTGTGAGGGCCTGGGCGGGGAGCAATGCATTCCCCTAATTCACATAGATTTCCTCTCACTTCCTGTTCTGCTATGGGGCAAGAAGTGAAGGGAAATCTCTGCAGTGGGACAGGGATGATAAAAAAATAAGGGTTTAACTCCCCCCCGTCAGTTTATTTATATAACCCTCCCTTACTCTATCCAAAATGAAAAAAAAGTGTTGCCTATAGTACTACTTTAAGCACAAATTTCTGATAATTTTATGGAGAGGACTAAGAAGATATAACCATGCCAATGGTGCAGCAGAAAACATATAGCCCAGTGAGGAAGGTTTGTGGTCCAGGATGATAGGACAGTCAAAATTAGAATCGGCGCCCCCCCGACCACAGTTGCTGAATGCCGGCCGGCCGCATAACAGAAGCAGTGCGGCCGATTTATGGGGGTGCTAGACTAATTTACCTTTCAGCCCAGTCCGCCCCATAAGACTGGAGCTACACTAACAGTGTAGCGCAAGCTGGCAGGGACTCTTTCCATGCTGCCCCCTTCAAAGTGCTGCCCTAGGCCTGGGCCTTGTCGGCCTAGGCCAGGATACAGTATTGACGCAATGTACAGAGTGCAGGCTTGAGGGGTGAGCTATGTACAGAGTGCAGGGTTGAGGGGTGTGCTCTGTACGAAGTGCAGGGTTAAGGGGTGCACTTTGTTTGGAGTGTAAAGTTAAAGGGTGCGCTTTGTATGGAGTGCAGGGTTGAGGGTGCGCTTTGTATGGAGTGTGGGGTTGAGGGTGCACTTTGTATGGAGTGCAGAGTTGAGAGGTGCACTAAGTACAGAGTGCAGGGTTGAGGGGTGCGCTATGTATGCAGTGCAGGGTTGAGAGGATGCACTTTGTACAGAGTGCAGATTTAAGGGGTGCACTTTTTACAGAGTGCAGGTTTGGGAGTGCACTTTGTATGGAGTGTAGGGTTGAGGTTGAGCTTTGTATGGAGTGTAGGGTTGAGGATGTGCTTTGTATGGGGTGCAGGGTTGAGGGTGTGCTTTGTATAGAGTGCAGGGTTGAGGGGTGCGCTATGTATGCAGTGCAGGTTGGAGGGGTGCACTTTGTACGGAGTGCAGGGTTGAGGGGTGCGCTTTGTACGGAGTGCAGATTTAAGGGGTGCACTTTTTACGGAGTGCAGGGTTGGGAGTGCACTTGTATGGATTGTAGGGATTAGGGTGTGCGTTGTATGGAGTGTAGGGTTGAGGGTGAGCTTTGTATGGAGTGTAGGGTTGAGGACATGCTTTGTATGGGGTGCAGGGTTGAGGGTGTGCTTTGTATGGAGTGCAGGGTTGAGGGGTGAACTTTGTATGGAGTGTAGGGTTGAGAGGTGCGCTTTGTATGGAGTGCAGGGTTGAGGGGTGCGCATTGTATTGGAGTGTAGAGTTAAGGGTGCACTTTTTATGGAGTGCAGGGTTGAGAGTGCACTTGTATGGATTGTAGGGATTAGGGTGTGCGTTGTATGGAGTGTAGGGTTGAGGGTGAGCTTTGTATGGAGTGTAGGGTTGAGGACATGCTTTGTATGGGGTGCAGGGTTAAGGGCGTGCTTTGTATGGAGTGCAGGGTTGAGGGGTGAACTTTGTATGGAGTGTAGGGTTGAGAGGTGCGCTTTGTATGGAGTGCAGGGTTGAGGGGTGCGCATTGTATTGGAGTGTAGAGTTAAGGGTGCACCTTTTATGGTGCAGGTTTGAAAGGCGTGAAAGGCGTGCTTGTATGGAGTGCAGGGTTGGGGGGTGCTTTTTTATGGGGTGTAGATTTGAGGGTGCGCTTTGTATGGAGTGCAAGGTGCAAGGTTTTGAGGTATGCTTTGTATGGAGTGTAGGGTTAATGGGTACACTTTGTATAGAGTGTAGGTTTGAGGGTGCACTTTGTATGGAGTGTTGGGGGTGCTATTTGTATAAAGTGCAGGGTTGAGAGGTGCGCTGTGAATGGAGTGTAGGGTTGAGGGTGAACTTTGTATGGAGTGCAGGGTTGAGGGGTGCACTTTGTATGGAGTGTAGAGTTGAGAGGTTAGCTTTATATGGAGTGCAGGGTTGAGGGTGCGCTTTGTATGGAGTGTAAAGTTAAGGGTGCACTTTTTATGGAGTGCAGGTTTGAAAAGCATGCTTGTATGGAGTGTAGGGTTGAGGGGTGCGCTTTGTATGGAGTGTAGAGTTGAGGGTGCACTTTGTATGGAGTGCAAGGTTTTGAGGTGTGCTTTGTATGGAGTGTAGGGTTGAGGGGTGCACTTTGTATAGCGTGTACGCTTGAGCGTGCGCTTTGTATGAAGCGCAGGGTTGAGAGGTACGCTGTGTATGGAGTATAGGGTTGAGGGTGTGCTTTGTATGGAGTGTAGAGTTGGGGGTGCCCTTTGTATAGAGTGCAGGGTTGAGAGGTGTGCTGTGTATGGAGTATGGGGTTAAGGGTGTGCTTTGTATGGAGTGCAGGGTTGAGGCATGTGCTGCAGAGTGCAGAGTTAAAGGGTGCGCTATGTACAGAGGGCAGGGTTTAGAGGTATGTTGTGTACGGTACATCCAAGTTCCCCCCGCCATGTACAGAGCTCTCCTCCCCCCAGATTTTAGTTTAGAGCCCCCCCCCCCATTCCCCCCTTCTTTAATACAGAGCATTCCTCCCCTCCACCTAAAAAACAGAGTGGGGCTTCAGAAGAGCAGCTGCAACTTACAGCATGTCCGAGGAGTCCATGGAGGAGCTTATGCCTGTGTGGATCCCCCACTTCCTAGACATTGGAGTAAGTCACACATGTACAAGTCACAAGCAAGTCTCAAGTCTTAACCTTCAAGTCTCAAGTAAGTTGAAGTTACTGTGGCGAAAAGCAAGCAAGTCAAGTCGAGTCCCTGCTAGAAGTCAAGCAAGTCAAGATCTACCCCATTTCCACCTTTAAATGAGTCAGTGTTCAGGAAAGATTTTGTTTTATTTTCAACATTAACAAAACTACTTTGACTTTTTTTCTTGGCATATTAAAGAAACACAACAATTAAATGGCCAACAAGCCTGAAAAAATGTAGTCCTTGCGGAGAAGGAAAATAACTAAGTTCAAAGTTTGAACTTCAAACTAATAACAAAGTATTTTAACATCTAAATCAGTGGACACAATGCCAACATCTGGACACTTGAATGGTGATGAGAATAGCCACTTAAAATGCCAGATATGGGGGTGTGCAATGGATCAGTTTTAGGGTTTTAATATACTTTGTAAATAGCACCCTATACATTTATAGTCAGTGGTAGTTGTATCCTTCGCATTATGCCCTGATAAAATAACATTTAATTACAGTGCAGGTCAGTGTGATAATCACTATGATTGCATCAGCTAGCACTTATGCACATGTTTCATATATAAACACAATTTTTAACATATGTAAAACAGGTGACCTAATGGACAATTCTGAGTGAGATTCTTTATGTGGGCTTTATTTTTTGATTGTGCATTGTACTACAGCAGAATTAAAAAACATACTATATACAAATATACTATGCATATACAATATACTAAACCTAGTATTGACAAGATATCTTCTCTATTAAAGAAGAGGATATGTAGAGGTGGTTGTCCATATAAAAATGGCAGGGATGAGGAACAAGGAAATTACTTCTCACTAGTATATATATTACTTATTTATACATTAAATTACTTCTCACTAGTTTTATATATATATTATTATATATAAAATTACTATATATATATATATATATATATATATATATATATATATATATATATATATATATATATATATATATATATATATATATATTAAATTACTTTATATTAAATTATACAGTATATTATATTATAAACTTTATGGCCAGGCAGCCGTGTACCTGATCGGCGGCGTCCTGGTGGGCGGCGGCCATTCCAGTATTCAAAAGCCGCACCTCCTCCTCGTCTGTGATAGGCGGAACACTCAATTTCTTGTCTGTCTGCATGACACACTGATCAGGTAGGCAGACGGCGGCTTGCGGTTAGTGTGTTAGTGGTGGTTACGGTTAGGGGTAGTGTTAGATAGTGGTGGAAGTGTTATGGTGCCAACTTGCCAAGTCATTGCAAGTCATATAGCCCAAGTCAAAGTCAAGTCGCAAGTCAGTAGTGACAAGTCAAAGTCAAGTCGAGTCATTTATTGAATTCAGTCAAGCAAGTCGCAAGTCCTCAAACAGGTGACTTAAGTCAAGTCATGTGACTCAAGTCCCCCACCTCTGCCGCTTCCCTCCCTCCTCTGCTCTCAAATACAGATCGATGTGAACAGCAGCTGGGAGAGGAGTGCTCTAACTTGTAAATACAGAAGCAGCACTTCTGTATTTACAAGTGACAGTAGTGCGCAGGAAAGCAGCCAGCAAGTCACCAGAGCCCAGAGGTGGCGGAACCCTGGCTGAAAAACGGCCAACGGCCAATGGGCAGCTTGGGCAGCAGGGGCAGTTCCATTGGGCTCCACGCCAATGGCTGGGCCCTGAGCAGCTATCCCTTTTGCCCCGCATTAAAGACAGCCCTGGGTTTAGTAACACTTTCATTTGTGCTGACGAAGTTCGATGAGGTGCCATTCAAAATGAATGCTACTGAAGCTCACCACACAGTTTGTTAATTACCACAATGTGTAGGGGTGAAGCCAGCCACAAGGTTTTTAGTTTAAAGTGTATGTAAAGGAAAAACTTTTCCTGGCTATACATCCACTTTGACACTTATCTTTAGTTTTCCATTCTTCAATTTTTATCTTTTCACAAATAGATGCAATTCAAAATGAACAAATATTTGTTATTTATCAACAATAATAAAGGTTCATCTTTTAGATCTAGTATGATTTTTTTAAATTATGAGGTATTTGTACAGTGCATCCAGAAAGTATTCACAGCGCTTCAATTTTTCCACATTTCGTTATATTACAGCCTTATTCCAAAATGGATTCAATTAATTATTTTCCTCAAAATTCTACAAACAATACCCCTCAATGACAATGTGAAAGAAGTTTGTTTGAAATCTTTTTGCAAATTTCTTGAAAAAATAAATAAATAAATGTACATAAATAAGTACATAAGTAAGTACATAAGCCTTTGCTCAATACTTTGTTAAAGCACCTTTGGCACCAATTACAGCCTCAAGTCTTTTTGAGTATGATGCTACAAGCTTGGCACACCTATTTTTGGGCAGTTTCTCACAGTCTTCCTTGCAGGAACTCTCAAGCCCCATCAGGTTAGATAGGGAGCATCGGTACACAGCCATTTTCAGATCTCTCCAGAGATATTCAATCGGGTTCAAGTCCGGTCTCTGGCTGGGCCACTCAAGGACATTCAGAGTACGTACAAGACGTAGCCACTCTTTTGTTATCTTGGTTGTGTGCTTAGAGTCGTTCTCCTGTTGGAAGATGAACATGCACCCTGAGTCTGAGGTCCAGAGCTCTCTCATCAAGCATGTCTCTGTACATTGCTGCAGTCATCTTTCTATTGATCCTGACTAGTCTCCCAGTTCCTGCCACTGAAAAACATCCCGACAGCATGATGCTGCCACCACTATGCTTAGCTGTAGTGATAGTATTGGCCTGGTTTCATCCAGACATGACGCTTGCCATTCAGGCCAAAGAGTTCAATCATTGTTTCATCAGACCAGAGAATTTTGTTTCTCATGGTCTGAGAGTCCTTCAGGTACCTTTTGGCAAACTCCAGTTGGGCTGTCATGTGCCTTACTGAGGAGTGGCTTCCGTCTGGCCACTCTACCAAACAGGCCTGATTGGTGGAGTGCTGCAGAGATGGTTGTTGTAATTGAAGTTTCTCCTCTCTCTACAGAAAAAATGCTGGAGCTCTGTCAGAATGACCATCGGGTTCTTGGTTGCCTCCCTGACTAAGGCCCTTCTCCCCTGATTGCCCAGTTTGGCCGGGCAACCCGCTGAAGAAGAGTCCTGGTGGTTCCAAACATCTTTGATGCTGTGCTCATTGGGGCCTTCAATGCTTCAGAAATGTTTCTGTACCCTTCTCCAGATCTATGCTTTTATACGATCCTGTCTTGGAGGTCTACAGACAATTCTGTGGAATTAATGGCTTGGTTTGTGCTCTGACATGCACTGCTAACAGTTGGGACCTTATATAGACAGGTGTGCGCCTTTCCAAATCATGTCAAACCAACTGAATTTACCACAGGTGGACTCCAATCAAGTTGTAGACACATCTCAAGGATGATCAGTTGAAACAGGATGCACCTGAGCTTAATTTTGAGTGTCATGGCAAAAGCTGTGAATACTTATGTGTTTTTTTTTATTTTTTATTTTTAATAAATGTGCAAAGATTCCAAACAAATTTATTTCACATTGTCATTATAGGGTATTTTTTTGTAGAATTAAAATTTTTAAAATTATTATTTTTTTATTTATTTATTAAGATCATATAGAGTACAACAAAAAGAGAAATTAAGGAAAGGGTTATAAAACATGAGGAAAACTGAGCTATCCGATGAGGAGTGAGGTACCACGGTAATCAAGAAATGTCTAATACTATCCACACATGGACGATTCGCCCGTGTGTGAGCTCCAGCGGACGTTTTGTTCCCAAAAGTCCGGCGGACTTAGAAAGAAGTCTTGACTCAAAATTGTCCGCCGGACTCGGCAGTCCGGTGGACAATCCGCCCGTCCGTGTGCTAGTCCGCCGGACTTTTCAAATAAACGGACTTGCCCACACACGGAGTACGGTCCGTTCATTTTGAACGTGACGCCAGGTAGACAGGACTAGCGAAGGAAGTCAATGTCACCGCCTCCATCGGCGAGATTGACACCTTTCTAGCCCTGTCGCCTGGTATGGATTTAAAGGGGAACCCCTACGCCGAAGAAACGGCGTGGGGGTCCCCCCAAAGTCCATACCAGACCCTTATCCGAGCACGCAGCCCGGCCGGTCAGGAAAGGGGATGGGGACGAGCGAGCGACCCCCTACTCCTGAGCCGTACCAGGCCGCGTGCCCTCAACATAGGGGGGTGCTTTGGGGAAGGGGGGGCATTCGGCCATTCACCCCAAAGCACCTTGTCCCCATGTTTATGAGGACAAGGGCCTCTTCCCGACAACCCTGGCCGTTGGGTGGTTGGGGTCTGCGGGTGGGGGGCTTATCAGAATCCGGGCCCCCCACCCTATGTGAATGAGTATGGGGTAAATGGTACCCCTACCCATTCACCTGAGGGAAAAAGTGTTAATAAAAAAAACACAACACAGGTTTTTAAAGTAGTTTATTAGACAGCTCCGGGGGTCTTCTTCCGACTTCGGGGGTCTTCTCGCTGGGCTCCTCCGCTATCTTTTGCTATCTTCTGCTCTTTTACCACTCTTTTACTAGCGGAGGAGCCCGGCTTTCTCCTTTGTCGCCGCCGTCCGGGGATCTTCTTCCGACTTTGTGGGTCTTCTTCCGACTTCAGGGGTCTTGTCCCGCTCTTCGTTTCTTCTGCCAGGCCTCCACTATCTTCTTCCAGTGTGTGGGCAAGTCCGTTCATTTGAAAAGTCCGGTGGACCTCTGCCAAAAGTCCGGCGGATTGTCCGCCAGAAAAGTCCGGTCCTGTGTGGGCGTGTGTGGGCAAGTCCGCTCGTTCGGAAAGTCCGGCGGATTGTCCGCCGAATAGTCTGATCGTGTGTACGTGGCATAACACTAAACACTATAAAATTTGAAGCGATCAGCTATGCTGAGCCTATATTCGAGCTGTATAGTGGACATGCTTTTAATATTAGGTCCTGTATTGTTTGTAGAATTTTGAGGAAAATAATTAATTTAATTTTGTTTTGGAATAAGGCAGTAAAGTATTGTGAATACTTTCCAGATGCACTGTATGTACTAATAATGATTTCAATTTATTGTTATTGAAATTACAGTTTTGAGCATTTGGGCAACTCTCTTGAGATGTAGAAAATCAGTAGCACCATCTTTTAATTCTACAGCTTCCATACTTTCTGAAAATAAACAGTTTGAGGGGTTTTACTAACTAAGCTGTAAGTGAAAATAGCAGGAAAAGTAAAAATAGCAAACATGGTCCAACCATCTGAAAATGAAAAAAATGGAGGTCCCGGCAGCAAAAAGGTTTCATTTAATAATTCTATTGTCTTCAGTGGTCAGAAAATAATTTCTTCCCTGTCGGAGCAAAGTGGGCCAGCTTTTGTTTTTCTTGGTTAAACTTGGAGTGTCTTTTTTTCAACCTAACTTACTACACAAAATGCATGTTACTGGGTTCTGCAAAATTTGTAGTTCTTTCTAGACCTAAGGCATAACATATGTTTTGCCCTCTACTAGGGAGGTGCTAGAGGTGAGATTTTGGTGAGTGCAGGTAAATTTAGGCCAGCTTAGCTCGAAGCTAGGCCTGTTTGTTTTGTTCTGTGTGGGCTGGGAGTAGCTCAGAGTAGGCTGGTGCCTCAAAGACAGCATCACTTCTCAGTTACCTCCCTCTGGCTTCTAGAGGATTCGGAGCCCTGACCAATCCCCAACTTGGATTGACAGATGGCAGGCCTCCTTAAATACCTAGAGTCAGCCTAGCTGGGGAGGAGTTGTCTGGTGGAAGAACTGAGGATGAGTACCTGGCTGTCGGGGCCTTTGAAGGCACTTCCCATTCTGGGGGGGTGATGACCTTGGGCCTGGGGACACGGGTGCAGGACAGGTAATTAAAAAAAAAAACATGAAGTATCTGAACAGGAGGCACACCAGAGAGGAGTCAGAGAGAATAGGAGGAGCTAGTACTGCCAGGCAAGTCTTCAGGAGGGAACCACCGGTGTGTGAGCAGCCAGGAGGGCTGGTGAGTGACATGTGCTATCAGGACTACTGGAGAGGCATGCCAGAGAGGACTGAGAGGCAACAGTCAGAGCTGGGTGTGGAGCCAGTGAGGATTGCAATGTCATGGGCTGTGGAGTCGGGCAGCTGCAGCCAGGAGCAATGGCATCCCTGGGGGGGGCCAGAGGGGGCCCTGACCCCCCAAAATGATGCTGTGCCCCACCATGTGCCCCCCCAAAAAAACCAGCAAAAAAACATTTTTTTTTTTTTTTTTTTTACAAAAAGGCAATGTCTTTTTGTTTGCATCCGTAGCGGATGCGCCACATCTTACTCAGGCTGCCGCTGGAGTAACACAGTCTCTATTGAGAGGGGGAGTATTCTTCTAGCCTGGACGCGTGGGTAAGTGTGTGCACTGCAGTACACTGTAATCACTGAACTGCATTATCTCCATCCCTTCTCTCCCCCATCTGTCGCTCCCCCTCTCCTGTTCTTTCAAGACCTTCACAACTTACTTTCACTTTCAGTTAGGCAGGTAATAGACTATCCAAATTTCTTTCCTGCATCCACAGAGTGCAGGAAAGAAACTTGCATGATTCCCCCATTAACATAGACAGTGGTGACAGGGGAATATCCTTCCTGCCCATCAATTGTATTCTCCCAACAAACAGTCATTATCACTAGTGGCTATAGCAACCACTAGTGATAATCATAAGAGTATCTGTCAGGCTGGTTGTTCCCAATTTGATCGATCAACTTGGTACATTCAGCCTGCTCATTAATGGTTCAAACCTCAACCAGCTGAGATTTAAACTGCCTATGGCTGGTCTTAGCACTTAGGCAGCCCATACATTGATCACTTTTTTCATTTAACTAGTAGGTTGCATGAAAAAAAAAGAAATGATCCAATTCTCCCATCTACACATTATAGGTGGATGGGGGAATCCTTGCAGTGCGGACCAGTGGTGGAACTACCAGGGTTGCTGTCCTGGCTATTCACAGCGCTGGTCTCTGTCTCCATGGCAGCGGTGTCACATTGGAACCCAGTGCTGGTTACTTTATGGGACTAATGTACAGGAGAGCCAGCACAATTTGTTGTTAGAGATGGGCAGGGCATGTTCAAAATCCCACATGCCCGAGCCCATCAGGAAGCCCACACTGCACGGCGCTAAGCACAAGCAGTGAGACATTTCCTGGTCCGCAGCTGCACAGATCAGGAATGTCTCACTGCCTGTGATTAGCCGTGTGCAGTGCAGCTTCCTGGATCGGGCAAGTGGGATTTCAAACACACCCGAGCCCATGTCTAATGGTTGTAGAGTAGACAGTTGACCTCCCTGCAGGTTGCTTAGCAGCAGTGCAGCCTTCTCTGACATGCTGATCGTGATGCAATCCAGGTGATGCTCCTAGTCAAATCCTAGTGTTAAATATCATAGTGATTTTATTGATCAAAGCCCACACCTTACAGGCATAGAGCCCACACCTTACAGGCATAGAGCCCACATGGCTGCTGAACATACGGTGGATGTGGTTGTACTCTTGATACTAATAAATACTGTGTTTATTAGATCTGACTGGGAGCATCACCTGGATCACATCCCGATCAGCATGTCAACAGAGAAGGTTATACAACATTACTGCTGCTAGGTGACCGGCTGGGGGCTCGGCTCTCTACAACCAATAGTGCCAGCCTTCCCCTGCATGCACCCATAATGTCACCAGCACTAGGTCCTAATAGACTGCTGCCACTGCCAAGGACACAGATGCAAGACCAGCACTGTCAATAGCAGGGGCAGGACAGCAAGAGGAGGCTGGGGAACACCACAGTGGCAGAACACCAAGGCCCGGTGGCAAGACAACCTTTGCAACCCTGATAGTTCTCCCACTGCTTTGGACCCTTATATTTTCTTGGTATGCTGGTGACATATATCTCTTGTTTTCTGCCACCCTGGGGATCGTAGTAAAATTGCATTTTATAGTTGCCCCCCTACTTTTGTCCCTGTCCCCCCATGTGCCCCCCCTAAATAGGAAATCTGGAGACGCCACTGGCCCAGGAGGGCTGGCAGGGCCATAAGAGGGATTGCTCGGAGCAGTAGTCTACCCTTAGGACAGCTAGCATTAAAGACTTTCTATTTCTGCTACATCAAAAGGGACCCACAGTCTCGGCCTACAAATGGCAATTCCTAAGGCCTGACTGAGTCAGTGTTGGGTCTAACCATGTGCTAGCTGTGCCTGGAGTTAAGTGTTGTGCAGGAAAGAGAGAGAGAGTGATAGTCTGCAAGCAAGTGTTGCGCAGGAGGAGTTTGAAGGAACGTTATGTACAAGGAATGTACATAGTTCTGTCCCAAATTGACTGTTCTATAATTCTACTGGGCATCCCATCCAAGTTCAAATGCCTCAATAAAAATACAAAAAACAAACATATGGACTGTTCATTGACTCAAGATGATTGGGAAGTGAATGCCAGGCTGGGCAGGGTGACAGGTGGGCCACAACTTTTAGTAGCCCTTACAGGGAATACCTTACACATACTTTATCTAACCTTTTGCACAGGTTCACTAGAACAGTATACACATTTTTTTCCAACTATGTACATTGAGTGATTCTTGATGTTTTTACGGATTCATTTTAGGTAAATTGTTACCAAACACCAATCAAATTCCCTTACTGTATTCATTTGGGAAAGCTATTGCACAGAATTTATTTTTCTATTCAACCAATGTTACGTCCAAATCTTTCTTTGGTGTTTTGACCCAGTGTACTTTATACATGTATTCATGATTTTACCGCTGAAAATGTGCATTGTGTGAGAAAAACAAGCATAAATTGTACAGCATGGAGACACTTAGTTATATGGACCGAGCAGTCAGAAATACACTTTGGGATAAATTGTCATCATAATTGAGGACTGCCTGTACTGCTCTCATTTTATTATATCTCAGTATGTTTTTTTTTCTTACCTTTATTTATGTCTTTCTATCCTCATGCTGTGCATTTTGATTACATAAAGAAACACATATTATATAGCTTAGCCAATAAAACTGTACAGTATGCACACTTTCTTTACAAGGCAAATATGAATCTGACAAAAAAATCACACCCGCGTAGCAGAATTTTTTTTTTTCAATTAAGTACTGCTATTATTGCCATATTAGCTTAGAGGTTTGAAAATGGTATATATATTTGATCAAGATATTTTTTACAGAATGTAGCAATATCACAGAATAACAGAATTGCAAGCCATGCAAGGCAACCTTCAACAATGGAGATCAAGCTGAGGCTGACAATGAAAAAAAAAATTACAAAATACAGCAATAACACAGAAAAGTGGTGTGGATTTTTTTAAAGAGCTACTTACCTAGGCTATCAAGCTAGTTAATAATAAACACAATATATACTGTTTTTTTTTTGTTTATTTGTTTTTTAAAGATCAAAAAGCAAACATTTCCCTGATGTTTAATAATACATTTTGTAATAAATCTGAACCCAAAGCTAACCAAGAAGCCAGTACTTTACATGTGTAGAGATTTCACCAACCTAGCATAAAAAGTGCAATAGAAAAGTAAACTACTTTTGTGTCTCATGGAGTGTGGCCTGGTCTCCAACTTGTTTTGTTAAATGGAATACATATATATGGAATACATTTATATATATATATATATATATATATATATATATATATATATACATATATATATTCCAAGCAGGCTCACTCCCAAGCCGTAGCTCTGCCTATTCATTCACACACAGAGCTTTGGGTTGGCCCCACCCCTCCCTCTCCTAATTGGCTCACTGGCTGTGATTGACAGCAGTAGGAGCCAATGGCTGCTGCTGCCTCAGTCAATGAGTAGTGAGTCTCCGAAGAGCCGAGGTTCTTGTGCACATCGAGATGGGGCTCAGGTAAGTATTGGGGGGGGGGGGGGGCTGGAAAGGGGGTTGCTGCACACAGAAGGTTTTTTACCTTCATGCATAGAATGCATGAAGGTAAAAAACCATGAACCACAATATGTGTACAGTATCTGTTCCTTTATTGGAACAGCAGAACTAGCAAAGTTGTTGGTAAAGAAAGCAAAGCTTTTTTTCTTTTGTGTTTTGTTTGAGTGGCTGTAATGTAAGGTAAAAGCAACAGAAGCTAAAGAATACAGGGATGGTAAGCATTGAAAAATCAGCAGAGAAAACCAAATAGTATCCTGTGTGCATTAAAGTGTTTGTAAAGTTGTGACTTTACTGGTATCCCTTCTGGATTATACTGGCGTTAACTACAGTGTTTTTTTTAAAATGAAAAGACTACCTTTTCTTACATCGCAGCTGTGCGGTCACGTGATCCCCCTCTGCTATTCTTCCCTGACCTATGGAGAGAGGTGGGAGAGGCTGAGATTCCTCTGTTATGTCAGCCTGCCAGCTGAGGGAAGTCACGTGACCGCACAGCTGCGATGTAAGAAAAGGTAGTCACAGAGGGAAAAGGTATTTAGCCTTTTCATTTAAGAAAATACACTATAGTTAAATTCAAAATAATCCGGAGGGAATACGTGTATTTTTGTTGCATATTACAGCTGAATAGCGGCGGGAAGGGTGGGGAGGAGAGTCACTCTCACACTGACAGGCAGGCAGGTAGAGAGGGGAGAGATTCATAGCAGAGAGTGGGCTGATGGAGGTATCATGGTATCATGTCTCAGCAGCCATGACTTCCGTAGTCAGCACAGACAGGGGGGAAACCCAGGAACAGGCAGGATCAACCAGGTATATTACAACATAGGAAAGGACAAATTACACAGCACAAGACTCATTATGCCTCATAGATCATATGTTGGGGTGTTTGCTTTCCAAAATGGGGTCATTTTGTGGGCAATTCTGTTGTCCTGGTGCTCCAGGGCCTTCAAAAGTGTAATAGGTGGTTGAGAAATGAGATGTGTCAATTATGCTCCTAGAACGCCTGAAGGCGCTACTTCAATATTAGTCCTCTGTATGTGGCCAGGCTGTGTAAAAGTCTCACACATGTGGTATCACCATACTCAGGAAGAGTAGCAGAATGTATTTTGGGGTGTAATTTGTTGTGTGCATATGCTGTGTGAGAAATAACCTGATAATATAACAATTTTGTAAAAAAAAGAATCTTAATTTTGCAAAGAATTGTGGGAAAAATGACAACTTAAAAAAAATCACCATGCTACTTACTTAATACCTTGGAATGTCTACTTTCTAAAAAGGGGTCGTTTGGGGGGTATTTGTACATTCCTCAAGAAATGAGATTTACCTGATGTACTGAAAGCCTGATCAGATGTGAGCAATTTTCAGTGATTGGCACCATAGTTTGTAGACTCTTTAACTTTCACAAAGACCAAATAATATACATGGGGATTGTATGTTGCACATGCTCTATATAATTAAATAACTTAAGAAATAACAGACACAACCACCAGTATGGCATTTAATTGGCCGCGGCACCTTTATTGGTATAATAAATAAATAATTTTATTTAATAAGATCAATCATCAGTAAACAATAAATTCTATTCAAAATATTATTTTATTAATAACCAACTCTAAATTCGCTCAGTTATATAACTCGAGCATTAATGAAAAATTCATAAAACAAAGTCCCCCCTTGATTCAAGGGTGACATAACCACATAATGGTGCCTGCGACAAGGGTGGGAAGGGAGGGGAAGCAATTCCAGTCACTTCAGGTAAACTGAGAGCAGGCTTGTGACACAGGGGGTTTATATAGCCTCTCCACACCTGTAGCTCACGTTTTTCCCGCTCTGCTGCCCTGTGACAAGCCTGCACATTTTTTTTTTTTTTTTTTAAATATAATCTAATAACTTTATTGTTAAATATAATCCAGACACTATTCTAATTCTTGCCATTAAAGAGGCAACCACAATCCCATGTTGCGGGCCCTTTAATTGTGCCCGCTTTCATGGGGATTGTATGTTGCACATGCTCTATATAATTAAATAACTTAAGAAATAACAGACACAACCACCAGTATGGCATTTAATTGGCCGCGGCACCTTTATTGGTATAATAAATAAATAATTTTATTTAATAAGATCAATCATCAGTAAACAATAAATTCTATTCAAAATATTATTTTATTAATAACCAACTCTAAATTCGCTCAGTTATATAACTCGAGCATTAATGAAAAATTCATAAAACAAAGTCCCCCACCAGCCGGGTTTGTTGAAAACAAAGTAAGGCTACCCCAGCACCGCGGCCTGCTCAATACAAGTCTGAAGGCCTAGGTTAAATATATCTAATCCAACATCTGAAAGATGAATACCATCTTGTCTATAGAGACCTGGGAAACCTCCTTCCAAGTCAATATGACGGAAAGAAAATCCTCCTAGTAATGGCAAGAATTTTTCTAGAGAATGGTTAATTCTACGCCTAACTTTTTCAAGGGGTTTTCCACCAGCTGAATCCAACCAGTGCAAACGAGAAACCATTTCTGAAAAAACTATACATGTGTGTGGAAATGAAAGTTTCAAAATCTGTAAATCATGTTTAATCCGAAACATCAAATCTAAAGTTTTAATTCTTCCAACGTCATTACCACCAAGATGCAGAACTAAAATATTTGGAGAAGGCCAGGAATGAAATAAAGTAGAAAGGTGAAAGAAAAGATCAGTCCATTGTAGCCCTCTGATGCCTTTCCAGAGAATCTGAAAATTATGTGAAGGTAAAGACAGGTTGGAACCATAGCAACGTTGAGAAGCCCTCTTATGAGCCCAGTGTATATATGAGTGACCAACTATCCAAATGAAAGATTTTGTACCTAAAATCAGAGAGATAGATTAGGGCGAATGTAAATATTAAATCTGCTAGATTCCCATCTACCTAAACGCATAATTACAGAATCACTCGGACCCAATCTAGCAGCTTCAGTGGCGGCTCCAATCCGAAAAGAATGAGATGAAAATTTGAATGACGAAAGACCTAAATGACTAAAACAGAGTTTTAGAACTGAAGAAAACTGAAACTTTGTCAATGGAGAGGAGTCTAAATGAACTAAGAAATGACTTCCAAATTTTGGTCTGCCAGAGAAATATTTATTTAAGATTAAAACAGGACAGACAATGGAGTCGCCACAAGCCTATAGATTGAGCCAGCAACCTTTGCCCACCAAGTCCGTTTTGGATTTCCTTATAAAGATCTGGACTTTATCTACTGCAAAAAGGACCTCTGAAACTAACAAACCATCGAAACTGTGTTTGTTGCTGGGCAACATCTCTGAAATACGTAACGCAGCAAAAAACATCAAAACAAATGCTGCATGAAAAAGTAAAGCCTCGTATTCAGATGTGCAGACCCAAGGTGTGGCCAAACACAGCCTAGACAGCACTTCGATAGTAATTGGTCTACGTGTATCCTGTACCGATCCTCCCTTTCTTAAACCTTTTAAAGCCTGTCTAACAGAAAAGAAACTATTGCAGGCAGGGAGGCCCTGCAACTTAAAGAAAAAGGAAACCCCGGCCATCGTTTTACTAATATGGTTAATAGAAAAATTATCCTGTAATAGAGAGCAGAGAAAAGCTAAAATGGAACTCTCCGTAGGCCGTGACCCCAGGAAATTAGAACCATCATTAAATGTTTTCCATTTTTTTCATGCGACCGAATAATCAGTCCATGTTTTTTGGAGCGATTGAGTTTTGAATGGCTCGAAAAACAGGATTCAGACTAGATCCCACAGATGACTCGGACATTGACAACCCATCATATCTGCCTTGGGCAACAGCTGCCTGAAGCGAACCATCTGTAACCGAGATAAAGCATCTGCGATGACATTGGATTCACCTGGTATATGTTTAGCTTTTATCCAAATATTAAATTTCAAGCATAGGAGCACCAAGTATCTTAATAATCTTATGACGGGCAAAGATTTAGATGAAAGGCAGTTTAATGCAAACATAACGCCCTTATTATCTGTGTGAATAATAATGCGTTTATTCGCAAACTGCTGCCCCCAAATCTCTAATGCGACGACCACCGGAAAAAATTTCCAACAAAACTACATTTTTAATATAACGATTTGAGATCCAGAAAGGGGGCCACGCGCCACAGCACCAATGCGAACGAAAAATAGCTGCAAAGCCATGTGATCCAGCTGCGTCAGTAAAAAGCTCGAAATCAGCTGCAAACACAAAATCGCTCTGAAAAAGAGATCTACCATTGAAATCTATTAGGAATTTAGACCATACCATTAAATCGTCCTTCATCTCACAAGTCAATCTAATATGATAAAAAGGAGATTTAAATCCCGACGTGGCCATCGACAATCGTCTGGAAAAGATTCTGCCCATCAGCATAATTCGTGTAGCAAAAGCTAAAAGGCCTAAAAAGGATTGAAACTCTTTCAATAACACCTTTCTCCTACGAATTAAAAAAGATTTGTGATTCTAATCTACTAATTTTCTCAACTGGTAGTTTATATTGAAATAGCAAAGTATTGATCTCTATGCCCAGAAACTCAATGATAGGAGACGGGAAGACAGTTTTACCTCTAGCTAATGGAATACCAAAATATGTAGCCATACGGAAGAATAATTCTAAAATGAGGGAACATATAGAAGAACTCGGGGGACCAATAAACAAAAAATCATCGAGATAATGAATTATTCCAGAATGTCCTGACTCAAAAATCATTACCCATTAGAGAAATGAAGCAAAAATTTCAAAATAATAACAAGACAGCGAACACCCCATAGGGAGGCATTTGTCATAAAAGAAAAACCTTCAAAGCAAAAACCTAAAGAATTATGCGATTCGGGAGCTATAGGCAACAGTCTGAAAGCTGATTGTACATCTGCTTTAGCCAATAACGCACCACGACCAAATTTTCTGATTATCTGAATAGCGTCGTCAAAGGTAGCATATGTAACCGCAGCAGATGAAGTGTCAATCTCATCATTCAGAGAATTGCCAGAAGGAAATGAAAGATGATGGATCAGACAGTAAGAATTAGGCTCTTTCTTGGGAACTAAACTTAAAGGAGAAACCCGGAAATCCCTAAAAGGTGGGGTACTAAAAGGGCCAGCAATTCTATTCGCTGAGATTTCTTTAATTAATTTTCTTTAACTATCTCAGAATTGGTAAAAAACGATTTTAAGTTATCAACCAACTGACAGCCAGAACCTTGAAAAATAGGCAGCTGAAAACCAGACGAGAAACCTTCAGTTAACACCCGGGCCTTCTCCTTGTCTGGATATAGCGCCATCCATGGGAGCATTGCGGACAGCCTCACTGATGTGCAGACTTTTCGCATGCTCCCTATTGACTTGTCCTGCTGAAACTCTTTTAAAACATTTAACTACTGGATGATTGCCAAAACAGAAGGAACACTCATGTCGGTAACGACATGAAGCTAACCATTTGCATTGCGATTCATTGTAAGCATAGCATGTGCCTTTTTTGCAAGCTAAATTTGGGGTACTTTGTATAAATTGTTGCTGTGGTCTATTAAAATTTTGTTTTTGCAGAGTAATTAAATTAACCACAAACCAACATCTTTGTTTCCCCATTTAAGACTAGGATAGATTGCAATTTTTTGTCAAAAGGATTCGTCATAATTAAACCAACCCATGCCGCCAAAACTTTTGTATGCCTCCAGAATATGTTCTAAATGTTGAAAAAGCCCTGCGCATTTCTCTGGGTGTCTCTCCCATTACAGCGGAAAATATGCAGAAAGCCTGTAGCCAATTAAAGAAAGACCTGGAGACAGGGCGCCGTCTAGCATCCTCCATGTTATCATCAGACCTTTTATCCAATTTAGATAAGAATTCTTTGGACACTGGTAATAATGATAACAAATCCAAAAAATCACCTTTCCATATCTTTTCTTTAATAGCCACTGGCAAATGAAAACCTAATGGAGACATTTCACATGGCAATACCTCCTTAAAACAAGTTTCTGGTATGGCAGAAGCTAAACTGATATTTTAAGGAGTGTTAATAGACATTAAAGAGTTAATATCAGTTTCCACAGGAATAGAAGACAAAACATTAGCAGGGGAAGGAGATGTATATTCAGGCTGAGTAGCAACTAGATGTTCATTAAACTTAGCTAGTGATAAAAGCAATTGACTCATCAAATCATTATTAGCATACTCACCAGCCAGACTAGTCTCAGCAGGATTGCAAATAACTGGGATCTGGGCTCCAGCCGTTTCTGACTGAATGTCTTCCACTGGACCTGTAAGGAGTGAAGAAGAAACAGGGGCCCTCCCCGCATCCAGCCTGGATGGCCTGGATGCGAGAGAAGCCGCAGCTCTAGCCTGTGATACCTGCCTGGAATGCTGTCCGGATAGCTGGGGTGACCTCTCTGCTTGAGGCGGCAACATGCGCTGTGAAGCTGGCTGCAATGAAACATAACCGCGCCGTACCTGCTCCTCCCCCTGTCCATCATTGCCAGGGGATATGGACGAGCGCCGAGCCCGGCCTCTGCCTCTGCTAGAGCGGATAGGAGATGGCGAGAAGGCCCGCCTACTCCCCTTACCGCGCTGACTAGAATGCTGAGCCTTCTGCGCTGCCATCCCCCGCTCCCCTGAGGAGGGAGAGCTGCTTTCCTGCACTAGTGCCGGCCTTACCACCGCTGGTTCTTCAGGTAAGCCTTGCTGAGTGTCTGTCATAGATGAGGAGCGCTGGCTGTCTGTGAGAATGACCTGCTGGAAAACGTCCTCAGCTTCAGGTGTACACAGGCATAACTGCTGTTCCGCCGGTGTAGTCACTGCTGTATCACTCCCAGCTGATAAGGCTAAACACCTCTGCAGCCATTCATTACCCCCCTCAGCCTCAGCCCGCTCTAATACCCTGCGCACCAGTGACTTCATGCTGGCTATTTGAAAATGCTGCTGACAGGCAGTGAAGCAATTCCAGTCACTTCAGGTAAACTGAGAGCAGGCTTGTGACACAGGGGGTTTATATAGCCTCTCCACACCTGTAGCTCACGTTTTTCCCGCTCTGCTGCCCTGTGACAAGCCTGCACATTTTTTTTTTTTTTTTTAAATATAATCTAATAACTTTATTGTTAAATATAATCCAGACACTATTCTAATTCTTGCCATTAAAGAGGCAACCACAATCCCATGTTGCGGGCCCTTTAATTGTGCCCGCTTTCACTAATTCGGGCTATTTTACCAAAGATATGTAGCAGTATACATTTTTGCCAAAATGTATGAATAAAAATTGCTAATTAGCAAAATTTTATGACAGAAACAAAGAAAAAGGCATTTTTTTTTCACAAAATTGACTGTCTATTTTTATTTATTGCACAAAAAATAAAAATAAAACACTAGTGATTAAATACCACAAAAATTGGTCTGGGCAGGAAGAGGGTGTAAGTGCACTGTATTGAGGTGGTTAATATACACTTTGTATTCTGCAAACAGAAAAGGAAATAGGAACTTTCTGGAAGCTATCATGATGTCAGCCTGTAACAGAGATGGTTAAGTGTACCTGGGCTTTTTTTGGTTCATGGTCCCTTACCCCAGCTGTTTTGCTTACTTGGCTCAATGAACCCTAACAGCATCAGGCCCTATAAAATTCTCTAAAATACCTGAAACTCAAGCTCAACAAGCAATGCATTATATATTATTGCAGTGAAAAGATGATGCCACCAAATTAATAACAAAGGAATTAAAGGTGTTTTTAAAATAATTTTTATTATTTTACTATAAATATATGAACTGTAAATGTTTTATATGGATATAATTGCTAGGGGTGGATTAACACTTTTCCATTTGTGTTGCAGTGAGTGTGGTAGCAAATGCGTAGGTGTAAATGAAGACCCATGGGAGTTCTTCCTTCCAAAACAAACTAAACTACAGCACATAACTATGAACCAATCATATTGAAATCCACTTTAATGCAGCAACATGCATAGGTTTTTCTCCATAAAAACAGACAAATGAATAGTGAACAGACCTTTCATGGAGGAGAGGAAACCCCTGGATTGGCATAAGGCCAATGTGGAGCCTATATTTAAAAAGGATCAAAATCTTTACTAAGTAACTACAGATTTGTTAGTTTAAAGTGGTTGTAAACCCTTGTTTACAACTTTATGTTACAGGTAAGCCTATATTAACCACCTAAGCCCCAGACCAATTTGCAGCCAAAGAACCAGGCCCCTTTTGCGATTCGGCACTGCGTTGCTTTAACTGACAATTGCGCGGTCGTGCGACGTGGCTCCCAAACAAAATTGGCGTCCTTTTTTTCCCACAAATAGAGCTTTCTTTTGCTGGTATTTGATCACCTCTGCGGTTTTTATTTTAACAAAAATAAAGCTACAATTTTGAAAAAAATGCAATATTTTTAACTTTTTTCTTCCTCAGTTTAGGCCGATATGTATTCTTCTACATATTTTTGGTAAAAAAAAAATCGCAATTAGTGATTATTGATTGGTTTGCGCAAAACTTGCGCAAAATAAGGGATAGTTTTATAGCATTTTTATTAATATTTTTTTTATCGACATTATGGCAGACACATTGGACATTTCTGGGGCCATTGTCATTTATACAGCAATCAGTGCTATTTAAATGCACTGATTCCTGTGTAAATTACACTGGCAGTGAAGGAGTTAACCACTAGGGAGCGGGGAGGGGTTAAGTGTGACGTGTGTGTGTTTTTTTCCTGTAGGGGGCGTGGCTTGGTGTTTGACATCACTGACCGTCTTTTCCGATGACAGGAAACAGACGATCAGTGTCAGTCTTACTAGGAAGCACGGCGATAGGTTTGTTTACACTTACCTCTCCCCGTTCTTCAGCTCTGTGACCCAATCGCGGGACACCAGCGGCGATCGGGTCCACGGGTGCCGTGGCCATGGTCACGTAGCTCAGGACTGACGTAAATGTGCAGGAGGCGGTCTTTAAGTGGTTAAGGCTTACCTGTAGCTAACAAGGATATCTCCTAAACCTGCACGACGTCATGCGGCACATGTGCACTTAAAGTGGAGGGCCACCCAAAAAAAAAAAAAAGAGAATTAATATTCATGAAAAAAAAAAAATATTAGAAAAAATCCCTGTTGCTAGGCAGTCTTCCTAATCTGCCTCCCTCCTACTCTGCAGTGATCTTCGGTCTTCTTCGGTCTTCTCTCCTCCTCCGCGTTGTCTTCTGGGTAATGGGGAGTGCTGTGTTCTGGGAACTGTGTGTTCCCTAACACAGCGTGTCCTATTCACAAAGCTCCGCGCGACTCGCGCATGCGCAGTGGGAAATGGGCAGTGAAGCCGCAAGGCTCCACTGCCTGTTTCCCTCAGTCAGGATGGCGGCGCTGGGACCCGAGAGCCGAGGGACATGTCGGCCTCGGCGGCCGACATCGCGGGTGCCCCGGAAAGGTAAGTCTCCTTATTAAAAGTCAGCAGCTACTTTTTTTTTAGCTGCTGACATTAAGAAATGTTTTTTTTTTAGCTGAAACACCGCTTTAAGACAACCTGAAGCAATGGCTCTATATGCCGTTGCTTCAGTTGTACTGTGCCGTTCCTGCGTGCATGCGTGGAGTGACGTCATTGCAGCTCCGGCTAATCACAGCGCCGGAGCCGCGATACCCGGAAGTCACTCCAGGACAACATGTCGGCGGTCGGAGGGGGAGACGTGGACTGATGCGGGGGCTTTGATCTGAGGTAAGTAATACATAATTAGCTAGTATGCTATGCATACTAGCTAATTATGCCTTTGTCTTGCAGGGTTTTTTCGTTTTTTCGTTTTCTTGCTGAGGGTTTACTTCCTCTTTAACTTCCATAGTCAGGAAGATACTGGAGAGTTTAATAAAAGAGCACATAGGTCAGTTTTTGCTATAAAATTATATTTTAAACAATAGTCAGTAGACATGTGCACAACAAAAAAATTCATTTATTTTCGTTTCGTTTTTTTCGTTTCCGTTGATTCGTAACGATTCGTAAATTCGTAAGTCGTCGGTGTTCGTATTCACCCCCAAGATCACCCCCCAGATCACCCCCTGCCCCCCGCCGGCGGGGACGGTCGGGATCGTGTCAGGAGCGATGCGGGAAGAGTGCAGTGATCATTTATTTACTGATCACTGCATTTAGTGTCAGTGTGTCGGTATTTCTGACCGGGACGCCGAGCGGTGAAGACCAGTCAGGGCAGTTAGTTTTAGGCCCCTTTAGGTCTAACCCCCCTGTCACCCCCTCACCCCCCCCCAATAAAGGTTTTAACCCCTTGATTGCCCCCTAAGGTCTAAGGTAGCCCCTACCCCCCCCAATAAAGGTTTAACCCTGATTGCCCCTAGGTAACCCTTCACCCCCTTTTTTTTTCTGATCGCTCTATTAGTGTCACTGGTGCCGCTAGGTAGCCAGTTTTTTTTTAGGTAACCGCCAGGTTTATATAGGATTATAATTAGGTTTATAGGTCAGGTACCCCATATTACAACCTAAATAAAGGTTTTAACCCCTTGATTGCCCCTAGAGTTAACTGTTTCACCAGTGATCACAGTATAAGTGTCACCCCCCCCCCCCCCCCCCCCCCCCCCCCTCTCGCTGGTTAGCCAGTTAGTTATTTAGGTATTTAGGTTCCCCGTCAGGTTTTTATATAGCGTCAGGTACCCCCATATATTGCCTAATAAAGTTTTAACCCCCTGATTGCCCCTAGTTAACCCTTTCACCAGTGTACCGTATTACTGTTACGGGTGACGCTGGTTAGATAGTTTGTTTTTTATACTGTCAGGGCACCCGCCATTTATTACCCAATAACGGTTTAACCCCCTGATCGCCCGGCGTGTGATATCAATTAGGTTTTAGGGACAAATAAGGTCTGCGTCGCCCCCAGGTTAGTGCCAGCACCGCAAACACCCACGCGCAAAGCATACACCTCCCTTAGTGGTATAGTATCTGAACAGATCAATATCTGATCTGATCAGATCTATACTAGCGTCCCAGCAGTTTAGGGTTCCAAAAAAACGCATTGTTAGCGGGATCAGCCCAGATACCTGCTAGCACCTGCGTTTCCCCCCTCCGCCCAGCCCAGCCCAGCCCAGCCCAAGTGCAGTATCGATCGATCACTGTCACTTCCAAAACACTAAGCACAAATAACTGCAGCGTTCGCAGAGTCAGGCCTGATCCCTGCGATCGCTAACAGTTTTTTTGGTAGCGTTTTGATTCAGTCGCCAGCAGCCTAGGAGCTTTTTTTCCTGTGAATCTCACTAGTGTACTACTAAATTTAGAGCCCAAAATGGCAAATCGCAAGTACACTAGTGAACAGGCCTACTTGTTTCTGAGTATGTCAGATAGTGAAGAGGAGGTCACTCATCTGTCAGAATCAGGCTCAGAATACGACCCAGTAGACGACAGCGGCTCCATGACAGATAGCTCTGGCGACGGAGGTGAGGTCCCTGCTAAGGTCAGGCGTACCCGATCCCGATCTTCTGATGTTGTTGAGGTGCAGGAACCGCAGGTCTCTCGTATGGAGCAGAGAAGTACTAGCGCCGCTATTCCTTCTGGTGAACTGGCAAGCACCAGCGGCCTAGTACACCCTGGACGTAGTCAAACCAGCACTGCAGTAACACTTGGTGACGTGGCGAGTCCCATAAGTGCAGTTCAAGCTGGCGAGGTGGCAAGCACAAGTAGTGTCCCGCTGCCACCAAGAAGAAGACAAAGGCAGGCCCGTTGATCACATAGTGTCCTTCCTGCAGAATTCGCCAATCCTGATTGGGTGCCCACCACTTCTGCAGGACCCGTACTTCCCCCATTCACTGGCCAACCCGGTATTCAGGTGGAAACAGCTGATTTTAAGCCATCCGATTTTTTATCGCTGTTTTTCACGGAAGATCTCTATAGATCTATTGTGGACCAAAGTAATATATACGCTGGTCAACACATCGCCGCTAATCCCCAAGTGCCTTCCCTTGCCAGAGATTGGAAACCAATTACGGTTTCCGAATTTAAGTCCTTTCTGGGCCTTTCCATCAACATGGGCATGCATAAATTCCCGACGCTGAGGTCTTATTGGTCCACCCTCGCGCTCCACCATATGCCCGTGTTCTCTCGCTCCATGTCCAGGGGCACGATACGAACAGATCTTGCGGTTCATGCACTTCAGTGACAATGAACTCTGTCGTCCTCGTGGAGACCCTGAATTTGATCGGCTCTACAAAATTCGGCCCCTCATAAACCACTTCAAACCAACGTTTTGCAGCCTTGTTTAATCCCAATCAAGTTGTCTGCGTGACGAGTCCCTGATTAAGTTTTCTGGCCGCTTGTCTTTCAAACAGTTCGTACATTCGTAAGTCGTCGGTGTTCGTATTCGTAACGATTCGTAAAAAGTTATTTTTTCGTTGATTCGTATTTCCGTTAGTTTAATTTTCGTTTATTTGTTTATTCGAAATTCGAACGCATTCGTACATTCGTAACATTTGTAACATTCGTAGATTCATAATCGGAGCATAATTCATAATGTTATGTAATGTGCCGAATCGTAAAAAAAAGTTACGAATGTACGAATTTTTTTCGTTCAATCCATTCGAAGCAACACCATTGTAAGAGACACGGAAAATTACGAATCAAAAAAAAAATAAATAAGTTACGAATTTACGAATTTTTTTGTTCAATCCATCCGAAGCACGTTAAGCAATGCCATTGTAAGAGACACGGAAAATTATGAATCGAAAAAAAAAAAAAAAAAAAAAGTTACGAATTTACGAATCTTTTTGTTCAATCCATTCGAGGCACGTTAAGCAGCAGCATTGTAAGGGACACGGAAAATTACCACTTCAACAAAAAAAAAAAGTTAAAAATGTACGAATTTTTTCGTTCATTTTCATTTTCGTTGTTCCTGTTTTCGTTTTTCGGATTTTCTTCATTCGTACATTCGTTGTTTCTAATTAGGTTTTTTCGTTTTTCGTTCGTTCATTCGTACGAAAACGAATGAACGAAAATAACGAAAAAAAACTAAACGAATTGCACATGTCTAATAGTCAGCATGGACTCACAAACAAAAGAAGTTGTCAAACAAATCTTAAATCATTTTTATGAGGATGTAAGCAAAAAACTTAGACAAAGGAGTAGCTGTGGACATAGTATACTTGGATTTTGCCAAAGCTTTTGACACAGTTCCCCACATACGGCAAATGTGGAAATTAAAGTCTACAGGCTTAGAAAATGCAGTTTTATAATTGGTTAGAGGCTAAAAACATTCATTTGTTTCTCACAAAAGCATGTTGGCTGTTTTAAATTACTTTTTTTTTATCAACAATTAAAATTATTTTGGAATCTTTTATTTGATTTTGGTCTGGCGATTCTTTCTGTATTTTTTTGGTTGGAGCTATACTTGGGTGCCCATCAGGGGAGGCCTTGCTGTGTGGGATCTGCAATACCAGATCTTTTGATATTGTTTGAAGTTTTCCTTCATCTGACTACAATTGCAAGTCTAAAAGTTCCCAGCATCTTTTTTAGCAATGAATGTTATTTACAAACGAAGATATACGCCTAGGTTAATTCACCCTGAAGGTAGACCAATGGTGCTCCAAAGCTCAAAAATCCTGGAACCTAAACCAACATGAAGAGTATAAGGTGAAGAACTGTTAATTCATCCTCCCGATTAAAAGTAATTTATTGATAAATGGTACAGCAAGTTACAGCAGCTTATGCATTTTGGTAAAAAAAAAACGTTATTCATAGCCATGGCACCTTATACTCTCAATGAATGTAATTTGCCATCAATTTAATCTGTACTGCACATTCTACAGGAAAAATGAAATAAGATATGGCAGAGCAAAATGACATTCTTTTAAAGATGTAGATATATAGACACAACAATATAACCTATTGGTAGCTTTATAAGTCAGGGTCTACAGTTACCTTTTTTGCCATGTATCAGCTTGCCAAGAGGAGCTTAATGATATACCGAACATACAGGATAATATAACAAAGCAAATAGATGCAAGGTTGAAACAGAAAAAAAATGCCTATAATCAAATCATTATAATAAATGGATAAGTGCTGCGCTACCAATCTCTCAAAATGTTCAATTTAGAAATCAATACTATAAATATAATACATATGCACACATAAAAATAAATAACACCAGTGTTACAGATTTATTTACTATGCTTCAAACCATCCACTCTTACTCTGGGCAAATGTTACTGAGCAGTGACAGTTCATCAAATGATGTTATATACTGTCACATGGGATCGCAGGCAGGATCCTGATAAACAACTTACTAAAGCTTTAATTATAAAGAAAAAGAGACGCAGACAAGTGTTGGATTATAAAGGCCGCGGCTGTTTATTATTGGTTTCAAAAATTTTAATAACGAAAAATTATATATAAACTTTAAACAGCCTAGCCATTACAGCCCAGGCTGCATAATAAATTATTAACTTCATAAAATTCCCAAACACTTTTAATATAAAAGTTGAAAACTTGAATAAAGAAAGAGAAAACTAGTCCACCTCTGTATTAGTTACAAAAGTGACACCACCACATAATTACAGCCGCGACAAAAGGGGAGGGGGGGAGGGGAACACCACAGCTCAGTCTTCTGAGGCGAATTGAGCCTGACTGGACAGAAGCCCCTTTATATAGCCCCCAGTGGGGCTAGATAAACCCAGTTCAAACAGGATTTTTCAGGCTGACTCACGAGCCCCAGGAGAAGTCACCTGTATCCCTCTCCCAGTACATGTGAGCCAGCCAGGTCTCCCTCAGGGGACCTGAGCCCCTAGGGGGGACTTGAAACTGCCTGTCCCTGCCGCTCCCCCATGAGGAAAAGGGGAGTTGAAACTGTTTCCCCTTTTCCTATCATGGGATCGCAGGCAGGATCCTGATAAACAACCTACTAAAACTTT
Source organism: Lithobates sylvaticus (assembly GCA_028564925.1). Classification (NCBI taxonomy): domain Eukaryota; kingdom Metazoa; phylum Chordata; class Amphibia; order Anura; family Ranidae; genus Lithobates; species Lithobates sylvaticus. The sequence continues at coordinate 242,890,547 of CM053027.1, forward strand.
AATTATAAAGAAAAAGAGACGCAGACAAGTGTTGGATTATAAAGGCCGCGGCTGTTTATTATTGGTTTCAAAAATTTTAATAACGAAAAATTATATATAAACTTTAAACAGCCTAGCCATTACAGCCCAGGCTGCATAATAAATTATCAACTTCATAAAATTCCCACAAGACAGGTGTACCTTAAGAACACCTGTCCCCAACACCCCGAAACGCGGCCATCTCAACACATGTACCAAGGTCTGCGTTAAAAATATCCAAACCTATGTCTGACAGGTGAATTTCGTCCTGTCTGTATAGACCACGAACTCCACCCTCCAACTCCCTATGCCTAAAGGAGATGATGCCTAACTGAGAAAGTAATTTGGACACCGCTCTATTAATACGCTTTCTTATCTTTTCCAACGGGTGCATGGAAGGAAAAGAAAGCCAACGAAAACGCTGCACTATTTCAGAGAAGACAATAACTGTGTTAGGCAAAACCATTTGAATTCTCTGCAAATCATCCCTAATGCTAAAAATAATGTTCAAAGTTTTCTGTTTTCCAATGTCATTCCCCCCCAGATGCAGTATCAATACATCTGGCGGGGGGAATTTTAGAAAAAGGCCAGAAAATTCCTCCATTAAATCAGACCAAAACATGCCCCTTTTCCCTGCCCAAAAAACCTTGAACATTTCAGAGTCCAAACCTAGCTTGTCAGAATACACTCTCTCTTTTGCCCTCAGGTGTGCCCAAAAGACGTAGGAGTGTCCAATGATCCAAATTACCTTACGGCATGAACCTGAAACGAATTAAAGAGAAAAATTAGGACGAATGTATACCAAATAACTATTAGACTTCCATCTTCCCACCTTTTTAACTACACTATCGTCTAAACCCAATCTAGCAGCTTCAGTGGCTGCTCCAATTCTAAATGAATGTGCCGTCAAATTAACCTTATCCAAATCCAAAAACTTTAAACATTTTTTAAAAACGCAAACAAACTGATATTTAGTAAGAGGGGAGCCAGATTCATGTAGAAATAAAATTGGCCCTCCCCTCGGACGGACACTAAGGTAATTTTTTAACAGACCCACAGGACAGATTGAAGGGGTGAGACCTGCATTTAAAGTAATCCAACTTCCTTTACCCCACTGATCAGTTTTAGACTTTCTTAAAAATATCCTCAAAGATGTACCCGAGACAAAAACATCCGATGCACGAATAGTTGGCAACTCAGAAACTCTGAGCGCTGCGAAAAAAGTAATGGAAAATACCGCTTTAAATAAAATTGACTCAAAGGAAGAAAAACATACTCGCACTGATACCAGACAAAGTTTTTCCAGAACCTCAGGAGTAATGGGAAAACGTGAATCTGGTTTAAAATTTTCTTTTTTGTAACCCTTCAAAGCTTGTTTAACAGAGAAATATGCTAGGCAGGAAGGTAGATTGCTAAGCTTAAGAAAAAAGGACAGACCCGCCAGGGTCTTGTTAACATACGACCAAGAATATTGTTTTTGAAACAAAAAATTTTGAAATAATAGCAATAAACCTTCTGAAAAAACATTCGACGGAGCATCGTTCGACTCTAGGAAAGAAACCCAAAGCAACCAGGCCGATTGGTATCCAGCCCAGGTTGAGGGGGCCAGAGAATTCCGAATAGCATCCGCAATGGGTTTTAAAAAAGGTCCCACAATTTGCGTGGACGTGGAAATCCTACTTGATCTGCGGCCGGGAACAGTTGAAAGAAACGGTCCATCTGCAGGCGAGACAATGCGTCCGCCACATCATTGTCTTTTCCCGTCACATGAATTGCTTTTAACCAAATATTCCAATGTAAACATTGGAAAATCATGTGGCGCAACAAGACAACGACAGGCATAGACTTAGACGTTAAGCAATTAATTGCAAACATGACTCCTTTATTATCAGTCCTGACTAGTATCCTCTTGTTCTGAAAATAAGGACCCCAAATTTCCAGAGCAACGATAATAGGAAATAATTCTAGCAAAACTATATTTTTTAAATGACCCAGTCTACTCCATCTCGGATTCCATACCTCAGCACACCAATGTGATCGCCAAATTGCAGCAAAACCACATGAGCCCGCCGAGTCAGTGGAAAGAAAAAACTCCCTATCAAGAATAAATTCATCTTGCCATAGGGCCCGACCATTAAAATGCTGTAAAAATTGCAACCAAACTAAAAGATCTTCCCGCATATCATGGGTAATCCTGATATGGGAGAAAGGAGATATGAAACCCGAGATGGAATGATATAACCTTCTAGAAAATACCTTGCCAATAGGCATGATCCTGGAAGCAAACGCTAACAAACCTAATAATGATTGCATTTCCTTCAGACAAACCTTTTTCTTGCGAATAACAGCCAATAGTTGTATTCTAAGTTTCGTTACCTTTTCTTCCGGAAGACGAAATTCCATTAGCTCCGTATCAATAGTGATTCCCAAGATGTCCAAGCAAGTTGAAGGCCCAGCTGTTTTGTCAAAAGCTAGCGGAATACCAAATTGATAGCAAATATGAAAAAATGTGTCTAATAAAAAAGAACAACCAGAGGAGAAAGCGGGACCTAAAAACAAAAAATCATCTAAATAATGAATGATAAAATTGGAACCGGATAAAGAAACTACCACCCATTCTAAAAAAGAAGAGAAAGTTTCAAAATAAAAACAGGACAAAGAACATCCCATCGGCAAACATTTGTCAAAATAAAACTTATTTTGAAAGAAAAAACCCAGGGAATTAAAACAGGATGGATGTATGGGAAGAAGACGAAAAGCCGATTGGATATCGGCTTTTGCCAGTAAAGCACCCTTACCCAGATACCTCAGCTTCCTTAGAGCATCTTCAAAAGAAGCATACGTAACTGATGAAAGGCTGTCCTCAATTTGATCGTTTAGAGATTGACCCTTGGGAAAGGAAAGATGATGTATAAGTCTGAAAGAATTCTTCTCTTTTTTTGGGACAATACCTAAAGGGGAAATCCTAAAATTTGAAAAAGGAGGAGAGCAAAATGGGCCGGCTATTCTTCCTGCAGAAAGTTCCTTAGAAATTTTTTCTTTCACTACTTCTGGAAATTGGTGTACAGACTTTAAATTTTTAACCATGGTACAACCTGAACCCAAAAATTTTGGAAGCAGAAAACCTTCGCCAAAACCCTCAATGAGGAGCTGGGCCTTCAACTTGTCTGGGAATACCCTGAGCCACGGGAGCATATTTATTAACTTCACTGGTGTTGGAGCTTTTCTTAATAGCTCCTTGCTGGGTAACTGTGGACATTCTTTTGAAACATTTAGATATTGAATGTTCGCCTGAACAAAATGCGCATTCGTGTCTATATTTGCAGGAGTTAGGCCATCTGCATTGGGAATCGTTGAAATTGAAACAGATGCCTTTTTTATATCCTGTAGTGCTAGTTGAGTTTTGAGAATTCTGTGGTTGCTTGGTATAGGCTCTTTGGGGCAGAAAAAGATTGAGCCAGAGGCTCACATCTTTAACCCCCCATTTTAAAGCAGTGTAAACGGATATCTTCTGGCGAAAAGCCTCATCATACGTATACCAAGCAATACCACCAAAATTCTTAAATGCTTCCAACACAATATCTAGATGCTGAAAAAGTCCCGTACTTTTTTCCGGAAATTTTTCGCATAAAATACCTGAGAATATGCAATAAGCCTGTAACCAATTATTAAAAGACCTGGGAACAGGCCTACGTCTATCCTCGTCATCTTTTTTTTTCATTTCTACCAATAAATTCCTTTGCAGAAGGAAGCAAAGACAAAAGATCCAAATACTCACCCTTCCAAATTTTCTCCTTTATAGCCATGGATAAATGGAAACCTAACGGAGAAACTTCACAAGGGATGGACTCTTTTAAACATGTTTCAGGTAAGTTTTGAGATCTCGCTGCCTCATATACAAAAGAATTCTCTATAACAGGATTTAAAATTGGGGTGTGATTAGCATTTACACCACTAGATGGCGCCCATATCCCTAAAGCTGCACTATTATCAGTTGCAGACTGAGCAGAGGAACTAAGTACATGTACTTCCTGTATTAATTTGTGCAACAACTCAGTAATACTATTAGTACAATTTGCATGTAACTCACCAACCCCTTCAGAATTAATAGGCTGAGCCGCAGGTGACATTCTTGTGGAATCCTCCTCATTCCCCATGCTATTTGGAGCCATGAGCGCTGAGCCAATAGCCATGCCTGCAACAGACCCTGACTGAAGCGCTGAGGGATGTTGCCATGGAGATGAAGAGCTGAGATTAGACCACACAGACCTCTCACCGAAAGCTTCACTACAGGCTAAGCTGTCTGTCACTCTGCTTGTAGCACCGCCCACCGCTGATGACGCTGCTCCTCTTCTCCTCTTCTCCCTATGCTGCTGTGCCTGCCTCTCGCCGCTACTCTGTTCGATCCTCCTGAGGTTCCGCTCCTGTTCTGAGCGGTCCTGCCCTGCCGACCTGCTGATGCTGAACGGGGCGGTGAGGGGGAAAGCCTGCGGCGCGGGGTACGCCTCCTCTTGGCTGCATTACTTACGTCCGCGGCGGCGCCTCCTCCTCTTCTCCCCTGACCCGGGACTTGTTCCGGCGGTACCGCATCCTCTTCTTCCGGACAGGGCGCAGGCAGGCGGCGAGATGGTAATTCGACCGACACGTCCATGTCGGTCACCGGACTCCATGCTTCCATGGTGGCAGTTGCGGCTCCCACCGGAGCCTCTTGACCCGACGTCCTCGGTAAGTCCAGGCACTGCCGAATCCACTCTTCGCCGCCATCTTCGCCCGCTCTCTCAATCAGCCGTCTCAGCAGGCTCATCTTCTGGCCTCAGAAGACACTGTTTGCTCAATCGGATAATACCCTAGAACACCACAGCTCAGTCTTCTGAGGCGAATTGAGCCTGACTGGACAGAAGCCCCTTTATATAGCCCCCAGTGGGGCTAGATAAACCCAGTTCAAACAGGATTTTTCAGGCTGACTCACGAGCCCCAGGAGAGGTCACCTGTATCCCTCTCCCAGTACATGTGAGCCAGCCAGGTCTCCCTCAGGGGACCTGAGCCCCTAGGGGGGACTTGAAACTGCCTGTCCCTGCCGCTCTCCCATGAGGAAAAGGGGAGTTGAAACTGTTTCCCCTTTTCCTATCATTCTTGACTCAAAAGATCCACATGTGGTTACAACTGTGCTCTCAGTGCCCTCACCTTATATCTCATAATGGATCCTCTGTGTACTTGCAGTATAGCCTCCAAATCACTAGAGTGCTTGTGTCCTGCAGGGTGTTCCTCTTAGGGGATTAGGTGCTGGTCCCTTTAAGAATGCCCGACCCTTGTGTTGCTATATTATATTACTCCAGTGCCATGTAGTGAGATTAGTTCTTGTTTTCAGTTGAGCTGAGAAGGATTAGTATTTTTGGTGAAGCGTTAATCTATTTTCTCATGAGGGGGTGTGGCCCCTCTATTCTGGATTTTAATTGGTCAGTACAGTTTCAGATGTGGATGTGGTCATGTGTGAAGCAGGAATAAAAAAATAGGTATAATCTAATTATTGTTTAAGATTAACAACGTAATGGGGGGAATTCAATAAAGCTGTTGTGCCACTTTTCTGGGGTTAATCCCTCTTTTTAATGAGTTGCACCAAGATCATGAAGAATTTGCTACATTTATTTTTTGGACAGCGACTGGACTGTAGTTCTAAAATGCATCACTTTTACGTTGTGTCTCATTGAATGAGCCAAATGTAAAAGTGGAGCTAATTAAGGCCAACTCTCTTTTGGCGTACAGAGAGAATTTTTGAAAATTTCAAAAGTGGTGCAGCATGAGCCAAATTTAATTACAGGTTCTAGACAGGTATATGAAGTTATTTAAATTTTCACCACTTTTAGAATGCATGAGACACACTATCTCAAAATATGCCTGCGCCAGCCTTCATGAATTCCAGGGAATATCTTTGAGAACACAATAAATGTTATGTTATCATGTAACAATTGATATTACCAGTGTAGCTTTAAAACCAGTGATATATATTTATATAATTGTGATTACCAGTCTAAAGCTGAGAGTATTAAGAGGCTAACCAATGTGAGTGATTTAGGGGAATATAATCCTATGTTCATGAAAGGATTTGATCCAATGTTCTGGAACTCAGATTTAAGAACTGTAGAGTCCTTTCACCTGAGTCCTCTCAGCTATGGCTATCAGTCAAATCGTGTGTGGAGGGAGTGGGGGGGCGTGGCGAGTCATGATCTGAGGGTCTATGGATGCATGCAGTCTAGCTTGGCAGTGCACCTGCATAAGTGCCCCCATAGAACATGGCTTGCTATGGGGGCACCTGCAATAAAGAGCAGAGAGCACCTGGAGGAAAGGGACCATTCTGTGTAATAACATTGCACAGGTAAAGTATAACATATTTAATTTAAAGTGAAGAAAAAAATCATTTATTATCACTTTAAGGAAAACATCCAGAGGAAGACCATCAGTTTGTCTGCATGTCAGTGTCTGATAGATCCTGTCAAACCCAGAGCGTCCAGTTTTCTGTAGCTTTTAGATCTGTTGCGGCTTCTACTTTCACAGCTCAATGGGTGATGTCACCGTCCTAGGCATTTCAGCCATTGTTGAGCATTATCTTCTCTCCCTTCCAGCCGCTGCTGGGTCATATGACCAGTCCAGAGCAGCCTGAAAATAGGTAAGTATAAACAGCACTTCTTTTCTTATACAGGCTAGTCAGCAGAGGAGTTAGGAGGGGGAAGGGCATTTTTAAGATTAGTTCAATTACACTTTAAAGGGTCCTCTCCGCTGTACAGTTTCTTTTTTTTTTTGCTTTGTAAAATGCAATGGCTATGCCCATCTTCCCGTAATCTTTTTTGACAATAGCTTGCCTTGTAAATGGCCATTTAGGATTAGGATCAGGATCATCCCCAGACTTCAGTGAGGTTCATAGCTAAATTCAGGTTTTGTGGATTTCAAGCAGGATTTGATGAGCCCCCTGTGAATTGAACCTGGGCAGATTCTCTCTTCCTTATTTGTTACGAGCAGCCATTGTAACTTTAATACCTGCACATTTTGAAAATGGTTAATTTGTGTGGTAAGGTAGTGGTAATGATTTTATATGGAACAGGCATGTATTATCCAGCTATTCAGAACTGGGGGCTGGAAAGATTGTTTAAATCCTTTAATCCATAAATAGGATTTCAGAAGAGCTGGGCAGTGCTCCAAAACTGTAATCTCTACTGTATGAATTATTACAAAGAGATTAGGAGGTTGCCACTAATAACATTTCATATAAATCAGCTTTCACTGGAGAACAACAAACTGATATTGGAAATTAAAAAAATAAAGCTACAGGCATGTGCAGGTTGTTAGAATTCTGTTAACTCCTTTTTGGGGATGAGAAGACAGATTTGCACAAATCAGAGTTTGCAGCAGATTGGACTGTTATACTTGAGTTGAATGCTTGCAGATAACGTCTGATCCACACTACTACTTAGATTCATATATTAATCCCTCACCATACAGTCCATAAAACTACTTTGATAATAGAGGCGATGAAGTAATCCAGAAAGTGGCATCATGTTGAATTGATAAATGTGGTCCCAAAATATGGTCTTTTATGCTTCATGTGCTTCTCATGACAATATAATCAACCTTCATTAAGAAAAAATGGTGTGCTGATGATATAAAGTACAATTATTTGTACCATTTTTATGCCAAGTGTGCATTTTTTTTTTTACATGCTCATGTATAATACATATATCGCTTGATTTACTAATGGAATAATGCATGTTCACTTTATAATGCATAGCTTCACATTGCCAAATAAATGGCCACTTAAGAATCCTATTTTTTTATCCCCTTGCAGATGATTGGGTTTCCAAAGTGCTCAAACACAGCTTTACCATATTTACTGACCTAATTGAATATTATCCTTACAAAGTGAACATTCAAGATATACATAACTGTACTGTGGGGAAAAATTATTTGTTGTGTTCTTTGCCAATATTTACCATGACTGAATCAGCTTCTATCTAAACATTCTTGTTTAACTTATAGTTGTTTTAGAAATTCTAAACATGCTCATGCACAGCTACCGAAGAATGGAAGGACTAGTAAAGTCAAAATAAAATGTGGTTATTACCTCCAACAAAAGAGGAATACGGATGTGGTCATTACAAGGCTTGCAATTTCATTTCATCAAAACAAAATTGTGGATCCAAAAACAAATTCAGATGTTCAGATTAAATCCAAACTTTAGGGACATCAGCCAGGAATTGCTCTGCCAAACATTCCATAATGTGCTGCAAAAGCTGTCATTGGCCAATGATTTTTTAACAGAGTTGCAACCCGAACTCTATAAAAGGCTGCTATAACAGCAGCCCTTTGTCAGTGTGTGGGGAATTAGTGTGAGAGACAGCTGACACTATTGCAGGGAGAGAGATATTGCAGTGTAGTTTGCTGCTATAGCTATACAGTGCTATATACAGCACTATATTCAGTGCTATACTGTATATTGCCTTTTATAATTTTCAGTAAATTGCAATTTGTTTGATTGCATTCATTGTGCTATGATAAGACTCAACAGCCTTTTTTAGGACAACTTCTTTTTTTGTTTTTTTGTTTCTACTGTTTCCGCTATTTTAGTTTTTTGAGTGTGTTTATTTTTCTTCATCCTTTGGGGTTTTTTTTTTCCTGCAGTGTTTTAGGGTTGCTCCATAGATTTTTTTTGTTATTTTCTCTTTTTGTCCTACAGCCCTCATTTATCTGTGTTTAATTTTATTAAGGTGTTTTATTATCATTATTTTGGTTGAGGTCAACAACAGCTGTGTAAAGTTCTTGGTGACACCGAAAAAGCTGATTATTTGCAGTGGAGCAGAATATATTAGGCCCCTTTCACACTGGGGTAGGAGCGGCGTTGAACGGTAGAGCAGCGCTATATTTAGCGCTGCTTTACCGTAGTTTTAGCCGCGGTATTCGGCCACTAGCGGTGCGGTTTTAACCCCCGCTAGCGGCCGAAAAAGGGTTAAAACCCCCCGCAAAGCGCCGCCGCAGCGGAGCTTTGTGGCGGTATTGCAGCCGTATTACCGCGGTGTCCCATTGATTTCAATGGGTAGGAGCGGTATAGGAGCGGTGAATACACCGCTCCTTCACCGCTCCAAAGATGCTACTAGCAGGACTTTTTTGACCGTCCTGCTAGCGCACCTTCCGGCTTTCACACTGGAGTGAATGGGGCCGGATTTTTTCAGGCGCTGTACACGCGCTATTTTTAGCGCTGTAGCGCCTGAAAAATGCCCCATTGTGGTGCAGTTTATTTCGCAAAAGCACCACTATTTCCAGTGCCCCCAGCATCACATCCCACATGAAAAGCTCTTATCATATAGTAACTGCAAATAAAAGTACAAAATAGGCCCTACATTAAAAACATCATGGGACGTATGCCAGCAGCAAACTCAGAAGAGACAGGATGATGTTCATGTTAGACATGTGCAGAATATAAAAATGTTTTTCATTTTGTTTTTCGGATAGATTCGTTATGTTACTAATTTCATTTTGTTGATTTGTTTTGGAATTCATTTAGTTTGTTTTGTTAAATTTTGTTTTGTTAATAAATTTTCTCACGAATTCAAAATTTTGCAGAAAGATTTGAATTCCGGCAATTAAAACATTTGGAAAAAAACACCAACGTGGTGTCCACCAATCCATACCAGGCCCTTCAGGGGCTGTGACATGGGCCTCTTCCTACAACTCTGGTTTAACCATGGGGCCCCCATTCCCCCCCCCCCCCCATATAAATGAGTATGGGGTACATAGTACTCTTACCCATTCACAAAAAAAGTGTAAAAACTGAGGAAAGTCACTACACAATAGTGATGGACGAACTTCCGACGGGACGTTTTCGCGAACGCGATCCGCGAACGTGCCCAAATGTCGGGCCCCATTGACTTTAATGGCAGACGAACCTTAAAAACCTCCAGGTCATATTTTCAGCCACAAAATACTTACTAAATACACATAGTCCCACAACATGGACACTGACATACCAGAAGTATTAAGTGAATCTGGGATCGACAACGACAAGCATTCTTTTTTTATCTGTGAAATTTTGGCAATTGAAGGCCATGGAGGAGAGGCAAGGTCAGGCCAGGCTATGAAGGGGGTGCAGGAGATGATCAGTGCCACAGTCAGGGCAGCGCAGTCCTGTGCCAGTGTCCCACCATTCCCCCACCATTCCCTTGCCTTCCCCACTTCTCCCTTTCCCTCCCTCCACACACTCCTCCCCTTTTTTGTTTCTCCTTTTTTTCTTTTCTTTTTTTCTCTCTTTCCCCCTTCCCCCTTCCCTTTCCCCTTTTCTTTCTCCCTCTGCCTTTTATTTTCTTTTTTTCTTCTTTCTAACCATGGGCTCAGATACATCAACACATAAATTGACACTATGGGAAAACGCACGGAAATGGCACAACCATCTTCTACTTCAAAAACTACATCTTTCTCTATTGTGGACTTAAATGTATCAAACAATAGACATTGTTTGTGTAAGATATCAACTTCCTATGATACACATCTAAGTACATGATCTTGGACTCTATGACAGGTGTGCAGAACAGGGGAACTCAAGGAATCCCATCTCCCACCCATTTTCCGTTCCACCACCCCCCTCCCCTCCCATCCCCCTCTCCCCTACCTGCTGGCCCACAAACGGACCTGTGGGAAGCCTAACTATTGGATGTGACCCCCCGCAAGTCCCGTTGTTGGATCGCCTTGCCTGCCGCGCACCCGCTGGGGGGTGCTGGAGCAGGACGCTACCCGGGACCCGGGGAACACCAGCTAAGAGAGAACCCTATTACATACAAGGAGTAATCTACAAGAAATTCATACACTGGGTAAATATGTCATAGTACAATGTGATAATATGTTATACATTCCGATGTGAAAGGTCAATTGGAGACAAACATATGTAAATTAAGTATTATTGCAATATATTGTTCTTACTCTTTCTCTTCTAAACAGACAAATCACCTCTGAGGAAGACCCTCATCAAAACGGGTCGAAACGCGTCAGATTCACTTTTACCCACAACATTTGGTTATGTTAATCATACTGGTGTAAAAGCCTTTTGTCTGTCAGTGTAAATTTTAAATTTCTGTATTATTTTACCCATTTGGGACCCATGTCTCCTATTTTTACCCAATATGTCACATATGCAACATCTTTAATTCAATAAAGATTTATATTCAAAATATAATACAATCTCTTAGAGAACTTTTTTTCCAAACGCTGCCTAAAAACCCCACCAATCCCTCTTGGGGGGACTCCTCTTTTTTTTTTTTTTTTTTTTTATACCCCAGGGGTGAGCAGCAAATACATCATCTCCAGCAAGTGTCTTTTCTCTCCCTAGTGTCCCAGTGTGCCAACCTGTGTTTGAGCCCCTGACCCCTCCCTCTGCCCGGCCCTTACCCCCATCTATGCAGGGCTCCACTGCGGTGGTCCGGAGGTGCCAGTCCAGTGCTGATCCATTCCTCAGCTATGGTGCTGGCACTGCCTGCTGATTGGCTTCTCCGCTGCTATCTCCCTCACTGACACCAGCACTGAGATAGAACACTGACACCAGCACCGCGATAGAGACTGAGCACTGACACCAGCAGCGAGATAGAGAGCACTGACACCAGCACCGTGATAGAGAGCACTGACACCAGCACCGAGATAGAGAGCACTGACACCAGCACTGACACAAGCAACTCGCTGCGGGACCCAAAAATATGACACCATTCAACCTCTTCAAACAGGAGGGTACTGGCATATAGTACGGTGTGCTTTTTTTGCACTGCCGTGAGCCAAAGGTAGAAAAAAGGTCCGTGTGCTAGATTATATAAATCGTTTATACAGTTATGCATATACATGGTCTACTGGTCACATGTGTTGAATTCCTCTGAGATCCATGCCTCATTCATTTTTATAAATGTGAGGTAGTCAACACTGTCTTGAGCTAGGCGAGTGCGCTTATCGGTCACGATCCCCCCTGCTGCGCTGAGCGTCCTTTCGGACAGGACACTGGACCAGGGGCAAGCCAACAGTTCCATTGCAAATTGTGCAAGCTCTGGCCAGAGGTCAAGCCTGCCCACCCAGTAGTCCAGGGGTTCATCACTTCTCAGAGCGTCCACATCGGCCATTAACCCAATGTAGTCGGACACCTGTCTAGGCGTTCCCTGATGCTGGATCCAGATGACACCTGTCGATGGGTCGGCTGAAAGAATGATCTCATATCAGAAGTGACCAACGCATCTTCAAACCGCCCTCTTCTTGCAGGCGCTGTTGGATTGGTACCCGCAACTCTTTTTCTGGGAGTGGGAATTCCTCTGCCAGCGCACGCGAAAGCAGAATGCAGCATTTCTCTAAGCAAGGCCTGTAAGTGCTCCATTCTGACAGCCCACTGTGATGGTGGTAACATTTCCACCATTTTGTGTTTGTACCGTGGGTCTAAGTACGTTGCCACCCAGTACTGGTCCTTGACCTTTATGCTTTTTATACGGGGGTCCCTGTTAAAATACTGAAGCATGAAGGCCCCCATTTGCACTAAACTGGAATAATGTCGTCCTCCTCGTTCTCCTCCCCCCATCCACAGACAACAACAGGGATCCCAGAAAGGTTTAAAGCATGCTCTTCTTGCTCCTCCTCATCTGCCCCGGCACCATCCTCCTCTGACTCCTCTTCAGATTCCTGTTGTTGACTTGTCTCAGATAGAGTAGCCCCCCTGGGAATTCATCCAGCATTGGGACTTTCTCATCTTCCTGCTTCTCCATGGCTTGATCAATGACACAACGCAATGCATGCTCCATAAAGAAGGCGTAAGGTACGATGTCACTGATGGCGCCATGGCTGCGACTGACCAGTTTGGTGATCTCATCAAATGGCCGCAGAAGTCTGCATGCGTCGCGCATGAGCAGCCACTGGTGCGGTGAAAAAAAAAACAAGCTCCCCAGAACCTGTTCTGCCACAGAGTTCGTACAGGTAGTCGTTAACTGCACGTTTCTGCTGGAGCAGCCTATCAAGCATATAGAAGGTTGAGTTCCATCGCGTCGGGCAATCACAAATAAGATGTCTGACCCGCAGATTGTGTCGCCGCTGAATGTCAGCAAGGCGAGCCATGGCCGTGTAAGATCTTCTGAAATGGGACGAAATTTTCCTTGCCGGCCGCAAGATGTCCTGGACCCCAGGGTATTTGACAACGAATCGCTGCACGACCAAGTTTAAGACATGTGCCATGCAACGCGCCCTGTTTCAACGCGCTAAGCAGATTGGCACCGTTGTCGCACACCACTTTACCAACTGTCAAATTGAGCGGTGTTAGCCACTGATCTGCCTGTGAACGCAAAGCTAAAAGGAGTGCAGAGCCAGTGTGGCTCTTGGCTTCCAGGCACAAAAATTCACATTTGTAGGTCTGGGCCAAGAAGTGACAGCTTCCAGCTTCTCGGGATCTGTTGCCACTCCTTCTTTAGACACAATGTGTCCTAGGTAGTTCACCGAGGGTTGGTAGAATTGACATTTCTCCATGGAGAGCTTCAGGCCTTCGTCATGAAACCTCTTCAGGACCTTCTCCAGGCGCTCTTCGTGTTCTTCTAACGTTCTTCCAAACACTATGACATCATTCAGGTATACCAGCACTTCAATCATGTCGCCCACTGTCTCCTCCATCAATCTCTGGAAGGTTGCTGGGGCTCCAGACAGACCTTGTGGCATTCGATTGAACCTTAAAAAACCCACAGGGGTGATAAAAGTGGTTTTCTCCCTATCTTCGGGACACATGGGGATCTGATAGTATCAGCTTTTTAGGTCCAGCACACTTTGCCCCTGACAGGCTCTGTAAGGCATCCTCTATCCGAGGTGTAGTGTACTGGTCAGGAATGGTTCTCCGGTTGAGTGTTCTATAGTCAATACATAGCCGTAATGACCCATTCTTCTTCCTTACCACCACTATTGGAGAGGCGTAAGGACTCCGGGACTCTCTGATAATGCCCATCCTTTTGAGCTCAGCCAGTTGCTCTCTTAAGTCTTCAAGATCTCCCAGTGAGATCTGTCTGACTCTCTCTCAAAAAGGTTTGTCTTCTTCCAGACGGATTCGTTGTGCTGCTCTCTTTTCAAGCCCCACGTCAAACTCACTATTAGAGAAAGCGGTCTTCCATCTCAGAAGTTGGGTTTTGTCTCTCTCCATCCAAGCAGGAGTAAGAGGTGTGTTCTTTGGGTAGAACTCCCCGGGGGAATCTCTCCACCTTGTTCTCCCAGTGGACTACACAGTGAGACTGGGGTTGCTGTGCTGGCCTGCCCTAACAGCGCTCACCTGTGCGGACACTGACTGAAACTTTGCCTTGGCTCCTCTTTAGTGCCTTGGTCGGCAATACTTCAGGGATAACCTCCAGTCTCTCTTTCTTGTCCAGAAGACAGATCTTCCCCACTCCCTCTGGTAGGGCTTTCTCTTCTTGCTTACGATCTCGGTACACCTGGGTTAGCATGGGGTGTATTTTTGTGGAGAGGGTCCTTTCCTCCAGTACAAGCGGTGTGAGTAGTCTTCTCACCAAGTCAGTGTTCGTTCCAATGATGAGGGAACTTTTGTCAGCCCCTGGAGGGCGAGGGCACACCACAGTCAAGGTATCAAAGGTTTCGGCCTTCCCTGCTGTACTTGGGTCAAAGTGAGCTCTACAGGTAGGTAACCGTCATACGGGAAGTTCTGGGTCCCTAGGCCCCATATCTCCAGTTCCTCCAACTTTTGTAGTGGCAGGTGTGTGAGATACTTTTTGTAAAAATCCCAGTATAGCAAAGTCACTTGGGCTCCAGTGTCCAGCAGGGATTTTATGTATATCCCGCTATCTGGATAGGGACAATTGGAGAGGCCCCCACTAGTTTGGGAGGAAATCCATGAGAAGTGGCCTGCTTAGTGGCTTGTACCTTCACACTTGGCTTCTGTGGACTCTTTTTCTTCCGCTTTGGCTTAGCTGTGGTCCCAGGGGTCTGGTACGTATGGGTTGGTTTGGAGTTGGCTATGATAGTAGGGCGCCCAGCTGACTCCTTCACTGGGGCCCTCTGAAGTTTTCCGCTGACTTTTGGGATTTTGTCCCTGTTTTTGGGCTTGGGCACACTCGCCTGTGATGTCCAACTCCTCCACAGTTGAAACAGATCTTGAGTTTTCTCGCCACTGTGGGATTTAACAGTTCTTTGGGTACTTGAATTCCTCCATCGGGTGGGATGGCGTGCCTGGCGGTCAACAGAGCCATCATTTCCATCAACTGTGCCACCTGTGTCTGGAGAAGTTCAATCTGAGGGTCGCAACTAGTTGCACTAGCCGTCCTGACCTCAACAACTGATTTTGGCAGTTGGACTTTTCCCTTCTTTCTCTCAAGGATGGCCTCCTCTTCACGCACAGTTCTAATCAGATCCGGGTACTTCAGGATGCCACCATCTTGACGGGCTCTTAATTGGAGCATGATGGGGTCTAATGGTTGGGCACCCTTCAGGACTTGCTTTGCTTGGGTTTCATCCACTTCCCAGGGGTCTAGTCTTTTCTTTAACAAGATCTGATGTATGATCTTGTCCAACCGCCCCATGTAATCTGACAGCTTTTCCCCCTCACTTTGATAGGTGTGTTTCAATTGATAGATTAGGTCGGAAACCTTCTCTGTCTGTCCAAACACATCCTGCAGGATGTCTAAGTAGTCCTGAGCCACGCAGTTTCTCTTGCTGAGCTTCAGATTTCGAATAGCTTCTGAAGCAGGCCCTCTCAGACTCTCAGCGATCCTTTTTTTTTATGCGTTTCAGGGATGTCCCACTCATTCAGGGCCTGTGTGGTCTGCTCCAACCACTCTTCAAAGTTTCCTTCCTCCAGGGGGAAGGGGCTGCATCCCTGAGAAAATGCTGAGTTTCTGGTATGAATTTACAGGGTATGCAGGGTTTCCCTTCTGGCACTTCACCACAAAGTCCCCCAAGGCTGTAAGAAACTCTGGTTTAATCATGGTGACCGGGGGGAAACTTTTGCTTTGACTAACTTCACCTGTGTGGAACTGACAGGGCTTCCACCTGGCCTCTCTGGGTGTGTCAGGCAAAATTTGGTTCTGTCAGACAGCTTCACGCTGGTACCTTGGAAATTCTTAGGAACACCTTTCTTCCACTCTAGTAACGAATAAGTGCGAGCGGTCCCATAGTCTGGTCTCACTGCGATCACATAGGCCTTTCTGTCTGGGGACAATGCCTGTACGATTTCTTTGACCTGTTTTTCTCCCCAGTCTTCCCCTGGGAGTTAAATTGCTACGCTCACTTCTGAGCGTGTGCCTTCCGCTTCGCACCATTGGACCACTGTGATGGGGTCCATACTGGCACCAAGGGGGCGGGCTTGTTTGCAGAGTGACAAGATCCTGGATGAGCCCCCACATGTAGCACCACTTACCCCCAAAGGAGCTGCTGGTTTGATTTGGGCCTGCACTCTGTTAATAAACCCCCACTGACTTGACTCAGTCCCCTTGACACAGCTGTGGTGCAATACAATAGACAATACAATATAATATACCTGTGTTATCACCTCAGGATCCACTGGGTCCACCTGCTGGGAGAAGACCAATACTCCACACAATGGGGTACTTAACCAAAAGTATATTTTACTATCATTTCTGATAAACAGGTGGTTACAATAATTGTACTGTCATCTCAATATAAGATGACAGGGCAATGAATTTGGATAACAGTTATACACAATGTAACTACAAGGGAGCTCCCCCTACATTTATAGCTAGTTGTGAGATCTCATTAAAAGTACACAGTCTTTAATCTTCTTGTCTTCTGCTAGCTATGATAGTTTATTATCAATTGTAATCCAAAAAGGTAAAGAAATTAGGATTGACTTAAAGATGATCCTAATACTACTTCTGTAAATGTTCCGGAAACGTTTCCTTAAGTATAGTACAATGCTTGAGATTAGGGTTGAGCGAACACGAACTGAAAAGTTCGGGTTCGTACCGGACTTTTGGATTTTTGGTACCCAGACCCAAACCCAAACAATTTACTGTATATCTGTACATGTGAGATACACCCTTTAGATGCCGTTGTTCTATTCTGCTATTCAAAAAAACACCCATTTAGGGCAAGATTCTAAATTTGAGAAATATGAGAACGTCAAATAAGGGACATGGCCCCGGTCGTGGTGCTGCTGGTGGAGCTCCTGTTGCAGGGAAAGGATGTGGTCGATCTGTGCCAGCTACACGCACAAGTGAAACACCTTCCTCAGGTGAGTGTAGGCGACAGAGCCTGCAGCGGTATTTGGTCGGGCCTAATGAGGCTCTACGAATGTTGAGGCCAGGACAAGTACAGGCGATAGTAGATTGGGTTGCTGACAGTGCCTCCAGTTCCAGTTCCTTCACATTGTCTCCCACCCAGTCTCCTGCTGAAAGATCAGAGTTGGCACCTGCAGCCGATGTCCATTAGTCTTTCACCTCACCCCCTTGCAAATCAGCCAAGCAGTCTGGGCCCCAAATCATGCAGCAGTCTCTTCTGCTTTTTGATGACTCTGTTAGCAGGGTTTCCCAGGGCCATCCACCTAGCCCTGCCCTAGAAGTGGAAGAGATTGAGTGCACCGATACCCAACCACTTATGTTTCAAGATGAGTACATGAGAGGACCATCGCAGCACGTCTCGGATGATGAAGAAACACAGGTGCCAACTGCTGCTGCTTTCACAATTGTGCAGACTGAGAAGGAGAGCAGGGGTGAAGACTGGGTGGAAGATGATGTGGAGGACGATGAGCTCTTTGACCCCACATGGAATCAACGTCATGCAAGTGACCTGTGTAGTTCGGAGGAAGAGGCGGTGGTCTAACAGATAAAAAAGAGGATAGTGGCGCGCAAATAAATTAAGCTAAACTATATGTTAAAAAGACAAGAAAACGATCAGGTAATAGAGGTAACGAGATCCTAGTTAAAATGTCCTGGTTAAAACAGTATAAAACACATCATGATGGATAAAAATAAATAAATAATATATCAAATAGATAATTGCAGTGCTTCTGATTGTGCGTATAGTGACGTGACGATAAAAACCAGTAATAAAATCAATCCTGGCTAAAAATGTATAGTAGACAACGCGATTAGTGACTGGATAAAAAGTAACAGTGCATCCAAGTGAGCATAAAGCAGTGATCCAAATAAATGGTTAAATAAACGTGATAAAAAATGAATCAAAGTATGAATCCAAATGTGCATAAAAAGTAAAACGGTGATCCAGAAAAATATTAATCAAAGAACGTGATTGATTAATGTATCAAAATTTGTGATATAAAAGAATAAACAGCAAAAATTGCTAAAGTGGGGGGGCGTGGCCTGGCCGGGATCCGAGATGGCAGCTTGAGGTGAGAGCTCCCGCACAGAGAGGACTCAAAAAGCCGTTTTAGTGGGAAATTTTCGCCCGATCAACGATGGGCAGAACTAATAGGAGCACCTCAACCCCCAGAGTGGTGACTGATCCCGGAACCCAGCCTGGGAAAAACATACCGGAGCTCTTCCACTCTCAGAAGGCAGGAAAGCACGAGGCTCCACAAGCGCCCCAGTCCGCACAGGCCTCACAGGCCTCATCCCCACTCTACAGCAATAGCAGCGACCCAGCAGTAGCGATGGAGGGATCCGATAACCTGCTACACCCCCCAAGCCTCCTAGACTTACAAAACGACCTACAAAAGGTGGCCCTGGACATAAGGCATACAATAACAGCCGCAATCTCCGACCTGAAGGCGGACATCCACAGCATGGCCCACAGGATAACGGACATTGAACAAACAACGCACACACAAGCAGCGGCTATCAGGCAAGTCCAACAAGCCTATGACACCCAGCTTCCACACATCTTCAAGCTCCACCGTCAAGTGGAAGACCTCGATAATAGGGGTCGCCGCCACATCGTACGGGTGAGAGGGGTCCCGGAAAGCATTGAAACGCCTGGCCTACTACAAGCGGTATGTGCTATTTTCAATGATTTATTAGATCGCCCGCTTGACACCCCAATTGAAATGGAACATTTCCATCGTGCACTGAGACCCCAACCCCGTGATGCGGAGCCACCCAGAGATATTGTGTGCTGCATTGTGAACTTTCCTTTAAAGGAGGAAATTCTGCGCAAAGCCAGGCTGAGAGGCCGCATTCTGTTCAACGGAAAAGAAATTAAACTGTTCCAGGATCTTTCACAAATAACTCTGCAAAACAGAAGATCCATGCACCCTCTGCTGGATGTGCTCCGCTCCCGCAACATACCTTACAGATGGAAATTCCCGTTCTGCCTGTCGGCCACCGCCAGGGGACGCACTGCCATGCTCCGAACTCCGGATGACCTTCCTATCTTTTGCGACCAACTCGACATCCCGAGGATGGAACTTCCGGATTGGTGCGCATTCTACTTCCCGTCGGAATCCTGGAAGCAGGTAACCCTCAACACATCTCCGAAATCGCAGAGACAAAGATCCAGAAGGCGCCGATTGGACACATCACCACCGGAGAATCGCCTTTCACGCCCTGACCAGCCGTCGCGCAGCCCGAACTACGCCACGCCGAGACGGGATCGTCCAGATGCATAGCGGTCGGTGTTTAAAGCGCAACCTACGCTTTCCACAACAGTATGTAAGTGACCCACCAAACCCACCAAACCTGCCCCCCCCCATGCCCGTCCGCCCTACCCCACAGTTATCCAACCAAGCGGACTTTGGCCACCCCTTTAATCTCAGGCCGAATAGAAACACCCATCCCAGGCTCCCCTCCTAGTAGCACCACACGCTCTGTACAAGGGACAATCACTTCGTTTTGCCCCATTACTTACGTCCACCACTCAGCACCGAGACGTTGTAAAATGGGTTTGGGATCTTGTGCACGGGGGGGTAGAGGATGTAACTTAGACCCTAATCCCTTTTTCACCGCACGACCAACGCTACCTGACCCAACGGCATGTACATCAAGGAATCATTACAGGAGAACGCTAACCACCCCTAACTTCCAGCTTACCGCAGCTACGTTTGGACAAAGATGACAGGGCCCTTGGCTCTCAATGGTCTCTACCACTTTCACGCTCAGTGAACTCACTAATCCCGCATCCTATCCCACTTTGCTCAAGGGCGCCGAATCCTTAAACAAAGCCTTTCCCCTCAATGGCGGGCTATGCTGGGAAGGACATAGCAGTGTATTAGTTTTGAATTCATGTTTTTTTGCTATTTGACTTTATGATTTCTAGCTCTCCACAGGACCACCATAACACACCCACGGACCACCTACCCTGACGATACCCTATCAATACCGGCCCAGCTCATCAGGAGACCAGGAGTTGCAGTCCATAAACCGACACTTGCCTGACTGGTATGTAACCTAAGGTAGACGACACCGACATCAGACTTGTCCCCATTGAGGGTAGCTGCTTGCCCACTCCCCTCCCCTAGACCTCCCCCCTACACCCGGTGTATCCCCCCATTTCCCCCCTGTACACAACTACAGGACCCCAAGATCCCAAGAATTTACCCACCCCCGTCATAACCTCGACTGAGCCTACACTACTTATTTGAGTGCGAGACGCACCAAACTAGAAAGGAACTCACAGCCTCCCAACAGAAATGACTGCAACCTAATTATTGGAAGTAGCCTCAACCTACCTGAGGTAGTTCACGACTTAAGAGAATTCCCAAACCCAGACCCATCCACATAGAAACGACTTGCCCACGGACACCCAAACCGGAAAGGGATATCCTCAAGTTGTTGAAAATTAATTTTCATTGTGCTAGGGTTTCTATCTTAAAGCGGTTCGGCACTCATTTCATTTAGTAAATCTCTTTGCCTTCCAAATCAGGCAAAGAGTACTAAATGAAATGTTTTTTTTTTTTTTTTTTTTTACTTACCTTGTAATTGAAGACTTCCGGTCTTCTCCCTCTGCGGCGGCGGGCGGGGTCTCTGCGTCGATCGTCGTCACGCCGCACTGTCTCCTGGGATCTGGTGTCATTGATCCCAGAAGTCAGTGCGGGCATCTTCCGAAATCTCGCGAGATTTCGGCCACATCTTCCGAAATCTCCCGAGATTTCGGCCGCATCTGCCGAAATCTCGTGAGATCTCGGCAGATGTGCCGTTACTGCGCACGCGCGAGTAACGGCAGTGCATGCTGGGCCATCAACAGTGCCTGTGGGGTTTCACATGCCCACAGGCAAGATGGCCCCCAGCACTAAAGAAGAAGACGAGGAACTTCATCGGACGAAAACCGGCGGCGATCGAGATGGAAGATGGAACAGGTGAGTCCCCTAATAAAGGTAAGCATACTTTATATTACATACTAAAAAAAAAAATTTTTTTACAGAGTGCAGAACCGCTTTTTAAATATGTATGTTTTTTCAAAGACCTGGCTTTTTGTCCCAAACTTTGCTCTGTTACCCCCCAATCCCGCATCTGGTCTCACTCTTATTAGGAGTGCCAAAACCCTAAGCAAATCCGCTCCCCCCCCAACGGTGGGCTACACTGAGAAGGATATAGTGCTGTAGAAGTCCTCAATGTTTGTATAAATGATGTATGACTATATGGTTTCTAGCTCTCCACAGAACCAACACGACATATTCACGGACAACCTGCTCTGACGATACCCCATCAGAGACGACCCACCCTCCCAGGAGACCAGGAATCGCTCAACATCAACCGTCACCTGCCCTACCGGTTTGCAACTTAAGGTAGACAACACTAATACCAGACATGACCCCTGTGGTATACCCCCCTGTGCACGATCATGGGGTCCCAAGACCCCATGCCCTTACCCACCTACGTGACAATCTCGACCTAGTCTACATTACCTAATGGAATGCTAGACGCATCAAACTGAATTGGCTCGCACAGTCCCTAACAGACATGACCGCAACCTAATTACCAGAAACAGCCTCAACCTATCTGAGGAAGCCTACGTACTAAGAAAACTCCCAAACTTCTACCCACCCACGTATAAGCGACCCACACATAGGAACTCAGACCGAAAAGGGGTGCCCATAAGTCCGTTAAACTTTATTCTCACTATGTTTATGGTTTATGTTTTTTAAAAAATATATGCTTTCAGTGACCTGGTTCTCGTCTTTATCTTTTTGTCTCAAATATTGATTAGCAATTCACTTTCAGAATCTAGGCTACCTGCCTTGACTAGAACTCACAGCTATGTCAATCCTGATAACAGTCTTGTCTCTTAACCCAGCTGCTCCGGATTACGAAATCTAGTCGACAGATAAATAAGTTCTGCCCCTAGCGCCCGGACCCCCCTCCTCCAGACTGTCTTTTGTTGCTAGACAATCTCTCTATATTTCATGCCACTCAAACTACTCACACCCCACTTAAACCTACTTATGCGTTCAGAGTCCTCTCTGATGCCTTGCCATTTAGATCCCTACTAGTACCCGTTACCCCACACAGCATCCCTTTGGGATTCTAGCTGACCAACCAGCTGTATATTTACAGGTGGAACAAACCCCTCCCTTTTCTTTGTTTTGGCTCCACCTCTGGTTGCTCCTCTCACACAATCTTTGTACAACCACCCCACTCCCCTCCCCCCCTTCTTTTCTCTTTTTTTTTCTCTCTCGCTTCTCCCTATTCTCCCCTTCTCCACCCTTTTTTTTATTCCCTTTCTCTCTTCTTGCTTTCCCTCCTCCGTGCTCCCTTCTCCCTACATTCAGCCCCGCACCCCCAGAGTCAATTCTGAAAGCCCTCGTGCTTCACTCCCGATAGGGTAATCTCTCCCTCTTTTCACCTCTTCCCCCTCTCTCTTGATCCCCCACCCTCCTCCCTCTCTAACCCCTCCCCCTCTCTACCCCCTCTCCAAGGCATTTTCTCGTACATAATCGGGGGCCATCCCCATTCCCTGACCAGACTCACAACCCCAACCAAGAACACTTACTACCCCTTGCATCCCTCCAAAATGCAGACAGCTCGAACTACCAAACAACCCCCCTCCTTAAGATGCGTCTCCCTAAACGTGAAGGGCTTAAACATCCCCGAGAAGAGATCCCAGATTCTTACAGAAATGACCAAACACAAAGCCCACTTCCTCTTCCTACAAGAGACCCACTTTAGATCAGATTCTATTCCCAATCTCCGAAACCAAATTAATAAAACCGCATTACATACCCCTAACCCCCTAGCAAAGACCAAAGGAGTATCGATCCTGATATCCAAACACGCAAACTTCAAACTAAAGGGTTCTCTAATAGACCCAGAGGGCAGATACATTTTTATCAAATGCCTCTTCGAAACCAAACCAGTTACACTCGCAAATGTATATTGTCCCAATGAACACCAGGTCTCCTACTTCAGGAAAATCTGTGATCTCCTGTCCAACTTCCAAGAAGGCATGACCTTACTGGGTGGGGATTTCAACGTCCCACTTAATCCCACCCTGGACACTTCCTCTGGCTCCTCTGTCCTCCCATTTAGAGCACTACGACAGATTAAACTACAACTGCAAAACCTCACTCTTCACGACACCTGGCGCACCATGCACCCCGACACCAAAGACTATACCTTCTACTCCTCTCATCATCTAAAGTACTCACGGATAGACTACTTCTTTCTTTCCCAGTCTGACTTGTCCCTCGTAACTAACACTTCAATAGAACCTATGTTCCTATCCGACCATCATCCTATCAAAATTGACCTCACCTGGAGGGGGCGTGGCTTGCGCGCAAACCGAATGGACGCCTGAGTCTGCAGCTCTCCCAGGCCGGCCGGAACTACAGCGCTAAACGGGCAGATTAAGCCCCATCGAACCTCCACATTGCTTTCACAAGTGCTGGGGAACCCTCCGGAATGACATCCCGCAAGAGAAAGGAGGAACGGAACCTCCAGCGGCTGACGGCCCTTTCGTTCCAGCGCGGCGGCCTCAGGCAAGATGGCGCCGCCGGCGCCACAGACAAACAGGCCGCGGCCTATACAGAACCAACGAGCGGCGATGCAGGGGAAATGGAAGGGGATTTCACTCCCCCAACCCACGATGGCTCTCCTCCTCTCACCCCCAACTCCCAGAGCCCTGCTAAAGCGCGGATGCGCTTGGATTCCAACTACAAGGCCGGATCCACAGTGAGTACTCCACTGCATAATGCACATGCCATCTCCTCACTACAAACCTCCATAGCGGCCTTCCCCACATCTGGACAGCCTGTCCTTGATACAACCATGAAGGACATGCTGATGTCCCTCCAATCATCCCTCATGACTAACCTGTCCTCCTTAATGCACAAATTCACTACAGACATGAAACAAATGGACAATAGAGTGCACTACCTAGAAGACAAGATGGGAGAATGCACAGAGACAGTCAATGATTTGGTTGATACATGTATGGCCCAAAAAGATGACACTGACTGGATCAAATCAAAAATCGCGGACCTCGAGGACCGCTCTCGCCGCAACAATATAAAAATCCGCGGGATCCCGGAATCGGTACCTCCCGCTGAACTGCACGCATACGCCGGCTCCATGTTTGCCGCCATGCTACCCGAATTAACCCCTATAGAGTTGACGATCGATCGCATACACAGGATCCCGAAACCCAAACATCTAGCTGACACGGTCCCGAGGGACGTGCTCCTTAGGATACACTTCTACCAAGCAAAGGAACAGATCCTATCAAAAGCGAGAGCACTGAACACCCTACCGGCTCCGTACGCAGACATCCAACTTTTTGCCGACTTATCGCAGTACACGCTACAAATGCGAAGACAACTGAAATCGGTCACAAAAGCCCTCACGAACCATAAGATAATCTACAAATGGCGACATCCTGCCACTATTCTGGTTACACACAACGGTATCCCGCACTCAATCTCCACAATGGAAGGAGGAATGAAACTACTACACTCTTGGGGCATAATACTGGAATCACCGAATGGCCCCTCCGCACCTCCACGGAGATTCAACTCTCCCCCTCAGGGTTCCCAAAGAAGGAACTACCACTCCTCCATGGACTGAAAGCTGCTGCCCGTACTCCTAATGAGCTACCACACATGATCCGGTCCGGCCGACCGCTCTCTCAGTCTTAATTTCTGAACTTTTTTCCCCCAAGGTTTAGTCAGCATCCACGAGTAGTGGATTACTGCTGACCTGTTTCCATTTGACCAACATCTGCTACCACCTACCGAACTCAAGGTTGCTATATATCTTGTTTTCTTTTTTTTTTCTCTGCCCCTCTCCCTCCCCCCTTCTCTCCTAATTTTTTTTACAGATTTGTCGCGTCACAACTTCGATACTTACCTCCAGCAAACTCTAGCGATAGAACAGTAAAGACCCTACAGTGGACCTCCACTATCTGACGACCCCCGACGCCGAACCTACTCACCGTACAACTACTGAAGTGCCCCCGCTACTCTCCCTGCAAACAACCTGAAACGTCCGAGCTCCTCTCCTCCCAACTGTAAGTTGCTCAAGCGCACCAACACTCTATAGAACACAGCAATGTCCGTAACAGTCGTGTCCCTGAACGCAAAGGGCTTGAACCATCCGGCCAAACGTTCTTCCCTCTGGAAAACTGCCTTATCGCTCAAAAGCGACATTGTATGTGTCCAAGAAACACATTTTACCCAGGACTCAGCTCCTATCTGCCAGCATAGGCTATTTCCTCATATCTTTAAATCATCTTACACAAAGAAACAAAGAGGCGTCCTCATTGCCATACGCAACACAGTCCTGTTTGAGCCACTACAATGCATCACGGATACTGAGGGAAGGTACATTATTCTTATTTGCAAAATTAACAACATCCTCTATACACTGGTGTCCCTGTATGCACCAAACCAACGACAGATGTCCTTCCTCAATAAGCTCATGGAGAAAGTCCACAAACTCAAGAAAGGTCATGTTCTGTGGTGTGGCGACTTCAACTTAGTACCTGATGTCCATACTGACTCTACTGCAGGTTGCAAGAGACTCGCATCTCCTCTGAAAAGCTTTATATCCTCTAATGCATTATTTGACGTGTGGAGGTGCTGTCACGCCAGTGAACGCGACTATACCTTTCTATCACCGCGTCACAACACCTACTCACGTATCGATTTATTTCTCTCTGATAAGGTCTTGTTGCAAAAAATTTCAGCATCAGCGATCCACACCACCACCTGGTCAGACCATGCCCCCATCAGTATTACTATTAACGCTAAACTCCACCATCCCAGCTCCTACCTATGGAGACTTGACAACTATCTACTACAAAACCAGTCCACACGACAGGAGATACGACAACATCTTGAGGAGTATTTCTCCACAAATTCCCAATCGGTATCTGACCCAGAGGTGGTGTGGAACGCTCACAAAGCTGTAATCAGGGGGGTCTTTATCCAAATGGGAGCTAGGGCAAGAAAATTGAGATCACGGAAACTTGACCAACTTACTGCTGACATAGAACTTACTGACTCACAAAACAAATCCAACCCCTCTCCTACACTCCAAACCAGACTATTTAAACTCAGACATGACCTGAGATTACTACTCCTACAGACATTTGAAAAATCATATACCAAATTGAGAGCAAATACCTATTCCACAGGCAACAAAGCAGGTAAACTGATGGCATTAAGATTAAAAGGGCATAAAGCCAAATCCAAAATTCCGCACATGCTGCACCCACACACCAAAGAAAAACTGCTCAAACCCCACGACATAGCGAATGCATTCAGTGCCTACTACAAGGACCTCTACAACTTGAAAGACGACCCAAATACCACCCAGCCTTCCCTAGAAGACATTAACAAATTCCTAGAAAACATTGACCTTCCCTCTATATCTCCAACACAACTAGCTACACTCAACGATCCCTTTACAATCCCTGAGATAGAATTCGCTATTACTAAACTCCCGACAGCCAAGTCCCCTGGTCCAGATGGATTCACTGGAGAATACTATAAAGCTTTCCAGCAAATCTTGGCCCCCACACTTTGCACAATATATAACTCCGCGGTCTCCACATCCTCCTTCTCTTCAGATATGCTCAGCGCAATAGTAGTTACACTCCCCAAACCAGGCAAAGAACCAACCTCTCCCCAAAACTTCCGGCCAATATCTCTACTTAATGTAGACGTTAAAATTTACGCAAAATTGATCGCCAATAGACTAATCGACATCCTCCCAGAGCTTATACATACAGATCAATCCGGCTTTACGAAAGGTAGACAATCCTCAGACGCTACCAGAAGGATGATAGATGTTATCCACCACGCAAAGCTCACAGGTACCCCCTCTGTACTCCTATCCCTAGATGCAGAAAAAGCGTTCGATAGAGTACACTGGGGGTACCTATCATCGGTCTTGGGGAAATTCGGACTTACAGGTCAAATCCACAGTGCCATCATGGCCCTGTATTCCTCTCCCTCAGCTCGTGTGTACTCGGCGGATTCACTGTCCGACCCGTTCAACATAACAAATGGAACTAGGCAGGGATGCCCTCTTTCCCCCCTAATCTTTAACTTAGTCATGGAACCTCTTGCCCAATCCATCCGAACAAACAAACAAATTACGGGTATACCAATAGGAAAATTAGAGAATAAAATAAGTCTATTCGCGGATGATGTCATACTAATGATCTCCAATCCCACCACCTCCCTCCAGGCAGTTCAAGAGACGCTAACCCAATTCAGTAATATATCTTACTACAAAGTCAATAATAGCAAATCCAACATCTTGAACCTGGGCATTGATGCTACTTCCAGTTTACTACTCCAACTACAATACCCATTTGCTTGGGCTGAAAAAAGTATAACCTACCTTGGAGTCCAACTAACTAAAACTACAGCGGAACTATTCTATCATAACTATATCCCCTTCCGCAACAAACTCCAAGAAGACCTTCGCAAATTAGCGTCTTTTGAGCTGTCCTGGATGGGCCGACTAGCGGCATTCAAAATGCTCCACCTCCCCCAAATTCTGTACCTCTTTAGGACACTACCAATTCCTATACCGAATAACTACTTTAGCTCCCTTCAGACTATCCTGTCCTCTTTCACCTGGCAAGGCAAAAAAGCGAGAAGTGCACACAAACACCTAATCAAATCTCGTACAGCAGGGGGAGCAGGGTATGTAGATTTCCGTGACTACTACATGGCATCAATCCTCACACAAATTAGAGAATGGTTCTCTCCTGCACACCGCACCACCTGGGGTCAGTTAGAGTCCGAAATAGCTCCAGGGAAAAAACTACTCCCTTGGCTACTATCTAATCCACGCATCGCCACCAACTCTTCACATTTTCCCCCCACAATGGTAGCCTCAGTCCAATCCTGGAAAAAATTCATGACCCTTACCTTAAACTACCCCAGGAGAGTCCCCATGAACATCCCAATACTAATGCTACACCATAAAATAGACCACATTTCCTTTTCACGATGGAGTGAGCATGGCATCACTTACATAAGTGACCTCTTCACTGATAATGGGCTCAAATCTTTCCAAGACCTACGGTCTGAATTCCATCTACCTAAAACAGATTTCTACCTCTATCTCAGAACTAAACACTATCTAACTACATCTACTTCCTGGGCATGTGAAATCCCCCAACCTGCTAGGCAATTCCTGCACGATCCAATGAGCAAACACAAAGGAATATCCCTTTTCTATAATATTCTTCAACAGAAGCAGTTTTTCACCAAAACTACCCACTTAAACAAGTGGGAATCTGACCTGGGACGAGAGTACACCATAGACCAATGGACCATTGCATGCAACTCAGTCTACAAAGTCACTAGTTGCTCTAACCTGTGGGAACTAACAATAAAAATTTTCCAACGTTGGTACCTAACGCCCGCTAGAACATCGAAATTCTCAAATGCCACCAGTGCTCAATGCTGGCGCATGTGTGGCACAAGAGGAGATATGCTCCATACGTTTTGGAGCTGCCCCAAACTACTGCCTCTATGGACATCGACATTCCGACTCCTAACTGATATATTAAATCACAATCTTGACCCTAAACCTGACCTTGCACTTCTGTCTCTGGACATTGACAAGTACCCTCCTCAAACAAGACACGTCCTGTCTCATATTCTGCTTTCGACCAGACTATCCATAACTAGACGATGGAAAAACCCTGAACCACCCACCCTAGGAGAGGTAGTGAGGACAACCCACCTTCACTATATATACGAACAAAATATAGCAACCAGGAATGGCAGACTGGACCGCACCAATCTACTATGGCTTCCTTGGTCCACATGGATCAAGAATAACACACAAATTCCACTAACTAAATAGTTCTACACAAAGATATAATAATATATACCAGAACGGACTAAGCATACTCATTGACATAACCGAGAGAGTTCTGTACGGTCACTACACACGTAAACGGTTTTATATTCACTGCTGTTTGAGTAGAAAGTTTATTTTGACCCGCGGGGTGGGGGGTCACACACTCTGGCCACAGTAAGAGCCCATAGGGGGTGACCGGGGAGTGTGGCTACCTTCCCCATCGACTCCAAATACTGGACATGTACCTATATCTAACTGGGTCCACACGCTTGATTGGCGTTCCAGAAATGTTTTCTTGTTCTACACGTTACTGTATGTTAATGTACCATATTCTAGTACTATTGTGAGCCATAGCTTCCATTCGAAGTGTCACTGATTTTGCCAATATCTGGATTTTCTGTTTCTTTTTGTTGTTGTATACAATGTAAAACTCAATAAAAATCTATTATTCAAAAAATTGACCTCACCTTCCCCGACTCCCCCACTAGGACGAAATCTTGGCGTTTAAACCCCTCGCTTCTAAAAGACCCTGAAACACTAAACCAAATTAGAGACACCATCCAAAACTACTTTAACGAGAACTCTACCCCCGATGTCTCACCCACTACCCTATGGGAAGCCCATAAATGTGTAGTAAGAGGGAAACTCATAGAGATAGCAACCCTAGCGAAAAAGAGACAACAGGCACTTATCAACCCCCTAGTTGCTAAAATCAGACGCTTAGAATCCCTACACAAGAGATCAACGGTGATAGAGACACTCCAAGAGCTGACATCAACACAACCCTACTTCTAGATGAGTTGGGAAAACGCACTAGAAGGTGCTATGTATTGCAACAACGCGTTTTCTATGAACATGGGCATAAAAGCGGGAGACTTTTGGCCCGTACTGTTCACTCGGCCAAAACATCCTCTATTGTTCATCACATCAGAGACAATAAAGGCACAACCCATACCAAAAACGAAGACATTGCCACACAGTTTGAAGCATTCTATTCTAAATTATACAACTTAACCAATGGAAATTCTCCCTCAAACCTACATGAAAGACGTACCTCTAAAATAAGGGAATATATTAGCTCCTTCTCCCCCAAACCCATCACCCCCCAACAGGCAGAGTCCCTAGACATTGCCATCTCAGCCGGGGAACTTGCTTTAGCTGTGAAACAGATGAAGCCCGGCAGAAGCCCCGGTCCAGATGGACTACCCCTCATATACTACAAAACGTTCCTAGATCTGCTTTCCCCTAAAATGCTCATGATCTTTAACCACCTAGCCGACCCACACTCACAGACAGGCAGACTATTGGAAGCTCATATAACAGTCATCCCCAAAGAAGGTAAAGACCCCTCCCAAGTAGCTAACTACAGACCGATATCCCTCCTAAACGTCGACATAAAGTTGTACGCCAAAATCCTTGCGAATAGAATAATCCCCTTTCTTCCCACCCTTATCTCCCCCGATCAGGTCGGCTTTATCCCGGGTCGTGAAGCCCGAGATAACACCACTAGAGCGCTTAATCTCCATCACTGGCTCACCTCTTCGAAATCCCAGGGTTTCTTGCTTTCCCTGGATGCGGAGAAGGCGTTCGACAGAGTGGCCTGGGACTACATGCGAGAAGTCCTGAAGGGGGTGGGCCTCCCACCTCGCATGTGTTCACACATAGAAGCTCTATATCGCTCCCCTTCAGCAAGAGTAAGAGTCAACGGTCACCTGTCGGACGCCTTCTCCATATCTAACGGAACCCGACAGGGCTGCCCCCTTTCCCCCCTCATTTTTGTCCTTTCACTCGAACCCCTTCTCAATAGAGTGCGTTCAAATCCTGACATCAATGGAATCCAAATTGCAAGCAGGAAATTCAAGGTCTCGGCTTTTGCCGATGACATCCTATTGTCACTTAGAAATCCCTGCACTTCCTTACCCAACCTGCTAGAAGATATGAAAGTATACGGTTCACTGTCAAACCTCAAAATAAATCACTCTAAATCATACGCTCTCAATATATCCATGCCCACAGAAGAGGTCTCCCACTGTAAAGCCTCTTTCCCCTTTATATGGAAAGGTGATGAGATAACATATCTAGGCATCCAAATCACTAAAAACCTAACGGACCTTTACACACGAAACTTCCAGTCGACCCTAGTTAAAATTCAATTTGACTTGAAGGAATGGGCTAATCTTAACGTCTCATGGTTCGGACGGTCTGCACTTATCAAGATGGTGATACTACCTAAGCTGCTATACCTTATGCAGACCATCCCTATATATCTCCTACCCTCTTTCTTCAAGTCATATAAAAAAGCTTGCTCAATATTTGTTTGGAGGAACCGACCCCCACGCATAAAATATACCCGCCTTACGAGATCCAAGACTAGGGGTGGTATCGGTTTACCAGACATCCATCAATACTATTTAGCTTGCCAACTAGCAAGAGTGGTCGACTGGAAGGTTCATAAGAGGGAGAAAACCTGGGTTCCTCTCGAGAACTCCTTCTCGAGCATTCCATTACATGTCCTACCATGGGTATCACCCACTTGCTGGCCTTCAAATCTCAGAACGCATCCCCTCATTCCCCCCACCCTAACAACATTCAAGAACTTGACGGGCCCTGCTAACCTGACTTCTCACCCGGGACCTATAAAACCCTTGCGCGGCAACCCGGAATTCCCCCCAGGGGAATCACACCTTTTCTTGCAAGACGAATGGCCACATGAAGACATTCTAGTCCACCAACTATTCAAGAGAGGCCGAATCCGTCCTCTTGAGGACTTAGTCGCTATATCACAGACCCAATCATTCCCTTTCTGGTCCTACAGACAGATAAGGAATTTCCTCTTGACACGAAACCCCCCTACCGCATGCCTGAGGAATCTCACGCAATTTGAAACCCTTTGTACCCAGACCTCCCCACAGAGACACGTTATTTCTTATCTCTACTCAATGTTGCAAGAATCACCAACCTACAAACAAGTAACCGACATCGCACGTACCTCCTGGGAAAGGGACCTACAATTATCTTTATCTGATGACGAATGGGCAGTAATCTACACCTACGCACACAAATGCTCGCTAAATGTAGCTCTCCAAGAGAATGGCTATAAAATCATCACTAAATGGTATAGGACCCCTGAACGCCTACACAAATCCTCTCCCTCAATTACAAATGAATGCTGGAGGTGTAATTCCGCGGTTGGCTCGATGCTCCACATATGGTGGGAATGTACGCTCATTCAACCTTTATGGAAAGAGGTACACTCCTTGATAGAACAAGTTACAACTTACACTTTAGACTTCAGTCCTGCACAATTCTTACTACACCACTCTTCCCTCTCCAAACGTTCCTATTACAAATCACTAGCGATGCACATGGTTAGTGCCGCTAGACTCTGCATCCCAGCACACTGGCGGTCCACCACCACCCCTCCCATTAGAGAATGGCTGAACAGAATCTTAAGATAGAAGAAATGGAGGAGTTGATTCACATTTCGCAAGAGAGAGTAGATAAATTCACCACAACATGGGCGTGCTGGATACACTTCAAATCAACAGAAAATTACAAATCCATAATTCCCGCGTGACAGAACGGATCTCATAAACCGCTCACCTAAGAACTTGGATATCCCCCCTGCAAATCAGGGGGATTCCCTGGGAACTGGTGGCGGCCCCCGACATGCCTGAATCCCCCACCCTCCCCCACACCCACCCCCCCATGCTCCTCCCCTTACCCCCCCTCTTCTCTCTCCTTTTCTTTCCCCTTCTCCCCCTCCCCTCCCATACTTTCCCGGAAGACCTGGAATATTTTGGCTATTCTCGGCCTTCCCTGACCATATTTCATAGGAGATCTCCCGACCACAGCCTGTACGAGGTTAAAACCACACTGGCGCCAGGACGGGGCCCGTTGAAGATGGCCCCACTGGCGTAACTACTCTCCCATGTGAACTGGAATACCCAAGAATACATAGGTACCGTACCCCTTTTTTATATATACCCCGCTCTGTTCTTGCCCTCGTTCAGTTAAGCCATGTCCGGACATACTATATGAACCAATTAGAGGTACCGTAGATTTCATGGTCCTGCTTATGTGATGTTTGTAATAACCCTTGGGATCCCCGTATATCTGTTCATGTATGTACTTATTCAAAACATGTTAAGTGTTTGTTACCTGTTTATGTTAACATTTCCTTAATAAAAACGTTATGGATAAAAAAAAAAAAAATTGCTAAAGTGATAAGGTGCAAAAAAAGAATTTATTTCTCCGGATGCCACGGAGGAAATACTAGATAGTGGTGGTCTCAGATGTGTACCACATATGCCGTAATAAATGGCTATAGTGAAGATGAGATAAATAAGAATAAATATATAAAGGCGATACAAAATCGATAAATAAATAAATTGTAACTGGTGAGTGGCGATAAATAAAGTCGCAAAGAAATGAATGTCCAATCAGGGATCCATATATAACAGTGGTGCATTATGGAAGCGGTATCTTCAGCCCAAAGAAAGAGTGTCAGTGCTGAGATATAGGCTGGTGACCGGGAGCAATCTATGAATTCCTGTGCAATGATTCGTGAGTTTCCGTGCAATCCTATTGGGGATAGGGGTGGCCCCTTACCTTACAGCTGTAAGGTTACAGCGGTGTGATATGGGTCTTTATGGTCCTTGGTGACCTTCCTCGCGGGTGGGGGGGGGGGGGGTT
This sequence comes from Lithobates sylvaticus, assembly GCA_028564925.1. Classification (NCBI taxonomy): domain Eukaryota; kingdom Metazoa; phylum Chordata; class Amphibia; order Anura; family Ranidae; genus Lithobates; species Lithobates sylvaticus. Next base: position 242,924,476 of record CM053027.1, read on the forward strand.
CCAGCTGCGTGTCCCAGGTACTTCCTATTAGCTTGCTCTTTATCCAGACAGGGGGGGGGGGGGAGGGGTGTTTTCACCTCAGTATGTATAGGAAATTAAATACCTCATAGTGTAGTATGTCAAGTAAAAAAGTATTTATTTCCAATGTAACATTTAAAATTAGTACTCACATCTAACAGGTAAATACAAGTGCAGGGTACAAACGAGCTCCGAGCTCGATGGCGTCACTTCCGGTAGGTCGTCCCGACTCGTGTTCATCACTGATCACGTGACTTCATCAGGGGTGCTGGTGGTCTAACAGAGCCACCAGCACAGCAGAAGAGGGAGCAGGGTGCAAAAGCGGAGTGTCCATCCCCTAGACAATACACCTGCTACTGCCCAACGAAGCAAGGGACCGAGCACACCAAAGTCAGGTCCAAGGAGTTCCCTAGCGTGGCAGACACGAGTGGTTTGCACGCTGTGCAATCAGAGCCTGAAGCGAGGCATAAACATTCTCAACCTGAGCACAACCAGCATGACCAGGCATCTAAGTGCAAAGCACGAGCTGCAGTGGAGTAGACACCTCAAAAACCAAGAAAGGTCTCTGGTTCCTCCTGCTTCCTCTTCTGCTGCAGTCTCGGCCTCTTCATCCACCTCTGTAGTGACAGTGGCACCTGCCACCCCGCAAACAGAGGATCTGCCAGCAACACTACCACCTGGGTCACCAACCATGTCCACAATGTCCCATGGAAGCATTTAGCTCTCTATCTCCCAAACACTGGAGCGGAAGAGGAAGTACCAACCTAGCCACCCGCGATCCCTGGCCCTGAATGCCAGCATTTCAAAATTCCTGGCCTTTGAAATGCTGTCATTCCGTCTGGTGGAGACGCAGAGTTTTAAAAGCCTGATGGCATTGGCTGTCCCACAGTACGTTGTGCCCAGCCACCACTACTTTTCCAGGGGAGCCATCCCTTTCCTGCACAACCAAGTGGGGGACAAAATCAGGTGTGCACTGTGCAACGCCATCTATGGCAAAGTCCACCTAACTACGGATACGTGGACCAGTAAGCACGGTCAGGGACGTTCTATCTCCCTAACAGCATACTGGGTAAATGCAGTTGCGGCTGGGCCTGAGGCGGATAGCAGTTTGGCGCATGTCCTTCCACCACAGAGGATTGCAGGGCGCTTCAGTTTGCCTCCTGTTGCTAACCCTCCTACTCCCCTTCCTCATTCTCTACCGCCTCCTCATCTGGTCAGCGTAACACATTCACCACCAACTTCAGCACAGCCAGGGGTAAACGACAGCAGGCAGTTTTAAAACTTTCCTGTTTGGGGGAAAAAACCCACACCACGCAGGAGTTGTGGATGGACATGGAACAACAGACCGATGAGTGGTTGGTGGCAGTGAGCCTCAAGCCTGGCCTGGTGGGGTGCGATAATGGGCGAAATCTCATAGCAGCTCTGGGCCTAGCCGGTTTGACGCACATCCCTTGCCTGGCACATGTGCTGAATTTGGTGGTGCAGAGGTTCCTTAAAAATTACCCCGATATGCCAGAGCTGCTGCAGAAAGTGCGGGCCGTCTGTGTGCACTTTCGGCGTTCTCACCCTGCTGCTGCGTAACTTCGGCCTTCCCGCTCACCGCCTCATATGTGACGTGCCTACAAGGTGGAACTCCACCTTGCACATGCTGGCCAGACTGTGTGACGGCAGCAGGCGATAGTGGAGTTTCAGCTGCAGCACGCACGCGTGAGTCGCTCTGCGGAACAGCACCACCAACATGGCCAGTGCCGATGACGCCGTTCTCAGCGTTACTATCCCAGTTCTATGCCTCCTTGAAAAAACAATTCGGGTGATGATGGAAGAGGATGTGGCACAGTAGGAGGAGGAGGAGGAGGAAGAGGGATAATTTCCAAGGCTTTCAGGGCAGTCATTCATAAGTGGCTCCGAGGGTGGGTTCCTGCACCAACAAACGCCAGGTACACAATTGTCCAGCAAGGGCACAGTTCTGGAGGATGAGGAACCATGTTCACAGCAGGGTGGCACCCAGACCAGCTCATGGCTATCACTGGTGCGTGGCTGGGGGGATACAGAGGACACAGACGATACCCCTCCCACAGAGGACAGCTTTTCGTTGCCTCTGGGCAGCCTGGCACACATGCGCGATTACATGCTGCAGTATCTCCGCAACGACCGACAAGTTGCCCACATTCTAACTGGTGCTGATTACTGGGTGGCCACGCTGCTGGATCCCAGTTACAAGGACAACGTACCGTCCCTAATTCCCTCACTGGAGCGTGATCGTAAGATGCGCGAGTACAAGCGCACACTGGTAGACGCGCGGCTGGTGGCATTCCCACCTGACAGCGGGGGCACAGTGGAAGCACAAGGCGAAGGCAGGGGAGGAGGAAGAGGTCGCCAACGCAGCTGGGGCACCGCTAGCACCTCAGAAGGCAGGGTTAGCATGGCCGAAATGTGGAAAAGCTTTGTCAGCATGCCACAACAACCAGCACCACCAGCTGATATGGAACGTCTTAGCAGGAGGCAGCAATTCACCAACATGGTACAGCAGTATGTGTGCACACGCCTACACGTACTGAATGATGGGTCTGCCCCCTTCAACTTCTGGGTCTCCGCCTTGGAGGTGCTGGCCTGCCCTGCCGCCAGTGTATTATCTGAACGTGTATTTAGCATGGCAGGGGGCGTTATCACAGACAAGCGCAGCCACCTGTTCAGAGCCAATATGGACAAGCTCACGTTCATTAAAATGAACCAGGCATGGATCCCACAGGACTTGTCCGTACCTTGTGCAGAATAGACATGTATACCAGCCTTACCCAGCCATTGTTGTATGTTTGATCTTTCTCACTCTTTTGGGGTGTACCCTAATTAAAAAAAAAAAATTTAAAACAAAAACCAGTGTTGGCTACCTCATCCTCCTCCACCGCCGCTTCCACCTACACCGCCACATCCACCGCCACCCCAACATCCTACTCCATATGGACCTCGTCCTCCTAGGTCAAGATTATTATTTTTTATTTTTATGTATTTTATGTTATTTTATGTTATTTATCCACATTTGTTTGCAGAGCACTGGCCATGCTCTTAACAACATTTTGCTGCCATTTGCAACCCTCTAGCCCTTTACATTACCTTTTTAGAGCCATTTTAGTCCTCAAAAGTTTGGGTCCCCATTGACTTCTTCAATGGGGTTCGGGTTCGGGGTCAAGTTTGGGCCAAGTTCGGGTCCCGAACTCAAACTTTTTTGCAAAGTTCGGCCAAACCCGTTGAACGCAAACATCCAGGTGTCCGCTCAACTCTCAAGATGTAATAATGATTAGGCCTTATACCTGCCTAATGTCAGTTACCGTAACCCTCCTCCGTGGGACTACAGGTCCCAGCGAAGTTTGTATATGAGTCTGACTGGGTGCAACTGTATAAAAATGGGCCACAACCCGCTCACCAACTGGATCTGAAGCTCTGTATAGTAGCTCTGTGACTTGCTTCAATGCCGGCTGGCTCCGTCACTCTGCTCTGCTCCGCTGAGTGAACCGGGTCCTCCGTTGCCCAGACGAGTGTCTCTGGATCTTCACGATCCGGTCACTGTGTCTCTCACACCGTCAGATCGTTCACACAGTCTGTTAAAGATGCGCTCCGCAATGGCTGTAGGCCGCTCCTTCTGGAAAACCTCCTCACAGGTCTTCACAGGGAGGCCATGCGTCCTTTTATGTCCTACCCAGAATGCCATGCAAGAGAGGGTGTCCATGGGTAGGTCACCTGGCATTCTGGGTAAATAGGTCAACTCTCCAAAGTAAATAACATTCACTTCTAGTAATTAGTTCAGTGCTTTGTGAGAAAAGAAAAATCATCCGAGACCACTTTCTGTATTTGGCTACTAGATGGCGCCAAATACTAAGCTATAGAATTGTCTATAGACTTGCATTATAGAATATTGACATTGCATCAGTAGACAAGAATATCAGCACTACAGTTGCCCACCCCATTAATTTGTTCAGATTTGTTTGCAAGGTTTCCACATCCTGCGGAGAATTTATTGCCCTGCTTATCTTAGTATTGTCCACAAATACATTGGTTTACCCCATCCTCCAGGTCTTTTATGAACAAAATAAATAGGATTGGCACCAGTACAACCCTGGGGGACCCCACTACCCACCTCTGACCATTCCGAGTACTCCCCATTTATCACCACCCTCTGAACTCGCCCTTGTAGCCAGTTTTCAATCCATGTACTCACCCTATGGTCCATGCCAACGGACCTTATTTTGTACAGTAAACGTTTATGGGGAACTGTGTCAAATGCTTTTGCAAAATCCAGATACACCACGTCTTCAGGCCTTCCTTTATCTAGATGGCATCTTATCACCACCCTCTGAACTCGCCCTTGTAGCCAGTTTTCAATCCATGTACTCACCCTATGGTCCATGCCAACGGACCTTATTTTGTACAGTAAACGTTTATGGGGAACTGTGTCAAATGCTTTTGAAAAATCCAGATACACCACGTCTTCAGGCCTTCCTTTATCTAGATGGCAACTTACCTCCTCATAGAAGGTTAATAGATTTGTTTGGCAAGAACGATTCTTAATGAATCCATGCTGATTACTGCTAATGATACCTTTCTCATTACTAAAATCTTGTATATAGTCCCTTATCCCCGCCAAGAGCTTGCATACTATTGATGTTATGATAACTGGTCGGTAATTCCCAGGGATGTATTTTGGGCCCTTTTTAAATATTGGTGCTACATTGGCTTTTCTCCAATGACCTGGTACCATTCCAGTCAGTATACTGTCAGTAAAAATTAGGAACAATGGTCTGGCAATTATTTGACAGAGTTCCCTAAGTACCCTCGGATGCAAGGCATCTGGTCCCAGTGATTTATTCATGTTAAGTTTCCCAAGGCTGTCATCTGTTAACCATGGAGGTGCTTCCTGTGATGTGTCATAAGGATAAACACTGCAGCTTTGGTTACTGAAGACTGAGGAGAAGACTAAATTCCATACCTTCGCCATCTCCCCATCCTTTGTCCTTCCATATTCTTTATGGGGCCAATATGGTCTGTCCTCCCTTTTTTACTGTTTACATACTTAAATAATTTCTTGTTTTTTTTTCTTTTTTGCTCTCCTCCGCTATATGTCTTTTGTGTTCTATCTTAGCCGCCCTAATTGTACCCTTACATTTCTTGTTGCATTCTTTATAAAGTCTGAAATTCCCACAAAATCCTTGTACAACAGTATCTCTAGTTCATCCATCTTGTCAGCAAGGCTCCTGGCATTGGTGAACATGCCACATAGTTTAGGTCGCATATTATCCTCTTATTGGGTGTTCCGAGATTTTTACTATACTTACCTTGGGTTTATGTGCTTTTGTCAACCTACCACTAATGCCCCCAATACTACCCTCTGGAATATGTTCCACGCTGACTATCTCTACCTCTGGGCCCTCCCCCCATCGCCTAGTTTAAAAACGCTACTAACTTTTTGGCCATCTTTACTCCCAGCTGATCTGCACCATCCTCATTTAGGTGCAGTCCATCCCTTCTATAGTACTGATGATCGACTGAGAAGTCGGCCCAGTCCTCCAGGAACCCAAACCCCTCCTTACTACAACAGCTCTTCAGCCACTTGTTTAGTTCCCTAATCTCCCTTTCTGATGTGGCTCGATGTACCGCTAGTATTTCTGAGAATACTAACTTGATGGTCCTTTTCCTCAAATTAGCGTTCTTCTGCTGTTGTTGAGGTGCAAGAACTGCACGGCTCTCGTATGAAGCAGTGAGTCAGTACTAGTGCCGTTCATTCTTCTGGTGAACTGGCAAGCACCAGCGGCCTAGTACATCGTGGTCGTACATCCAGTACTGCAGTAACACTTGGTGATATGGCGAGTCCCATAAGTGAAGTTCAGGCTGGTGAGGTGGCTAGCAAAAGTAGAGTCCCGCATCCATCAAGAAGACAAACACAGGCCCGTTGAGCCCATAGTGACCTTCCCACTGCATTTGCCCATCCTAATTGGCAGGCCACCACTTCTGCAGCGCCAGTACTTCCCCCGTTTACTGGCCAACCCGGAATTCAGGTGGTTGATTTTTACGTCTCTATAGATCTGTTGTGGACCAAAGCAATTTGTATGCTGGTCAATCATCACACTAATCCCCTGTTGGCCCTTGACAGAGATTGGAAACCTATTACGGTTTCCAAATTTAAGACCTTCCTGGGCCTATCCCTCCTCATGTGCATAGTTAAAAAAAGCGAGTTGCGGTCATATTGGTCCACTGACCCAATTCACCATAAGCCCGTGTTCTCTGCTTGCATGACCAGGACACAATACGAGCAGATCTTGCGGTTCATGCATTTCAATGACAATGAACTCTGTCATCCTCGGGGGGGCCCTGGATTTGATTGGCTCCACAAAATTCGGCCCCTCGTAAACCACTTCAACCAACAGTTTGCAGCTTTGTTTACTCCCGATCAAGTTGTCTGCATTGACTAGTCCCTGATTAAGTTTCCTGGCCACTTGTCTATCAAACAGTATCTTCCCAGCAAGCGTGCCAGATATGGGGTCAAGATGTATAAGCTCAGTGACAGGGCAACAGGCTATACATATAGTTTTATTGTTTAGGAGGGAAGAGATAGTCATGTGGAGCCCAATAACTGCCCAGACTACATAGGGAGCGCTGGTAAGATTGTGTGGGATTTGGTGTCACCCTTATTCGGAAAGGGGTACCACTTGTACGTGGACAATTATTACACAAGCGTGCCACTTTTGAGTCACCTGTTTGATTGTGGAATTGGCACATGTGGCACTGTGCGATCTAATCTCTGGTGCTTTCCCCAACGGCTTAGATGAGGGAGAGAGCCTTCTTGTAATGTAATAAATTATTAGCAGTGAAGTGGAGGGATACACAGAATGTTTTCGTTCTGTCCTCTCTTCGTGTAGATATAATTAAATTCCTACGGAGACTGGTGTTGTGGAGAAACCCCTCCTCTGTGTCTACGAATACAACCTTAACATGGGAGGGGTGCAGGGCCGGACTGGGAATGAAAACCAGCCCTGGAAAAAATTTCATACCAGCCCCATAGCATTATTATACCAGCCAAACAGCATAACGTCATTATTTTATTGTTCATAAAAGGGAAAACCATACATTTTAACCACTTGCCGACCGCCCCATGTAGATATACGTCGGCAGAATGGCACGTACAGGCAGAACCACGTACCTGTACGTGCCATTCTTTAGGCGGTTGGGGGGTCCGATCGGACCCCCCTCCGCCGGCGGGGACGGTCGGCATCGCTTCAGGAGCGATCCGGGACGAGGGGACGGCCAGTGGTTTCTGGCCACCCCCTCGCGATCGCTCCTGGCGAATGAAAAGCTTCCCCTTCCTGTCTATTGTATAGACAGGAAGGCGGAAGTGATGTCACGCTCGGTGCGCCGGTCTATGTGACCGGAGACGCCGAGCGGCGAACATGTTAAGGTTAGTGCACAACACTACACTGACACCAGTACAGTTAGGCACACAAAACACCCCCCTGTCACCCCCTGATCACCCCCCAGATCACCCCCTCCCCCCCCAGTCACAGTGTCACTAATTGCAGTGATCATTTATTTACTGATCACTGCATTTAGTGTCAGTGTGACTGTAATAACTGTCAGGGCAGTTAGTTTTAGGTCCTAGGTAGCCCCCTACCCCCCCCCTAATAAAGGTTTAACCCCCTGATTGCCCCTAGTTAACCCCTTCACCCCCTTTTGCCAGTGTCACTAAGCGATCGTTTTTCTGATCGCTGCATTGTGTCGCTAGGTAACCATTTTTTTTTTTTATTTTAACCGCCATGTTTTATATAGGTTCATAAATAGTTTTATAGGTCAGGTACCCCCATATTACAACCTAAATAAAGGTTTTAACCCCCTGATTGCCCCTAGAGTTAACCCTTTCACCAGTAATCACCGTATAACTGTCACTGGTGACGCTGGTTAGCCAGTTAGTTATTTCGTTATTTAGGTTCCCCGTCAGGTTTTTTATATAGCGTCAGGTACCCCCATATATTACCTAATAAAGGTTTAACCCCCTGATTGCCCCTAGTTAACCCTTTCACCCCCTTTTGCCAGTGTCACTAAGCGATCGTTTTTCTGATCGCTGCATTAGTGTCGCTAGGTAACCAGTTTTTTTTTAGGTTAACCGCCATGTTTATATAGGTTCATAAATAGGTTTATAGGTCAGGTACCCCCATATTACAACCTAAATAAAGGTTTAAACCCCCTGAGTGCCCCTAGAGTTAACCCTTTCACCAGTGATCACTGTATAACTGTCACTGGTGACGCTGGTTAGCCAGTTAGTTATTTCGTTATTTAGGTTCCCCGTCAGGTTTTTATATAGCGTCAGGTACCCCCATATATTACCTAATAAAGGTTTAACCCCCTGATTGCCCCTAGTTAACCCTTTCACCCCCTTTTGCCAGTGTCACTAAGCGATCGTTTTTCTGATCCCTGCATTAGTGTCGCTAGGTAACCAGTTTTTTTTTGTATTACTGTTACGGGTGACGCTGGTTAGTTAGCTTGTTTTTTATACTGTCAGGGCACCCGCCATTTATTACCCAATAACGGTTTAACCCCCTGATCGCCCGGCGGGTGATATCAATTAGGTTTTAGGGTCAAATAAGGTCTGCGTCGCCCCAGGTTAGTGCCAGTACCGCAAACACCCACGCGCAAAGCATACACCTCCCTTAGTGGTATAGTATCTGAACAGATCAATATCTGATCTGATCAGATCTATACTAGCGTCCCAGCAGTTTAGGGTTCCAAAAAAACGCAGTGTTAGCGGCATCAGCCCAGATACCTGCTAGCACCTGCGTTTTCCCCCTCCGCCCAGCCCAGCCCACCCAAGTGCAGTATCGATCGATCACTGTCACTTACAAAACACTAAGCACACATAACTGCAGTGTTCGCAGAGTCAGGCCTGATCCCTGCGATCGCTAACATTTTTTTTGTGGTAGCGTTTTGATTCAGTCGCTAACAGTCAGGAGCTTTTTTACCTGTGAATCTCAAAAAAATAAAAAAAACAAAAATAGTTGTCGTTTTATTGTTCTCTCTCTCTCTCTATTGTTGCTCTTTTTTTACTCCATTCTATTCTGCAATGTTTTATTATGTTTTATCATGTTTTATCATGCTTGCTTTTCAGGTATGTAATTTTGTTTACTGTGTTTTAGTGTTAAGCATTTTTTTGTTTTCAGGTGCGCCATTCAGTTGCAGCGCGGATTTATTTATCTTGACAGCAACAGCGTTTGCTCCCACGATACATAAAGCCGCGACTCCAACGCTGTAGGAGGTGATTTCACCACCACAGTTAAAAAAAAGAGCATATATGCCGAAGCATGGGGGCAGCAGGGGGCGGGGAGGAGCGATTGGCTCCTAATGCCACGTACATACGGTCGAAATTCCGACCGTGTGTACACGGCATAACTTTTGCGGGAGGATGCCCCCATGCATCGGCATATATAAATGGTGCATGTATGCCCATCATTAGAAGTGGGTGGATGAAGGGAGGTATTCTAATGGTGGGCATACCCACCAATCAATCTCTTTTTTTCGTTCAGCCAAGAGGCTGCATGAAAAAAAAAAAAAGATTACAATATATGTCCAGTATGTTGCTGGACTTTGAATGGTTATACCAGAATGATGCCTGCAGGTTTAGGTATCATCTTGGTATCATTCTTTTCAGCCAGTGATCGGCTTTCATGTAAAAGCAATTCTAGCGGGTAATTAGCCTCTAGACTGCTTTTACAAGCAGTAGGAGGGAATGTCCCCCCTCCCGGATATAAACCGCGCCATTGGGAAATTGGGAAAGCATTTTATCACACCAATCTTGGTGTGGTCAGATGCTTTGAGGGCAGAGGAAAGATCTAGGGTCTAATAGACCCCAATTTTTTCAAAAAAAGAGTACCTGTCACTGCCTATTGCTATCATAGGGGATATTTACATTCCCTGAGATAACAATAAAAATCATAACAAAGAAAAAAAATGGAAGGAACAGTTTAAAAATAGAATAAAAAAGCTAAATAAATAAAAAAAAAACTAAAAAAAAAAAAAAAAAAAGCACCCCTGCCCCCCTTCTCTTGCGCAAAGGCGTACACAAGCGTTGGTCTGGCGTCATATGTAAACAGCAATTGCAGCATGCATGTGAGGTATCACCGCGAAGGTCAGATCGAGGGCAGTAATTTTAGCAGTAGACCTCCTCCGTGAATCTAATGTGGTATCATGTAAAGGCTTTTAAAGGCTTTTAAAAATGTATGTAGTTTGTCGCCACTGCGTGTTTGTGCGCAATTTTAAAGCATGTCGTGTTTGGTATCCATGTACTCGGCCTAAGATCATATTTTTTATTTCATCAAAAATTTGAGCAATATAGTGTGTTTTAGTGCATTAAAATAAAAAAAAGTGTATTTTTTCCACAAAAAATGCGTTTGAAAAATCGCTGCGCAAATACTGTGTGGAAAAAAAAAATGCAACACCCACCATTTTAATCTGTAGGGCCTTTGCTTTAACAATATATATAGTGTTTGGGGGTTCAACGTAATTTTCTTGCAAAAAAAAAATATGTTTTCATGTAAACAAAAAGTGTCAGAAAGGGCTTTGTCTACAAGTGGTTAGAAGAGTGGGTGACGTGTGACATAGGCTTCTAAATGTTGTGCATAAAATGCCAGGACAGTTCAAACCCCCCCAAATGACCCCATTTTGGAAAGTAGACACCCCAAGCTATTTGCTGAGAGCAATGTTGAGCCCATTAAATATTTTTTTTTTTTGTCCCAAGAGATTGAATAATGAAAAAAAAAAAATATATATATATTTTTTTTTACAAAAAGTTGTCACTAAATGATATATTGCTCAAACATGTCATGGGCATATGTGGAAATACACCCCAAAATACATTCTGTTGCTTCTCCTGAGTACGGGGATACCACATGTGTGGGACTTTTTGGGAGCCTAGCTGCGTACGGAACCCCAAAAACCAATCACCGCCTTCAGGCTTTCTAAGGGAGTAATTTTTTTATTTCACTTCTCACTGCCAATCACAGTTTCGGAGGCCATGGAATGCCCAGATGGCATAAAACCCCCCAAAATGACCCCATTTTGGAAAGTAGACACCCCAAGCTATTTGCTGAGAGGTATTGTGAGTATTTTGCAGATGTCGCTTTTTGTCACAAAGTTTTGAAAATTGAAAAAAGAAAAAAAAAAATTTTTTTTCTTTACTTTCTTCATTTTCAAAAACAAATGAGAGCTGTAAAATACTCACCATGCCTCTCAACAAATAGCTTGGGGTGTCTACTTTCCAAAATGGGGTCATTTGGGGGGGTTTTGTGCTATTTTGGCATTTTATGGCCTTCGAAACTGTGATAGGTAGTGAGGAGTGAAATCAAAAATTTGCACCCTTAGAAATCCTGAAGGCGGTGCTTGGGTTTCGGGGCCCCGTACGCGGCTAGGCTCCCAAAAAGTCCCACACATGTGGTATCCCCATACTCAGGAGAAGCAGCAAAATGTATTTTGGGGTGCAATTCCACATATAACTATGGCATGTGTGAGCAATATATCATTTAGTGACAACTTTTTGAAGAAAAAAAAAATTATTTTTTATTTTTGTCTTTATTCAATCACTTGGGACTAAAAAAAAAAATATTCAATGGGCTCAACATGCCTCTCAGCAAATAGCTTGGGGTGTCTACTTTCCAAAATGGGGTCATTTGGGGGGGTTTTGTACTTCTCTGCCATTTTAGCACCTCAAGAAATGAAATAGGCAGTCATAAATTAAAAGCGGTGTAAATTCCAGAAAATGTACTCTAGTTTGTAGACGCTATAACTTTTGCGCAAACCAATAAATATACGCTTATTGGCATTTTTTTTACTAAAGACATGTGGCTGAATACATTTTGGCCCAAATGTTTGACTAAAATTGAGTTTATTAGATTTTTTTTATAACAAAAAGTAGAAAATCTCTTTTTTTTTCAAAATTTTCGCTCTTTTTCCGTTTATATCGCAAAAAATAAAAAATCACAGAGGCAATCAAATACCATCAAAAGAAAGCTCTATTTGTGGGAAGAAAAGGACGCAAATTTCGTTTCGTTACAAAATTGCATGACCGCACAATTACCAGTTAAAGTAGTGCAGTGCGAAATTGAAAAAAGACCTCTGGTCCTTAA
>CM053027.1:244992914-245405901 GCA_028564925.1 Lithobates sylvaticus
ACTTTGAGAAGTTACAGTGCGCAGGCACCACCAACACCCAAGGCCCAATTTTTCTGCACCCGTGTGACATAATTTTTAAGAGCAGAATAAAATCCTGCATTTGCCAATAATAACTGTGAAGGGCTATGATAAGAAGGCACCACCAAACCCAAGGCCCAATTTTTTCGCACATGTTACTTCTATCCAGTCTGCGAATGAGACGCCAGACTTTATCTAAAAAAAAAAAAAATCATTAATCTTGGCCTGAGTGTACTATAATTTGGCTTCTTCACATAAGCCTTGCTCACTGTGATGCAAAACTTTGTTATTTCCTTTAAAAGTCTGCCAGACATCAGAGACACCAGAATTCATCCAAAAAATCTCTAAATTTGCACAAAGCCCCAAGCCGTTGTTTACAAAATAAGTGATCGGGAACAGTGATCTCTGTCATGTCCCAGTAACCCCATCCCCCCTACAGTTAGAACATGCCGAGGTAACACAGTTAACCCCTTGATCGCCCCCCTAGTGTTAACCCCTTCCCTGCCAGTATAATTTAGTTTTAATTTTAATTTTAGCACTGATCAATGTAATAATGTCACTGGTCCCCAAAAAGTGGCATTTGGTGTCAGATTTGTCTGCTGAAATGTCGCAGTCCTGCTTAAAAATCGCAGATCGCCGCCATTATAAGTAAAAACAATAAAAAATATAAAAGTCCCTAAATATTTCCCCTATTTTGTAGACGCAATAACTTTTGTGCAAACTAATCACTATACGCATATTGCAAGTTTTTTACCAAAAATATGTAGAAGAATATATATCGGCCTAAACTGATGAATACATTTTTTTTTTTTTTTTTTGGATATGTATTATAGCAAAAAGTAAAAAATTAATGCTCTTTGTTTGTTTATAGCGGAAAAAAACACTTCCTACTCTGCCTGTCATTGATTGGCTGTTCCCGGTCATCGGGAAAGCCGATCAATGACGTCAGACGTCAGCCCCGCCCCCTAATGTAAAAAAACACACACACGTCAGAGCCCATAACCCTTCCCCTCCCCCTAGTGGTTAACTCTTTCTCTACAACTGTCATTTATACAGGAATCAATGCATTTAAATAGCATTGATTGCTGTATAAATGACAATGGTCCCAAAAATGGTGTCAAAAATGTCCGATGTGTCCGCCATAAATGTCGCAGTCACAATAAAAATCGCTGATCGCCGGCATTACTAGTAAAAAAAAAATATATTTATAAAAATGCTATAAAACTATCCCCTATTTTGTAAACGCTATAACTTTTGCGCAAACCAATCAATAATCGCTAATTACGATTTTTTTTTACCAAAAATATGTAGAAGAATACGTATCGGCCTAAACTGAGGAAAAAAAATGTTATTTTATATATTTTTGGGGATATTTATTATAGCAAAAAGCAAAATATATTGCATTTTTTTCAAAATTGTCGCTTTATTTTTGTTTATAGCGCAAAAAATAAAAACCGCAGGGCGATCAAATACCACCAAAAGAAAGCTCTATTTGTGGGAAAAAAAGGACGCCAATTTTGTTTTGGAGCCACGTCGCACGACCGCGCAATTGTCAGTTAAAGCGACGCAGTGCCGAATCGCAAAAAGGGCCTGGTCCTTTGGCTGCCAATTGGTCCGGGGCTGAAGTGGTGAAGGGGGCAAATCCTTCCAGGGCTGAAGTGATTAAATACCACACTTTTAACCTGCATGTTAAGTGGCACATCTGTACATTGTACACAACCTAAAACAACAAAGTTCTTTTAATAGCATGCCTTTAACCTGCCTGGGAAGTAACATCTGTACATTGTACCAGTTTATTAGTGATGGACGAACTTCTGACGGAACGTTTTGCGAACGCGATCCCAAATGCCCAAAGGTTCGCGATCGCAGGTTAGTGGCGGGCCCCATTCATTTTAATGGCAGGCGAACATTAAAAACCTCCAGGTCATATTTGCAGCCACAAAATACTTACTAGCACACATAGTCCCACAACATGGACACTGACATTCCAGAAGTATTGAGTGAATCTGGGATCGACAACGACAAGCATTCTTTTTTTATCTGTGAAATTTTGTCAATTCAGGAGAGCATGAAGGCCATGGAGGAGAGGCAAGGTCTGGCCAGGCTATGAAGGGGGTGCAGGAGATGATCAGTGCCACAGTCAGGGCAGCGCAGTCCTTTGCCTGTGTCCCAGTGTGCCAACCTGTGCTTGAGCCCCTGACCCCTCCCTCTGCCCGGCCCTTACCCCCACCTATGCAGGGCTCCACTGCGGTGGTCCGGAGGTGCCAGTCCAGTGCTGATCCTCAGCCATGGTGCTGGCACTGCCTGCTGATTGGCTTCTCCACTGCTATCTCCCTCACTGACACCAGCACTGAGATAGAACACTGACACCAGCACCACGATAGAGAGCACTGACACCAGCACTGAGATAGAGAGCACTGACACCAGTACCGACATAGGGAGCACTGACACCAGCACCGAGATAGAGAGCACTGACACCAGCAACTCGCTGTAGGACCCAAAAATATGACACCGCTCAACCTCTTCAAACAGCAGGGTACGGGCATATAGTACGGTGTGCTTTTTTTCTACAAGTGAGCCAAAGGTAGAAAAAAGGTCCGTGTGCTAGATTATATAAATCGTTTATACAGTTATGCATATACATGGTCTACTGGTCACTTGTGTTGAATTCCTCCGAGATCCATGCCTCATAAATTTTTATAACTGTGAGGTAGTCAACACTGTTGTGAGCTAGGTGAGTGCACTTATCGGTCACGATCCCCCTGTTGTGCTGAACGTCCTTTTGGACAGGACACTGTACGAGGGGCAAGCCAACAGTTCCATTGCAAATTGTGCAAGCTCTGGCCAGAGGTCAAGCCTGCCCACCCAGTAGTCCAGGGGTTCATCACTTCTCAGAGCGTCCACATCGGCCGTTAACCCGATGTAGTCAGACACCTGTCGCTCTAGGCGTTCCCTGATGCTGGATCCGGATGACACCTGTCGATGGGTCAGCTGAAAGAATGATCTCATATCAGAAGTGACCAACACATCTTCAAACCGCCCTCTTCTTGCAGGCGCTGTTGGATTGGTACCCACAACTCTTTCTCTGAGAGTGGAAATTCCTCTGCCAGCGCACGCAAAAGCAGAATGCAGCATTTCTTTAAGCAAGGCCTGGAAGTGCTCCATTCTGACAGCCGGAGTCCCCCGCCCCTCTGCCCCAGCACCGCCCTGCAATCAGGGGACAGACTGGCTCAGGGACAGTGTCCTCAGTCCAGGGACATCTGGTCACCCTAGCTTACAGTTTATTCATTCACAGTTCCACCTGCACAGCCACCCCATTTTTAAATGTGACAGCAGCTGGTGGGGAGAAGAACTCCCGGCTGCTGCCATGGGGAAAGGGGGGCTCAGGGAGTGAGAGGGGGTGCTGGAACATGCTACATACTACACTCCAAATATGGGTGCAACATAAAAAAGTTTCTAAAGGTGAACTCAACCTTAAAGCTGGGTTTACACTAAACATGTATTCGGCTTCTATGAAACGGAATTCTGTGACCCTGTGAATTTCCACTGTTCAACTGTTGTTTAAGATATCTGTAAACGTCTTTTACTCTTTAAAGAAATCATTGGAAAAAAAAAAAAAAAACATGTATTCGGCTGACAGACACACAGGACCCCTTTGCAATGCGTTACGCAGCTGCTCCGGAGATGTGTGAACCGGCTCCATTGAGATCCGGTCACAATCTCTTGTCATGCGTATTGGATGCGTGGAAAACTTGCATACAATTCACCCTAGTGTGAACCCGGTCTTAAATTGCTAGTAAAAATCAGCTCTTGACTGCTTTGTTCTATCTGTAAACAAACAGCTGGGATCATACCCAGTCACTTAGGGTGATTTGGTACAAACAGCAGAGGGTGGTTGTTGTCCTTAATTACAGAAAAAGAATATACAATATTCCCCGTGGGGTTTTTTGGCAGCAAAGGGAAACACTATCTTGAAAAATTCAAACAAATTTTATTAATATAGTATCCAAAACACCATACATGTAAATTTATATTGTTAAAATGCAAGCTCTGGTTTACATTATACAATCTATCTAGGCAAGAAAAAGTACATGCAAGAATCTATATAACAATATTTTTGATTCATAAGACAGCTGTGGTAAAGTAGATTTCAGGAAAAAAGATTTATCTGACGAAGGTGCAGCCCAATGCCCCAATGCATTTCGACCGTATTTGTGGTCTTCTTCAGGGGGGAAAAAAGAGGGGGGTCACTGTATTGCATTTCTGCGAAGCATCAGAAAAAAGATTTTAGATTTATAATTTATTATCAATCATTAGTGCATAGTCTATTGCAGTTGCATGCATGTCATAGTTACCCCTTTGTCAAGATATGTAGCATGGACCAGAGACTTGTTTAAAAACCAGAAGCTTTTTCTTTCTATCTCATGAAGATGCGCACCGACTCAGTCAACCTGAAGTGCCTCCTCAATTCCCAGGTTATGGGAAGAGAAAAAGGAAAAAACTCCCCCATGTCAAACAAGAGGGGGGGGGGGGGCGCTTTTTAATCACGGGCTATCAGGGGACGGCACTGGAATAGCACTGTCCACCTAGGAGGGAGGAAGCGCAGCCGAGACATCCACCTGGAGGCAATAACGATTGTTTTTTAGTGGCAAAGTATTTGTATAGATATCGTATTTATTAGCATTAGACTGACTAAATGTCATGTGGGGAAGGGATCGTAATTGTAGATTATCAGAGTAAGTTATGGTGTTATCAAATATAGTGTGTAGTGAAAATAATATAACTTTCATAGGTTGTCCTTAATTACTACCCTTTACCCTATATGTAGTGAGATACTGCAAGGAAACTTGTATTCTTGTGTGTTACAAAGTTAGTCTCAAAACTTTTTGATACCACCTTGTACCATTGGTAGTAATACCATGGGGTAGCGGGTTCGGACTATTCAGAGCCTAAAATACCCTTTTAACATACTGTAAGTGCTTATTGGAATCTGGAATGCCCTGTCTGGTTGCTGAATGTCAACATACTGGATGTGGAAGTGGTATAATTTATCAAATACGACCTTGACTGTTTATTTTCAATGACGTCACCCGAGATTCCCACAGTTTTTTTCACTATGTTAAACTAGCCAGCAAGCGGGTGGGCGGTCAATTATTTAGTGGTGATAGTAATACTACCACTAAATCAATGACTCCATAACAAAGCAGCTGGACTTTCAGGAGGGCTAACTTCTCAAATCTGGGCTGTTAGCTCACCTGTTCAGAAAACCTCCAACAGCTGAGTTTGGGTCAAACTCACCATCAAACATAACTCAAAGCTCATCCCAACTGGCTAGTCACAGGCTTGGGGTTGGACAAGACCTGTACTTCTTTAGGCTATGTTCACACTGATCCGACACAAAAGTCGTACAACTTCCAATCCGACTTTGCCCTGCGACTTCATATCTGACTTCCATGACTGCGACTTTAATGAACTGGATCTGACTTTGATCCAACCATACCAGGCCCTTTGAGTTTGGTATGAATCTTGAAGGGGAAACCCCACGCCAAAAAAAACAAACAAATGCGGGGGGTCCCTCTCAAAAATAAAGCAGACCCTTATCTGAGCATGCAACTCGATAGGTCAGGAAAGGTCCTGGACCAAACCAGGCCACATGCCCTCAACATGGGGGGGGGGGGGGTGGGTGCTCTGCCCCCTCACCCCAAAGCAACTTGTCCCCATGTTGATTGGGACAAGGGCCTCTTCCTGACAACCCTGGGCTGTAGTTGTCGGGGTCTGTGGGTAGGTGGCTTATCAGAATCTGAAAGCCCCCTTTAACATGGGGACCCCAGATGTGATATCACAGGGGGAGGAGTCTCATGGTGATGTCACTGGAGGGCAAAGCCCCATGGCTATATACGAACTGGCAGACATTCAAGATGACACAAAGGTGGGAGCCAGCATTGGAGGAGGACCGGGTTGGCGGCATAGAAGATAGCAGCGGCAGAGAAGACAGCAGCAGAAGAGAAGACTGCACCGGAGGGAAAAGACTGGAGGAAGAACACATTGGTGGCGGAACTGGAGAAAGAAGACACGTTGAAGCTACAATGGGGACATTATTCACTTTAAATAAAGGACTTGTCCAAAAGTCTCTTGTTTTTATTTACACTACACTGCTTCTTTTTTAGGGGTGAATGGGTAGAGATACAATGTACCCTATACTCATTCACATTGGGGGAGTGGGATCTGGGGGCCCCCTTGTTAAAGGTGGCTTCCAGATTGCAATAAGCTGCCTGCCCGCAGACCCCCATAACCACTGCTCAGGGTTGTGTTTTTTTTTTTCAATTGTGGCACGGGGTTCCCCCTCAGATCCTCATAGCACAAGTCGCATGCCACAAGTCGGACCAGTTAAAGCGGAGCTCCACCCGCACCAAAAATATTAAAAGTCAGCAGCTACAAATACTGTAGCTGCTGACTTTTAATAAATGGACACTTACCTGTTCCAGGTTCCAGCGCTGTCGGCAGAAGATGACGAGCAATCGCTCGTCTCTCGGCTGCCCCGCCGCCATCCTCTTTCAGGGAATCAGGAAGTGAAGACGCAACATCTTCACTGCCCGGTTCCCTACTGCGCATGCGCGAGTCGCGCTGCTCGTCTCTATTGGTCCCCGTTGTGTCCTGGGAACTGTGTTTCCCAAGACACAACGGGGCATCTGCGGATAGGGGCGGGGCAGCTCCGGATATCTCGTCCGGAAGTGGGTGCAGATACCTGTATTATACAGGTATCTGCACCCCCTCCCCCCTAAAATCTGCCAATTGTGGCACCGGAGGGGGGGGGGAATCCGATAAGCGGAAGTTCCACTTGAGAGTGGAGCTTCGCTTTAATATGATGATCCTCACTTCCATTCAAATCAATGGACTGAAATTGTGCCCAAGGCGGACCAAAGTTGTGCAGGAAGCATTTTCAAAGTCGGGCCAACAAAAGTTTGACCAGTTAAGATACCTCTAACCGTTGATTTTGCGACGTAGGCTCTGGAAGTCAGAGCAAATGTTGGATCAATGTGAACCGGCCCTTAGGCTCCATTCACATCCAGCGATTATGCCCGCAATCTCAAATCGCAAACTCATGTTCAGTTGCCATTTATTTTTACTGGCGCCTTAACGCGGTGCTGTTTTGCTGTGATTATTGTGCGACAAATCACAACACGTGAAGCTTGTCGCCCAAAAGATGCGATCTGTGATTAATTGCAGCAAACCGCATAGTTTAAGTGCCATTTAGAAATGATTTAGTGATTGCAGTGAGATTTGAGATCAAGGGCAGAATCGCAGTAATTCTGCCTGAGATCCCAAAACGCCAAATGTGAATGAAGCCTTAATACAGTATAGGAAAATCTGATCTCCTGCCCTGTCCTGTGTAAATATCAGAACTGGATAGACAGAAATAAATAAATATTCTTTGGCAGGTATTAATATGTCATCTACTGTATGAATTGTGTGGTTTGCCTGGAGTTCCTCTTAAAGGATATCTAAGCCTAGTAAATATATATATATATATATATATATATATATATATATATTTATTTATTACTGTATATTAGCTTACAGTACTTAGTTGTGGAAGTTTCATTTGTTTTTAGCAAGTGCAAAAATACTAGTTGATCTTGACAGAAATGCTGTGCGCCCTTGTCACGTTTCCTCTGAGCTGCACCAAAAGTTTTCTTCCTTCTAAGCTATCTTCTGTAAATAACCTACTTTCCTGTCCCTCATATAATGAAAAGAACCAAATAAGGACATGTCTGCAGTCCAAATCAGGGGATCGGCCTTGGGTGACAACCATGGCTTCCTCCATTGATGCAGTCAAGGGATGGTGCAGCCACCCAGGGACATGAAGTGTGTTAGTTACAGTATGTAGTGTAGGTGAAAATAAAACAAAAGAAGCTTGAAAAAAGGAAACTAATACAACCACTGCAGCAAAGGCTGGCAAGCTGTAATATTGTATGCTTTTGGTTTTGGGTTTAGATATGCTTTAAATATATATTTTTTTCAAAGGAGCATGTTGTTTTCCTTCATTCCTTCCATTTTTTTTTTTTTTTTTTAAATCTGCAAGTCACTGTGCCTCCTTTTGAACTTGAACTGGAATATTGTCTGACTGGCACAAGTATGGTGTCTCTGCTCTGTTCTACACAGTATTCTAGTAAATAAACACACAACCTAATTTTCTCATCTATATAGAAGACACATGTTGGCAGATACGGAGGATGACTGCTGTGTCTTCCTAGTCAGATTTGTGGACTTGTACATTGACACTTTATTTTTGGATTGCTCTTGAGAACACATGCTGAGAGGAATTGTGTATTTTGTCTCTAGCCTCTTCTAATCTTATTAGGATTACACTCGTAGCATGAGCTGGTGGGCAAAGATTTTTTGCAACTGCCTTGTATACTACTACTTTGGAATCACTATATAATTCTATATATTTGGATGCAGGAATGAGTTCATCTGGAAGTTTCATCCCTATGGGTGCTATTGTATATACAGTAAAAGTGGTGTCCCTCAATCAGAACACTTTGAATTCATTGAGAAAATGCAAAGCATTCTTTGACTGGCACCTGTACCAGGTGGGCAACTTGCTATGTTCAAAATGCAGCAGGAAGCTATATACTACAATGATTTCCAGCTTCTAAAGGGATACCACAGGTATGGTATATGCATAGTTACATTAGTCCAAACATTTCCATACCCGGAATTCTTCTTTAAATAAAGAAATTATGTTCATGCACCATGAACATCATTTCTTTATTTAAAGAAGAATTCCGTAAAAAAAGTTTTAAAAAAAATGTAATTTTTAATTGAGCAGTGTTTTATTGAAATTGAAAGTGAAAGCATAAAAATGAAAAATTATTTTTAATACAGTGCCTGGGGGGCCCCCTTAGTCTACCTGTAAAGTGGCACGTGTGTACTGTGTATAAAAGCTGCTGCAGCAATAACTGCATTTATAAAGCCAAATAAATGACATTTTACCCTGCAAGCTTTCCTTATTTTGTAAGCAACAGCTTGCGGAGCCAGTCTGTATGATGAGGCCACAATGTAGTGCATTGGGAACCAGATTAGTGATTTTTTTTAAATAAATTCTGGTGTCTCTCCCACAGACTTTGGATAGAAGTAACAGGTGCAGAATAATTGGTCTTTGGGTATTAATTGTGGAGCCTTCACACCATAACCCTATAGAGATACTCTTGATGAAAGCAAGAATTGGCCTTGCTGTCAAAAATTGAAATGAAATGTACCTGTCAAACAGGTGCAGAAAAATCGGTCTTTGGGTGTTAATTGTGTCCATGAAAATTCTTCCAGATAAAATCAACACCCACAACGCTAGGCAGCCTAGAAGTCCTGCAGAGATTCTGCACCCTAAAAAAACACTTAAAGTGGATGTAAACCCGATTTTTTTTTTCGTTTGATGTCATAATGTAGAGAATATGATTTCCTTTCATTTGAGCCCAGTCTTGCCACATAGATTTACTCGAGGCCTGAGCAATCATTTTTTATTGTTCAGTTAGAGAAATCTTGACAAAGTCTTAAAAACTTTGTCAAAAACTCCCCTTTGCTGTGAGTGACAGGTGATTTACATATCTCATGCACTAGCCTGAGACAGGCACATCCTGTGTAAAAAGTTCACAATTCACATCCCCCTCCCCTCCCCTCCAGCTCTCAGTTCACAGGGCGATATGCAAGCTGAAATGGGGGAGTCGTTAACATTGTATGACACTCCCCAGCAGTTCACATATGGCAGCGTGAACTGCCGTGCGAGTTGGATGCGATGTGGGAACCCGCAGTGGATTCGCTGGGTTCCCGCATCGCACCAGTGTGAACCCAGCCTCAAAGCATACAGCCTACAAATGTCACCTGGCTGCTCCCACCATGGCTGCGATTCAGGAACCCTGCAAATCCACTGCGGGTTCCCACATCGCATCCGACTCGCACGGCAGTTCACACTGCCATATGCGAACTGCTGGGGAGTGTAATACAATGTTAACGACACCCCCATTTCAGCTTACATATCGGACTGCGAACTGACAGTTAGGACATGAATCGGATTGCATATGTGTGAACACCAATGCGATTCTGGTGTGGACCAAAAAAAAAGGGTCCTGTGCGAGTTTGGTCCGAATGTGATGCGATTTCAGCCATACAGTTTTGTATGGCTGAAATTGCATCACACAGACATCGCATGTGATCTGAACAGCAATGTGGTGCAAATCACAGGAATGCGGAGTGTACAGTGGTGGGTAGTACATGCATGATGGTGTCAGGATAGTGGACATTGTCAGATTATTTTTTTTATTTTACAATACATTTTTTTTTCAAAAGGTTTTTTGGGACCAGTGGATTTTTTTTATTTTTATAAATTTTTACAATTACATTTTTTTAAATATTTTTTTTTACTATTTATTTTTGTACTATTCTAACAATGATGGGAGGGTGGGGTTTTAATTTTTAACTATATATTTTCACAGTGCTTTTAGGAAAGGGGGTGGTCAGTATCAGTGGGTCAGTGGTCGGTGTCAGTGGGACAGTGGATGGAGTCAGTGTCAGTGGGGTAGTTGTTGGTGTCAGTGGGGCAGTGGACGGAGTCAGTGTCAGTGGGTAGTGGTTGGTGTCAGTGGTGGTGTCAGTGGGGCAGTGGACGGAGTCAGGGGCAGTGGGGTAGTGGTTGGTGTCAGTGGTCGGTGTCAGTGGACGTGTCAGTGGGGTAGTGGTCGGTGTCATTGGATGGTGTCAGTGGGGTAGTGGTCGTGTCAGTGGGGCAGTGGACAGAGTCAATGGGGCAGTGGTCGTTGTCAGTGGGTTCAGTGGAAGGTTGTTATTTTTTTTACAATTAAATTTTTTTATCTTTTTTTTTATTTTTATTTTTTACAATTTTAGGATTATTTTTTTATCAGCCCTGTTGGGGGCTTTGGTGACATGTCAGGTGTCTAAACAGAGACCCCTGACATCTCCCATTTGACACAAAGAAAGGGACAGAGGACACAGATTCCCCAGTCCCTTTCTCTGAAGATGAATGGAGGGGAGACAACGGCTCCTCTCCGTTCATAAACTGAGCAGAGTAACACACAGGTTCCCCTGCTCAGTTATCACAGGACACAGGAGCGATCGGTAACAAACGCTCTGTGTCCCATTCAGAAAAGAAAGGGGTCGGTAACTGACATAACGACCCCTTCCTCCACTCTCCATCCTGACAGATCCCCTGCCCCCCCTCGCAGCCCGCAGGAGAGGAGAGGAGAGGAGAGGGAAGCCTGCTGCGGGGGACGAGGGGGGGGCGGAGGAGGAAGACACGGGGGGATGTTTTGGACACACAGAGGGTGGCGGAGGAGGACACTGGGTGATGATGGGACAGCTGCACCAATCCACCCCTGCATGGCTTTTCAGGTGAAAGCCGCGGGAGGGAGTGAAACAGATGATGAAAAGCTATGAAGGGGGGATCGGTGCAGCTGTCTCGTTGCAAGGATCATTACCCAGTGTCACTGAACACTGTGTAGTTGTGACAGGGAGACGTGAGCGCGCTCTGCTTTTACCCAGAACACGCTCTGCCTCTCCTGCATGCTCTGGCCAATGGGAGTGTAGAGGTGGGCGGGGAGTCTGCTGACATCATGACTCCGCCCACCGAGCTCCGAACAACAGACCCGCCCACTGAATCTGGACTTTTTTGGGGTTTCTAACAGCTAAAGGGGGACATTTGACAGGTAAGGATATATGCAGGAGGCGTGTCTATCCTTATAGATCACCACTATGGCAGTACTTTAGAATTGATGAGAGTGGGTTTACATCCACTTTAATCAGCAACATCGACATCAGGGGCTTCGTAGCTGCTGGTAATCCAGGACTGATTAATTTTGATAAATGGCCCAAGGAGTCTGTGGACAGACCCGTTCTATTATCAGTAACAAAACCTCTAGCAGCACTGAATGCCCATTCAGAAAGCACGCTGGATGCAGGGCAGCCCAGCATCTCAATTGCATACTGGGCAAGTTCTGGTCAGTGGTCTATTCTCATGACCCAGTAAGCCAGTGGATCGTCAACTGGAAAGCTCTCCATCTCTGTTTTCGCCCCTGGATAATCATGTGATGCAGATGCTGCTGATGGGATATGGAAGCTGACAGCCCTGGCGGCAAGGACTAAAACAATTCAGAAATGCATCACTTATTTGCCTTCTCCACTGCTCCTCTCTTGACCAACAGAAGCCTCAAAACTACATTTTCCACGACACTGTAACCTACTAGAGTCGGGAAAAGCATTAGATAAACTATTATTTAATGTGTCCTCAAGAGATTTCATCTTCTGCAGTCTCTGTGGGGACTGGATGGGTTCTGAGACTTTCCCCTTCTAACGGTGGTCAAGGAGGGTTGCCAACTAATAGTGATACTTCTCCTTTACGCCCTGTATTCTTGGGTCCTTTCGCAGGCTTTGAAGCATGAGGGAGCCATGCACTGCAAATTTGTGGAGGCATGAGAAGCAGACTCCTCAGAGTCATTGAGAATTCTAGTATCTGGAACTGCCTCCTCCCAGCCACGTACTACTCCCAAAGGTTCTGGGGATGGAAAACCATCTCTTGCGTCAATGCCTTCAAAACTGCCAAAATTCTCCACCTCCTCCTCCTCCCTCTCTTGTTGTGTGTTCTGTGGCGTAGAAACAATGGTGTCTGCATAAAGTGGGCCTTGAGAGGAAAGGAAAAAACACAAGAAAGGAGAGAGCCTTAAATGTCCAAGCTAGGATAAAACACCAGTTCATAAAGTTCAATAATAGGATAAGATGAGATGGATGATGTTGATAGTAGAGGGAAAAACAAATCAAAATGATATAACATGATCACAAAGGGCTGCTCTTCTCAAGAGTGAAGCCGGCTCGGAATCAATGAGAAAAAACAAAAGAAAGGAGAGTGCCCTTTCAGTAAAAGTGTTTAATCAATATAAAACAACACAAAAACGTAGGCACTTACATGTCAGTACGGTAAAAAGCTCTACACGGGTTATCATAGTAGTGAAGTTAGTAACAGCAGGTTGACAAGAGTATCACAGCATCAATATGCAATAGTCTGTGGAAAACCAAAAAAGAAAACCAGCAGTTTTTGCAGGAGAGGCTGGCAAGCAACTCATGGAGACTGCGTGTGGCGTTAAAGCAATGAGAGAAGGAACACGACGCATTTCTAAGCGTGCGCAAGGTCCATGTGGTGCATGCGCGCCTGCAGAATACAAAAATATAAAAATATTACTAGATAAAAATTGCATAATTGCGAACATATACTGACACATGCGCACATTTGCACGCACATGCGCCAATGCATTAAATATTTTAAATAATAGAACATTACATAGTACACGATTGGGAACATATACCGACACATGCGCACATATGAAGACATGTCATTAACATTACTGGTGAGAGATGTGGTGATGTTGAGCTCAACAGAAGAAGTTATTTGGCTAGAGGCCAGAGAGTCTTTCTTTAAAGACTCTATGGGTCCACGTCTTGTCCTAGATCTGTGTATGGGCAATATTCTTTGAGGTAAGGGGCTAGACCTATGCAAAATAAAGTCCACAATAGGCTCATTCCAACTAGAAGAAGGTGGGTGGCCTATAGTAGATGCTGATCCCTTTCGTTTGGGTAAATGTACAACATTATAAACCCTAGAAAAGGGGAGCACGGTCATTAGAGCTGGTACAGAGTTGTATTTCCAAGAGAGGATCTTACCCTGGAAATAATCCTTTAAGACTCTATAAAATGTTTTCAGTTTTATTTGAATAAGAGTATTCTCTTTTGATTTTGTGTTCTTTTTGAGTGTTTCTAGCCAGGTAGGTGGTATTTTCTGTTGGAAAGCAACAATGTTCAATGAAAGCATCTGTATATGATGGACCAATTCATTATATTTAATAAGTCTCTGACTAGCAAGAACTTCTAACCATTTGGCTGTACAAAATTCAGCTATACCCTCCCATTCAGTAGTATGGGCGGTATCTAAAAATGAACAAGTCTTGAGTATCCCCAAACCCCTAGGGGAAATTTTTTCATGTAGATATTTCTTTAGGAAAAATTCATCCCACCACTAAGTATTGGCAGAATGCATCAATCTTTCTAATTTCTTAAATTTGCCACAAAGGCTATAACCATCAGATCGTGTAAAGCCCCATACACACGCGCGGATTATCCGAGGACCAGGTCCGTCAGACCATGTCCGTCATACTTTGTCTGATGTTGGTTTTGCGTACACACGGTCGGACAAAGTTGTCGGAAAATCCGATCATTCTGAAAGTGGTGACGTTTGTTGCCTACGACGGGACTACGTAGAGGCTAGTAGCCAATAGCTTTGGTCTTGTAATGTGATCTGAGCATGCGTAGCACTTTGTCCGGTCGGAATTCGCTACACACGATCGGATTTGGTGTGATCGGACTTTGTTGTCAAAAAATCTATCCAGCAGGAGATAGGACTTTGTCCGTCAGACAATCTGATGGAAACTGTCCGATGGTGCCTACACACGGTCTGATTTTCCGACAACATTGTCCGATAGGACAGAATCCATCGGAAAATCCTACCGTGTGTATGGGGCTTAAGTTTGGACATATGACAAAACAAGTCTGATGGTAAACTGGTATATAACATATCCAGGATATCATACTTATGGAACTCTATTTCATCTATCAGTTCCATTATAGAGCAAAAAAAGGGTTAAAATATATATTTTAAATATTCCAAAAAACGTTAAAAAAGATTATGTAGTCTATTGTCTTACATGCCCCTGTAGGATGCTCTATGTTGGACGTACCATCTGTCCACTGAGACAGCGATTTGGCAAGCCGAATTAGGATGTGACAAACACAGTGTGCCACGCCATTTCTTAGAGTATCATGCTCAATCTACAGCAGGCCTCTGTGTGTGGGTCATTGAATCCATACCCAGGGGCCTGTCTGAAGCAGAACGTTTTTTGTGATTATGTGAATGTGAAATGTTCTGGATTTTTTCTTTGGACACTCTTGCACCCAACGGACTCAATGAAGAATTAGAGGTTAACACTATTCTTTAAAATATTCTACAAATATTTTATAAATATTTTATATAAATAATCCATGTTTATTTTTTCTTATGAGCAGATCGCTTAACCACATGTTTTATATTTATTTATATTTATAGATATTTCTCTGTATATATTTAATTTTGTTACAGATTTATAGAATTAATTATATAGTTTTTTGATAAGATGCCATCAGTATATTATTCCATTATCAACTATATAATGATAATTTTTCTTTAGCTTGATTTGATTATATTAGATTGACTACATGGTTCCCTGCATTTGCTAGAATATTAAATGCATTGGCTCATGTGCGTGCATATGTGCGTTTGTGTCGTTATATGTTCGCAATCGTGTACTATGTAATGTTCTATTATCCGTGCATTTGCTAAAATATTAAATGCATTGGCACATGTGCGTGCATATGTGCGTTTGTGTCGTTATATGTTCGCAATCGTGTACTATGTAATGTTCTATTATCCGTGCATTTGCTAAAATATTAAATGCATTGGCACATGTGCGTGCATATGTGCGCATGTGTCGGTATATGTTCGCAATCGTTTACTATGTAAAGTTTTATCATGCAATTTTTTATCTAGTAATATTTTTATATTTTTGTATTCTGCAGGCGTGTATTCTATTCTATTTTATCTTAGTTTTTAATAGTCCAATTCTCTTTGATAGAATATTTAATCATGTATAGTAGACTTTCAAATAATGTTTTATTTTATATTGATTAATGATACTGCACAATTACATGCATTGATATGTTCTGTCACCCTATAGTTGGTATATTATAGGGTTAATCTTTGCTTCAGATATCTATCAACATCAAGTGCTCAGCACATCACTGATTCCCCATTAGTAGTCAGCTATTTTTGGTTCATCACAGGAGCATATAAGAGCCGCATGGCCCATTCCCTGCCATTACACTTTAAAAAGGAGCGCGCATGCAGCACACTGACCTTGCACACGCTTAGAAACGCGTCGTGTTCCTTCTCTCATTGCTTTGATGCCACATGCAGTCTCCATGAGTTGCTTGCCAGCCTCTCCTGCAAAAACTCTGCTGGTTTTCTTTTTTGGTTTTCCACGGACTATTGCATATTGATGCTGTGATACTCTTGTCAACCTGCTACTGTTACTAACTTCACTACTATGATTGCCCGTGTAGAGCTTTTTACCGTACTGACATGTAAGTGTCTATGTTTTTGTGTTGTTTTATATTGATTAAACACTTTTACTGAAAGGGCACTCTCCGTTCTTTTGTTTTTTCTCATTGATTCTGAGCCGGCTTCACTCTTGAGAAGAGCAGCCCTTTGTAATCATGTTATATCATTTTGATTTATTTTTCCCTCTACAATCAACATCATCCATCTAATCTTATCCTATTATTGAACTTTATGAACTGGTGTTTTATCCTAGCTTGGACATTTATTTTATATATTTTCATCAATAACGTTTTTCTTTTTACTGCCATTTAAATGTGTTAGGTGTTATTGATTTATTGGCTGTGCTAGACCTTATCAGTACTCTGAGCGCCAGCATCTGTGTGTTTTTGTTCAGAGGAAAGGATGTCCTCCTCTTCCTCCCGCTGCTTTGCCTCCACTGCCATGTCGATAATGCCACACAGAGCCTGCTCCTGCAGAAATTAAACAGGAATTGTGTCACTGATGCATGCATTGTAATGGCTCACCATCCACCACTGTAAATGGTGACATTACAGTACATAAATCCTTTATGAGCAGCCATTGGTGTTGGGAAAAAAAGCAGAGCCGGCTGGAGTCTGTGGTGGTGCCATACTTACACAGGTACTCATTGACGGCACTCTGCTGCATGGGCAGCTGCTGCAGCATTGGCAAAGTCGAGTTCCACCTGGTGGCCATGTCACAAATCAGGCGGTTTATGGGGAGGTGGAATTCCCGCTGAATTTCAGCTGACCGAACACTAGCTGTGTATGACCACCTGAAATGGTTACAGACACTTCTGGCCTGCTTTAGCAGATCTTCCAACCCTGGGTACCTATTTAGGAAACGCTGCACCACCAAAATTGAGGACATGTGCCAGACATGGCATGTGTCTCAACTTGTCAATGTTCGTCCTGATCTTATTTTTAATTTAATTTTGTTTTGTTCTAGGTTCAGCTAAACTAGTTGTTTGGATTATTGGCCATTCTTTTATTTTTTTGTGCTAAAAAAAGTGCTGCAACCAGGAGCTATATACCTAACTTAGGTTTGGATAAGAATAATTTCCAAATTTTATGGCCAGGAGTGAGAGGTCTATGATGGAGGAACCTGAGAGACCATTTGATTTTTCTTTCAAGTCGCTGGCCTTCACTAGAGGTTTTTATTATCCATTAGACATGTGCAATTCGTTTTGTTTTTTTTTTTTCGTTTTTCTTTTTTTTGCGTTTTTTTTGTTTGTTCGTTTTCGTACGAATGAACGAATCGTTCGAATCGAACGAATCCGAATAACAAATCGTACGAATCCGATTAACAAATCGTTTGAATCGAACGAATCCGAAAAACAATGAAAATCCGAAAAACCAAATTAGAAACAACGAATGTACGAATGAAGAAAATCCGAAAAACGAAAAAAGGAACAACGAAAATGAACAAAGAAATTCGTACATTCGTAACTTTTTTTTTTGTTGAATTGGTAATTTTCCGTGTCCCTTACAATGGTGCTGCTTAACGTGCTTTGAATAGATTGAACGAAAAAATTTGTACATTTGTAACTTTTTTTTTCGATTCGTAACTTTTTTTTTTCGATTCGTAACTTTTTTTTTCGATTCCTAAATTATTAAAATGTAATAATAGCACACATTACATACAATTATGAATTATGATCCGATTACGAATCTACGAATGTTACGAATGTACGAATAAATACGAATGTGTCCGAATGTCGAATAAATGAAAATGAAACTAACGAAAAAACGAATCAACGAAAATTTTTTTTTTACGAATGTACGAATCGGACGAATACGAACACCGACGACTTACGAATGTACGAATCGTTACGAATCCGAACACCGACGACTTACGAATGTACGAATTGTTACGAATCAACGGAAACGAAAAAACGAAACGAAAGAAAACAAATTTTTTTTCGGAAACGAAAAAAAGGAAACGAAAATAAACAAATTTTTTTGTTGTGCACATGTCTATTATCCATTCTGGGGAAAATGACCTGGGCGAAGTTAGAACATGGGATCTATTGTGTGAAATGAAAAGAGATTTATCTTCATTTAAGTTGCTGTTTCCACATGCTACCATCGTATTCTCTAGACTTCTTTAGACGGCTTTAAGTAATCTCTGGTATTTTGAAAAAATAAAGAAACATCTCAATAGAACCATTCACAATTCAGTAGTTTCATTAGGAGTTATGTCATATCGGCATTCAGATCTTGAAGGTTTTTCTCAGGTTTTTATAGACCAGACCTTGTCCATTTATCTGACATTGCCTTAGACATAATTTAGACCTACAAAATATTGTAGAACAAGGCACGGTGTTGGGGGGCCTCAGCCACTCAGTTCCTAAGTGTCTGTGGCTGTTGGGGTTGTCATTCAGTTTAGTTCTGAATGGACAAGCTAAACTGTATGCAGTGAATATATATATATATATATATATATATATATATATATATATATATATATATAAAATACACTGCAGCTAACTGAATCACCTGCCTGAAGTTTATTAGAAACAGTACACCAGGAACGGCCTGCAGTGAGATCTAGCTAAACTGTATGCAGTAGATAGATATATATATATATATATATATATATATATATATATATATATATATATATATATATATATATATATATAATATATATATATATATATATATATATATATATATATATATATAATATATGAGACGGTATTGTGTACACCACCAGAAGTCTAATAGCAACTATGGGTGCACTGTATGTATTGTGTACTTTGTACACCGCCTGAAGTATATTAGAAACAGTACACCAGGAACGGCCTGCAGTGAGAACTAAACTGTGCAGTGGATATATATATATAAATATATATAAATATATATATATATATATATATATATATATACAAGACTATATGTATATATTAAATACACTGCAGCTAACTGAATCACCTGCCAGAAGTATATTAGAAACAAACAGTACACCAGGAACGGATTGCAGTCAGATCTAGCTAAACTGGATACATTTTTATTATGAAGCAAAATAGACAACAATGATAATTTGTATAGGAATCACACTTAACAGATATGGTATAGTACATATAACATATAATCAGCATATAAACATATATGGAGAGAGATAATAGACCTATGCTAGACATAGACCAAAGGTACAGATAAAATTAGGATTGAACCGACATGTTTCGCCAACATTGGCTTCCTCAGGGTAATGAAGATTATCTGTACCGCATTAAAATTTCTAAGGAGCAAGCACAAAAGTGTTATTAGTTACATATTAATTGCAATGTCCAGACATAATTGCTAAGTTTTGACCCCATGACACAGTCAATAGAGAAAGTCCCGCCCCTAATGAATCACGCCCAGGGCCCAGCAAGTCCACAAATACATACCCATGGATTGACGAGGCAAACCCGAAAATGAGACCCCCAAAGCAGCAGTCAAAGTTTTAGCATCGCATCTATGGCTGTAGGGGGCATTGGAGACCTGGTAAAGTGAAAGAATTGTCATATGAGATGGAAGTATACATTTAAGGAGAATAACTAATCTCCATAAAGAGGGGAGGGCTAACATAGCCTCAATAAAGCTTACCCAAGTCGCATGAGACAATTTTTGTATGGGGGCATCGGGCAGATAGAATGGTAGGACGTGTTCATACAAATAGCCAACACTAACCATTTTAGCAGTGTCTAAAATCAAAGATAAGCATGGGGGGCAAATGGTTACTCTATGGGGGCTAGAATAGACATAGCGCAAATTAGTGCATTTTGTGAGTTGATCAAAAAAGGACACACTCACCTGTCAGTGCAAACTGCTGTTAAACTATATGCCACATCTATAATAAACGTGATGTGGTCAGAGCAGGAAAATGTCAAGTCAGCTGTTGTTACAGATATGTAAGCCACAATTTAGGCAAGAGTCTGCAAAAAGATAGAGTCAGTGCCATCAGCAAAGTCAGAGGCAAAGATTTCAACAGATTTAAATGTGTCAAAAGCAAAAAAACAGCTAATAACAAACCTGTGTAGCAAGACAGCATAGTGTACCGACGTCCCCGGGTCCATCACAATGAATGTGTGGACTAGCAGGTCTTAAATACCCCCCACACCTGATTGGCATTAAGCCGATCAGGGAGCTGACATAATAGCCGGCCGCGCGTGCGCACATGATGGAGGACGCATGGCCTACATTTCCCATGGTGCTCGTTTTATGCGCGCGCATCACATGACGGCAGCGCGCATATCACGGACACACACAAATACAGTCTCTACAGGATGACAGATGTAATGACAGCGGGATAGGTGGTAACAGCGCTGATATATAAAAAAACTGATGTAGCAGAACATGGGAACAATGTAGTAAGTGCAGAGGCTGGAGGTGGGCTGGCGCAAGAAAAGCGCCAACCCTTGGGTGTCCATACAGCCAACAGCAGCGCCAAACTAGAACCGGCCAGGAGTATACATTGATGGAAAAAGGGGAAGCAGTCATCCCAAGACATGTACAGCAGATCGCTGCAGATCCTAGGCAGGGAAGAGACTTTGAAAAAAAAACAAGGCTGGCGGAGGGCCAGATCATTCCCTGGAATAAGAGAAGGAAAGAACCCATAGCCAAGCCGGGAATTGAAAGAGCACGTCATGGGGTCAAAAAATAGCCACAAATAATTTTGTTACAAAAGATAGGGAAAAACAAATTTATATACAAATAGTAATGAAGAGGAATAATGTAATCATGAAAGGTTTTTCAAACTATATAACAATATTAAATAGGCACATGAAGTATACTGAAAGTTTAATTGATTTACAACAATTATATCACATAAGAAGAGAATAGTAATGTCAGTTGAGTATGTTGATAAAATTAATTATGACTAGGACAGGGATCCCAGTGGCCCAAAAAATCCCACCCTTGCTCAGGCAGAACAGTCACAGCATCGCAAAAGTAAAGGTTCAACCAACAATTATTATGAAAAGGTCACAGGTCCAATAAAGTTATAGCAATCACATGCATCCGCAGATATGGGTGCATGTGTCGATAAGGGTATGTGTATATATACATCCTATCAAAATAATTGGGTAAAAGTACAATTTTGATGCCAATGTCATCATATGATGTTTATAGGAAAGGCTTATAACTGATATACTCATTTAAACCGGAAAATGAATTGCGTTTAAATTATGAATCCATTTGGTTTCCAACTGGAGTAATTTTTAATCTATGCCCCCTCTCACATGTGTTTCCACATGTTCCAAGGCAGCAAAGCGAATAAAGCGTGGGTCAAAATTGTGTGTGGCTCCAATGTGCCTATTGATTGCCGTGGTTGTGATGCATTTTAGCATAGGTTTGATGTGATCACGGATGCGGACCTGAAAGGGTCGCTTGGTTTTCCCAATATAAAAAGCCCCACATCTGCATGAGGCTATATAAACAACCCCTATAGTTCTGCAGTCAACATGATGTTGGATATTGTGTGTAGAACCATCGGGTAGAGAGACTGTTCTAGAATTAGCGACAACAGGACAAACGTCACAGTGCCCACATGGAAAAGTACCAGATTCAAGTTCAGTATG
This sequence comes from Lithobates sylvaticus, assembly GCA_028564925.1. Lineage (NCBI taxonomy): Eukaryota > Metazoa > Chordata > Amphibia > Anura > Ranidae > Lithobates > Lithobates sylvaticus. The sequence goes on from CM053027.1 coordinate 245,014,724, forward strand.
TAGTTTTTTAGGGGAGTGGTGACTTTTTATCAGTCAATCTCTTAAAGATGGAGAGCGACGATAGGTAATGTCAGGGTTAGGTCTCGCAAATTTACTTATGGATGTAGCGGCAAGAAGGAGGGGCCAAAATGTGTTTACTACTTCTCGAACTTGGGCATGAAGTGATGAATATTGGGTAATCAGCCTAACAGGCTGGAAACCTTCAACTATCTCTTTTAGTAAAAATTAGGTTTTGTCTGTCCAATTTTTTGACTTTGTTAAAAGATCGCTTGAGTAGGGCATGGCTATAGCCTCTATCTTTCAGCCGTATATACAGTTCACGTGATGCTGTAAAAAAGTCAGTTTCCGAAGTGCAGTTACGTTTGATCCTTAAGTATTGGCTATACGGGATGCTATTTAAAAGTGATTGGGGATGGGCACTTTCAGCATGCAAAATGGTGTTTCTGGACGAGGGCTTACGCATACTAGCTCATTATGAAATACTTACCTTAGAACGAAGCGTCGGTAACTCACCTGGTCCACGCCGAGGTCGCTGACATGTTGCCTCGGCATGTCTTCCGTGTATCGCGACTCCAGCGCTGCGAGTGGCTGGAGCCGCAATGTCGTCACTCCCGCGCATGCGCACGGGAGACTTCCTCCCGGCAGGGTTCGGATCCTGCCGGCCTTTCAGCCGAGAATCCCCCGTGCGCATGCACCACTGCAGTCAGCGGCGCATTGCACGGGGAATATCTCCTAAACCGTACAGGTTTAGGAGATATTTTTTTTACCTACAGGTAAGCCTCATTATAGGCTTACCTGTAGGTGAAAGTCAAAATTTCGACTTTACTTCCACTTTAAGTTCCACATTGAGTATAACAAGCATGCTATGCTGCATATACAGACTGATTTTACTGTTGTGGGTTTAGTAACACTTTAAGGAAACCAATAAATTCATATATTTGGAGTTCCAGGGGCCGTTTGGATAGTGGGGAACACAAGGATATAAGCAGGAGGGGTTTCATAAGTAATAACCAAGATTTTTAGGCTTTATTAATATTTTTTTTTAAATATTTTGTGTGGAAAGTGAGCAGCAGCTACTTGGTTTCTCTGTATAGTCAATAATTTTGATTTAGTTGGTTTTGTATAGTCTGTTAGGCAAGTTGTTTATTGTGTAAAAGTAATTTTTCACATAGATGTCCTGCAGGTTACAGCACACTTCTTGTGTCCTTACACTATGTACAGCAAAATCAGTTTCAAGTCCAGTTCTGCCACCTAGTGTTTTTTTTTTTAACATATTTAAATAAAAGCAAAATAATATTCTATGGACATAGCTGTTCTCTGGAGTGCCGTTGCAGTTTGTACAATGATGTACTGTATGTAGCAATGTGAAATAATATGCAAACCACAAACATTTTGAAAACACTGAGCTGAAGGTGAACACTTACTGGGATTTATAACACTTACAAGAATAGGAATTAGGGCTTGTTCACACTATATGTGGTGATCTGTGTTTTTTTTAGCATTGGTTAAATAGAGGTCACCACTAGGGCATTTAAAAACAATGTGCCCTGTTCACACCATAATGCTGGTTTGATCTGTGGTGCATTGCAATGAGGAAAAATTCAGTATGTTTGAATTTTTCCATACTGCACTGGATAGCACTGCATGTCCCTGCACAGTGGTGCTGTGCAGTGACATTAATGAAGTGTCACTAAGTTCCAAAACAAAGCAAGCAATGTAATGCACTGAAATACACATCACACTGCTCCCTGCCGAAGGCGATACACAAAGACGCATAACCCCCACGTCGATTTATCAAATGTGATCCCCACAAAGCAGCCCCTGATTAATTTATTTCTACATAGTCATGTGATTTTAATGGTTTATAACAAAGAGGTGAGTATCTTTTCTTGTTTTTTTATATACGCTATCCCATATACATCTTTAAAGTGTAAGTTCACATTTGTAGAAAATCTGTAAGGTGAACTTACACTGGACCCCCCCCCCCCCCACCCGGTCCTGCTAACTTGAAGTCCAGTGATCCCCTGCACTGACAGCTCATATTGCCATTGCACCGATCCGGGGATTTGAAATCCCTGTGTCGTTCTCTCCTCTTTGCCACAGTGACAGAACAGGTGGGTTCTGATTGGTTGGCACCGTCACAATCAGAACCAATTAGACCAATTAGAATGCTCCTAAACATACCGCCTGAAAAGATACATTTTGGCTATTAAGCTGCAGGGGATTTCTAAGCCCCGGACCAGTGAGGCGGCGACTGATGTATCAGTGCAGGTGATCCAGGTCAGTGGGACTTGGAGGGGTGAGGAGGGAGTCCTGTCTAAGTTCACTTTACAGATTTTTCTGTAAAGGTGAACTTACCCTTTAAGTCCCTGTGAGCACACTGCATACTAAGATGCACTGCGTTGACAGTTTTCTTGTAGTAACATATCCTTGCTGAGCCCCTATACATGCTATGAGCTAGAAAAAAGGGCAAGCACTATTTAAAATGTATCAATAATGCAGAACAAAACACCTATAATAAATGTATTATCAAAACTAAATTTTTTGCCGAAAAACAGTAAACATGTGCCATACAGTCCTACAAACAATTACTGTATGTGCAAAACAGTTCAGTCCAGAACCACTGAGGGCAATCCAAAAGTGCAAATTCTGTGCTATTATGAAGAGAATGTTGTAAGTACCATTGTACCCAGGGGCTCCAAGCTTTTTGGACTCTAAGGAAAGCTTTCCTGTCAAGAGGCTGTAGTGACTCATATGTGTAGTGTGTTTGGATCAGTTGAATATAGGGTTCCCTTTGATGTGGGTGAAGGTGACTTCCAAACTCTAGTGATCGATAGACTCACTGCTAACAATATGTGGGTGACCACTGTACAAAGAGGTGGGAGAATATTCTCTATCGAGAGGCTTTGTTACCCTAAAAAAAAAGATCCTGTTCCTTTAAAGCATATTATACAGCACAGTGCTTGTGCTGTGTAATTTGAATGTGAAATAAGGTATAGAACGGCATTTTTTTTTTATAAAGCATAAACACAGGGGCACCTATCATTATGAAACACAGAGGATTGTATGAAGAGATCACAGTGGTTTAACAACTACTTTAAGTAGTTCTAGGCCAGAAGATGGGGGGATTAGGAGCTTAACAACATCTGAGATAATGTTGAAAGTACCCTCCCAGGATCTACGTATTATTGGGCAACTCCATAAAATATCAAGTGTGATGGGATGGCCGTGGAACCCAGAATCCCAGAAACCCATTTACCTCCTATGTCTAAGTTACCCTGTGTCCATTAGGGGCACAGGGTAACTGAGAAAATGTGGCTTGGATTACTTAAAATGGGACAGTAATATTTATCCACAATATCTCCCAGGATATATATAAGGACTATTCTTGGTTTGTTTGATTCTGAACTCAACATGTTAATTGAAAGAGCTGATCACATTGGCCTCTGTACAATATAAGAGATGGGCTGACTCCTACAAGAGCTCCTGCTTTTGCGAGAAGGTGTCCTGTGTTTATACTTATGATAATGTATAATCTATTGTGTGAGCTTGGTGACAACAAGTCTGACCTGTAGTAAAAATCTGATTAATCACAACAATGACCAGGTGGGCATGGAGTCACCTCGGCTGCTTTAAGGGACTAGGTAATTAACTCATGTTAATTTATGTTTTTGGTTACAGGTGTATTGTTAGAGGGGAAGAGGAAGGGGGGACCTCCTCTTCAACTGTATATAAGACTATATTCTTGTTCTAACAAACAGTTCATGTTAAGCAACCAAATGAGTATTGCCTTGATTGTGGTTGTAAGTGGTTGGAATATCTGATATCTATATTCAGACTTGGAGGAAGGAGTCAATGACAAAAGCGGAGTGTGGGAAATTTTGTTACATGAAGTAAGGACCCCTCCCCTCCACAAAGGGAAAGTTGTGGATTAAAGGTGTATAACCTCGTCAGGTGTGGGATTTTTTTTGAGTTGGCTCCCAAAGGGAGGTGCATTGGTATGGCTTGGATTATCACCTTCAAAGCTCACTGCCACTGGAGATGTGCATTGTGAACATAGTTTACTCTCCCACTTACTAAGGGTAGGGAATTTCACAAACGACAGTTTCTACTGTAGGATATTATAAAAGAGAGATATACCTTTTTTTTGGGGGGGGGGGGGCAAGGACTTAAGATAAATCCATGCTTGGTTGGGGATTACCTGCAGGAAGTGAGGCATTCAGGCCAGACAATGGCTAATTTGCATGCATTGAAATATCTCTGTAGGATCTAGAATACCATCACATTGGAGTCTGGAAAAGGGTTTTAATTTCCTGTTATATAGATTCTTTTTTGATCCAAGATAGGTTACTAAATTGGGTGGGAGGCATACCTCGGGTATCAACAGCCGTAACGTTTTTAGAGGAATGTTAAGTGGAGTTATGGGGGTCTGCTTCCAGTGGAAATTCAAGAAACTCCACCAGGCATTCGTTGCTGCTCTGATGGTCAGGGGGTTGTGAGGGGGGATATTTCCTTATGGGCCTGTTCTGTGCAACCATAGTTCTAGATCATGACCTGGCACTGTTACCCATTCTATGTTGCCCCAGTAAGTGCGAGTGATCCTCCTGAACCAAGCCCTCATCTGCACTAATATTGTGGAGTGATAGTAGTCTTTGATGTCCACCATGCCCGATCCTACCACCAATCTATGTTTTATGAGAATTCTTTGAGCACTACAAGGTTGCCATATAAAGGAGCCTAGGTATCTCTGTAAGGAAGAGAGATGAGAAATTGGGAGATGAATTGGTAGAGTGCGAAAAAGGTGCAGAAACTGGGGAAGTAGGATTATCTTGAATGCTGCAAGGTGACCTGCCCAAGAGAAATCAAAATGAGCTAGTTTATTTAACGTTTATGCGGATTTGATTTGAAAGGGAAGAAAATTCTCTTTAAACAGCCCTTTTGTGGATTTGGAATTAGAATTGTTAATTGGAATACAGCTGCCATAATATTTAACAAAGCCAAGATGGAAGGGATACATAAGAAGTTTTTTCTACAAAAATGAAATCTAAAGGGCTGTTAATAACTTGATGTGAGAGTAATAATAAATACAATTTAAATATAGCAGACCCATCACATCAAGTCCACAGACCCTGTTAGGCTAGATGGCACCTGCAGCCAATTGTATAGTTGTTGATCTGGCGGAGAGCTTTCTGTTCTGTCAGATACAGATTGTTGGTCCTTTTAGTAACACTGCGAAAGGTCGGACCCGAATAATGAACCCCATTAAAGTCAATGGAACCCGAATGTCAAAAAATCAAAAGTGCCCATTTTGAAGGCTTATATGCAATTAATTGGGCATACAATGGTTATAGAGGTCTGGGTCCTGCCCTGAGGGACATGTTTCAATAAAAAAAAAAGTTTGTGAAAAACCTCAGTGATTTTTGATTTTTAAAGTGAAAGCATAAAAATTTAAAATTCCTTCCAATATAGTGACTGGGGGGTCCCCTTATTCTACCTGTAATGTGGCAGATCTGTACCATGTCTAGAATCTTCTGCAGCAATAATGCATTTATAAAGCCCAAAAGAAATTTCCCTGCAAGCTGCCTTTATTTTGCTCAGCAACAACTGGTGAGCCAGTGGGCATGATCTACGAAAACCGTGCACCATCAGTAGAGGCGCTAAGCGAGGCGCAACGCACATTTTCATATTTATGAAATGGTGCGTTGGTAACAGAGCTTGATACCCCCATTTACTATAGTGATCTTGGCGCACGGGAGGATGCAATCTGTGTGCCACTATGGACATGGCACACGGCACCTCCAATTCAATATTGACAGAAGATGGAGGTGCCAATATTATAAGGTGATGTGAGGAAGTTTAGTAACAACTGCCCAAGTAACAAATATGCCCAAAATAGAATGAAAAGGTCAATTTTTTAGAGAGAGCCTGTGGTGCCTGCAAGTACGTTTAGAACTGAGTGAGATCAATGTAAGCAGTGCGCAGGCGCAAGCGGCTCTTGCGCTCGTTCACATGAGTTTGTTCACTGCGTGGTCAAAATCTTAGTAAATGTTAAGCAATGTACATGCAGATGCATGGGTTGAATGGGCGCACCTCTAAACTTGACAATTTTCTTTTTACGCTGGTTCATCTTTATGTATTTTTTTAAGGAGATTTGCACACAGGTCATGTTAGCATGTTACCTTGCCAACATGTGACATGCACCTTGTTAAAATTATGTAAAAATACTCTCACTATTCTAGCTCCTCCTAAAAGAGCATTTAACCTTTTTGCTTTTAAAGGGGAACTCCACACTTTATTCTCCAAGGCTCTTGTCTCCCCCCTCTAATCCCTTGTATTTACATGGGCTAACTCTTGCTTTAAAATGGGAACTCCATGTGAGCTGCCTTCACCAATCCAAACCACATCCTTTTTCAGAGCATACAACAGGGCCAGCTAGGAAAGGGGAGAGAAAAGAAATCGCCAAACCCCCCTCCTGAATCATACAAGGTCACATGCACTCAACATAGCTGGCTGCCTTTGGGGCACCTTGTACCCACTAGTTTAAAGGGGCTTTTCACATTCTGTAAAGCCCCCTGTCTGCATCCCCCCACAACCCCAGCCTAGGGTTGTGTGGAAGAGGCCCTTGTCCCCCTGAATATAGGAACAAGGTGGTTGACTTTTGGTGTGCCCGAGCCCTTCCTGCCCCCAGGCATCCACCCCCCTTTCACAGGCTGGCTTGCTGTGTGTTTGGCTAGGGGTTTATTAGTGTGTGGAAGGGGCATAATATTTTTTTAGTTTTGGGGTGGGATTTTTCACGCATGGGGTTCTCATTTTAAGCCTTAACAGACCCAAATGGCCTTGTATGTATTGGGGGGGGGGGGGGAGCAGGCTATTTTATGTTTTGGGTTAAAATCTTGCAGCTGCAATGTAGATTTGTAAGTTTTCTCTAAAGCGGTACATCTTTGAAGCAGAATTTTGGATACATGCCACAGATTCACCACTTTACAGGCAGAGTACCCCCCCCCCCCCAACACCCAAGTTACTAGCTTTTAAGCAACTTAGCATTTTTTCTTTTTTTTTTTTTTTTTACTTCAATCTTATTTTATTGTAAATTAATTGTACAAACTAAGACAGTTTTAGACATTTTACATAGTTGCTCAACTGTAGATTCCATTAATTATTCTAGCATAATTCCTGTAAATGTCTTTACACATAACTAACACAGAAACACAAAACAAGACAATAAAAATAACAAACAAAAAGGAAAAAGTAAATAAATAAATAAGTAAAAAAATTAAACATTATCATAATCAGTCCCCCTCTCCTCCTGCAACTTAGCATTTTTAAAGGCACTTCTCCTTGTTTTATTTTTGGGGTTGTCCAAATTGGTGACATTCAACAGAACCCCTCATTTTCCACTTCTTGATTAGAGTTTGAACACTGCTGATTGGCATTCTCAATACCTTGGATATCTTTTCATGTCCCTTTCCTGTTTTATTACAGTTCAACTACCTTTTCCTGCAGATCCTTTGACAATTCTTTTGCTTTCCCCATGACTCAGAATCCAGAAACGTCATTGCAGCACTGGATGAAAGATACAAGGGTCTGTCAGGAGTCCAGAAACTCATTGACCTTTTATACACACACACTAATTACAAGCAAACAGATCACAGGTGAGGATGGTTACCTTTAACCCCTTCACATCCCGCCCATAGTCATATGACGCCCACAAGGTGGATCTCCCATCCTGGGTGGGCGTCATATGACGTCCTCCCATTCCCGGCCGCCTATGGAGCACGCGCGGCGTTACTCGGGATTGCCCGTTAAAACAGCGGGACCATGCGGAAACCGTGGAGCTGTGTGTGTAAACACACAGCTCCACGTCCTGTCAGTGGCGAGGAGACCGATCATGTGTTCCCAGTACGGAGGAACACCGATCGGTCTCCTCCCCTTGTGAGTCCCCTCCCCCCACAGTTAGAATCACTACCTTAGGGAACACATTAACCCCTGCAACGCCCCCTAGTGTTAACCCCTTCCATGACAGTCACATTTACACAGTAATCAATGCAATTTTATAGCAACGATTGCTGTGTAAATGTGAATGGTCCCAAAAATGTGTCAAAAGTGTCCGAAGTGTCCGCCGCAATGTCACAGTCACGAAAAAAAAATCGCAGATCGCCGCCATTACTAGTAAAAAAAAAAAAATGCAATAAATCTATCCCCTATTTTGTAGACGCTATAACTTTTGCGCAAACCGATCAATATACGCTTATTGCGATTTTTTTTACCAAAAATATGTAGAAGAATACATATCGGCCTAAACTGAGTAAAAAAAATGTTTTTTTTTTTTTAAAAAATGGGATATTTATTGTAGCCTAAAAGTAAAAAATATTTTCTAAATTGTCGCTCTTCTTTTGTTTATAGCGCAAAAAATAAAAACCACAGAGGTGATCAAATACCACCAAAAGAAAGCTCTATTTGTGGGAAAAAAAAGGACGTCAATTTTGTTTGGGTGTAACATCGCACGACCGCGCAATTGTTAGTTAAAGCGACGCAGTGCTGAATCGCAAAAAGTGCTCTGGTAAGGAAGGGGGTAAAATCGCCCGGTGCTGAAGCGGTTAATAGCCATTCAAATCCCTTTGTGTCAACTTGTGTGTATGTTATCAGGCCAAAATCACCAGGGTATGTCAACTTTTGATCAGGTCATTTGTGTAGTTTCTGTTGTGATTATGATTTAAAAAAGAGTAAACACAATTGATTGATAATAAATGGCTTCAGCCAAACACTAACCATGAGTGAAAGAAATGTTTTTGTGTTATCATTCATATTCTCAGAAAAATGGCCAAGAAATCATAAATTCTGCCACGGTATGTAAATTTATGAGCACAACATATAGAGATATATCTATAGATGTAGGTTCTTGTGTCCAGCAGCAGAGAGAAGTTGGGTAGATGCCACACTCCCAATTCTGGAGGTATAATAATGGTCTAGCACTGGGGTCTTCAAACTACGGCCCTCCAGTTGTTCAGGAACTACAATTCCTATCATGTGTAGTCATATCTGTGAATGTCAGAGTTTTACAATGCCTCATGGGATGTGTAATTCCGCAACAGCTAGAGAGCCATAGTTTGAAGATTCCTGATCACTCTAGCATGTCTTGAAAAAAGGTGTTTTATCATGTGCCTTGTATAATGCCCAAGAAATATTGTTTGGAAAATACAAGTGGGTCATGGCACATCTACATTCCAAATTTGGCGCTTAATATGGTCATGCACTATGCAATCTTATTGGCCAATCTCTGTACAACTGGATAATTTGGCAAAATAGGTAATAGGAAGAAGCACTTGAACAATTAATTCAAATTATAGGAAATCAAACAGGCTCTTGCACTAAATCTAATTTATTTAAGATCTAACTGATTGCACTGTATGGTCACCTTTAACCACTTGCCAACTGGCTCGCGCCGATATACGTCAGCAAAGTGGCACGGGTGCGCAAAACAACGTACCCATACATCACTGCATCATCAGCATCTAGCGGGCGCACACACGCCGCTGGCGGCGCTCGCCGCATGCTGCAGGAGCAGGAGCATACCTGCGGGTCCCGTGGACTCAATGTCCGCCAGTAGCCTGTGATCGTGGCAGAAGGGGGAGATGCCTATGTAGACAAGGTATTGCCATGGTCTGACTAGGAACATGACAGGGATCCACTGCTCCCAGGGATCTGGAGCAGTGATCTCTGTCTTGTTCTAGTGAGCCCATCCCCCTACAGTTAGAACATGCTGAGGGAACACAGTTAACCCCTTGATCACCACCTAGTGTTTAACCCCTTCCCTGCCAGTGACATTTACACAGTAATCAGTGCATTTTTATAGCACTGATCACTGTATAAGTGCCAATGGTCCCAAAATAGTCTCAAAAGTGTCCGATCTGTCCGCCGTGTCTCAGTCATGTTAAAAATCGCAGATTGCCGCCATTACTAATAAAGAAAAAATTATTGTTAAAAATTACATAAATCTATCCTCTATTTTGTAGATAACTTTTGCACAAACCAATCAATATAGGCTTATTGCATTTTTTTTTTTTTTTTTACCAAAAATATGTAGAAGAATACATATTGGCCTAAACTGTGGAAGAAATTAGTTTTTTATATATTTTTTGCGGATGTTTATTATAGCAAAAAATAAAAATATTGCTTTTTTTTTCAAAATTGTCACAGTTTTTTTTATTTATAGCGCAAAAATGAAAAACCGCAGAGGTGATCAAATACCACCAAAAGAAAACTCTTTGTGGAAAAAATTTTGTTTGAGTACAGCGTTGCATGACTGCGCAATTGTCAGTTATATTGACGCAGTGCCCTATTTACAAAAAAGGGCTTGGTCAGGAAGGGGTAAATCCTTTCAGGGCTGAAGTGGTTAAAGATCAAGATCTGAAAAATGTATTTATTGGGTTTAGAAACACTTTTCTGTTCTTTGTAATGTATTGAAAGATGTGGGTAAAAAAAGATAAAAACACATTTCAAAGATATATTAGAAGTGATAGGAATGAGATTAGCATCAAAAGGGTTAATTAACTGAGAATACCTACTAATTGTCTTACAAGACACATCCAATGAGATACAATTAAACAATTGTATTGGGCGTGCACTATTATCAATGAGAAAACCGCAGTTACCCTAGCTACAGTTGCAGTTTACATATGCAGGTATTTATTATCGCTATTTGCGCTTCAATGTGCGCCGGTTCGCATGTTCAATTAATGACTTTTCCGGTGCACCAATTAATGTATGAACTGGTGCTGTGCTTTCTTCTTAGTAAATTCTGGTATCACTTTGACTTTGGATAGAAGTAGCGGGTGTGTAAAAATTGGTCTTTGGGTGTCGGTTGGGCCTTCCCACCATAACCCTATAGAGATACTCTTGATGAAAGCAAGAATTGGCCTTACTGTAAAAAATTGCAATGAAATGCACCTGTCAAACAGCTGCAGAAAAATTACTCTTTGGGTGTTCGGGGGCGCCTTCCTACCGTAAACCTATAGAGGAGCTCTTAATGAAGGCAAAAAAAATTGCAATGATATGCATGCAGAAAAATTGGCATTTGGGTGTTAAAGTGGAAGTAAACCCTTCCATATGACTTTGGCCTACAGGTAAGCCTAGATTAAGGCTTACCTGTAGGTCCAATAAATATCTCCTAAACCTACATGGTTTAGGAGATATTTAGCGATGAAAAGGCATTGCTGTCTACGGCACATGCGCCGTAGACAGCGGCGCGCAGGCGCACTGAGGGCTCACTGAATATGCCGAGATCACAGCTATATGCCGATCTCGTGCGCATGCATGGGAGTGACGTCTCGCCGCTCCAGCGAATGATAGCGCTGGAGCGGCGAGACCCGGAAGTCACTCCGGCCCTGGATGGCGGCGAAGAAGATCGAGGATAAGGACGGCTTCAGGGGCTTCGTTTTCAGGTAAGTTTTTCATAATGAGCTAGTATGCTATGCATACTAGCTCATTATGCCTTTGCCTTGCAGGGTGTCTTTTTTTTTTTTTTTTAGAGGCTTTACTTCCTCTTTAATTGTGCCCATGAAACCTATACCAAAAACATTCTTGATGAGATGAAATGATTGAACACCCTCAAAGCTAGGCTGCCTTGAAGTCCTGTAGGGATTCCACATCACAAAAAGACTTAATCAGTGACATCTGTATCAGGGGCTTAATAGCTGGTAATCCAGGACTGATTCATTTTTATAAAAGTCAAATGGTCTATAGAGTCTGTGGACAGGAGCATTCTATGATCAGTAACGAAACCTCCTGCAGCATTGAATGCCCATTCTGAAAGCACGCTGGATGCAGGGCAGCCCAACAACTCAATAGCATACTGGGCATGTTCTGGCCAGTGGACTATTCTCATGACCCAGTAAGTCAGTGGATCGTCAGCTGGAAAGCTTTCCATCTCGGTTTTGGCCTCAAGTTAATCGTCCACCATGTGATACAGATTGCCGATGGGATGTGGAAGCTAACAGCCCTGGGCAGCGAGGACTAAAAAAATTCCAAAATGCTTCACTTAGGCGGACGCCTTCTCCAACGCTCCTCTCTTGACCAACAGAAGACTCAAAAACTATGTTTTCCACGACACTGTAACCTACTGGAGTCAGGAAAAACATTCAATAAAATCCTCTTTAATGTGTCCTCAAGAGAATTTATCTTCTGCACTCTCTGTGGGGACAGGATGAGTTCTGAGACCTTCCCCATATAACGGTGGCCAAGGAGGGTTGCCAACCATTAATCATCCTTCTCCTTTATGCCACGTATTATTGGGTCCTTTTGCATGCTTTGAAGCATAAGGTTGCCCATGCAGCTCAAATTTGCAGAGATTTGAGAAGCAGACTCCTCGGGGTAACTCAGGATGACAGCATCTGGAACTTCCTCCTCCCAGCCACGTACTACTCCCAAGGGTCCTGGGGTTGTAAAGCCATTGCTTACAGATTGACACGTGTCTTCCTCTTCTTTGAAGCCTATGAAAGTGTCAGAATCCTCCTGTAAATAACATTTATATGTAAATAGAGGCGGCATTAATATGTAAGTAGTCGTGACTGCGGCATTGATATGTATATGATGTCCCCCTGAGGTCATATCTACCATGACTTCTGCTGAATGCTGCCCACTGGGGAGGTAAAGGAGCATGCTTGAACGTCCTGCTTACAACTATAGTCATTAAGCCTAACATCAGCCTGTTCTACAAAGGTAAGCAAATTGGAGGTAGAACCCTTCTTCAAAAGAACATGGTGCCACGGCACCCTGAATTTTGGTGCATGTGAATACGCACATCTCAACCCATGCATGAGGGTGTGATTAACAATTAATGGCACTTCTGTGTATCTGCTAAAGGGGAGCATGTTTCTGTGGTGTCAGGAAAGCAATTTTGCATGTATTCCTGACACACACAAATGTGAATGCAGGCTATATGTCCCCTTACATTGGTGGCCAGTGTAGAAATCCGTGTATTGGATTAAAAGCGCTGTCTAACTTGTGAAATATGTGGATAATCTATATATATTATCTCAATTAATATGTAAATACGAAAAACTGATTCAATAAATAATAATTCCTGCCGCAACTTAATGTGAGATACACACAAAAATACAATGCAAAAAAATAGCTGCGCTGGAAATTAACAGACGTGAAAATCAATCGTGAAAATAAGTGAAAATAAGTTCAACCTTGAACTAATAATTTGTGCATAAATATGCACATACTGGGCAACCACTGGATGCAATCTTTTTGGCCCAATATTCAATCTAACTTCAAAAATTGTACAACCCGAACCGTGCATAATCAAATAAATACAATTCTTATAAACGTGTGACCATAAATCAAAACTTCATGCAATATCATCATAAAGGGTTAAAGGCCTGAAAAAAAGGTCACTTAAAAATATAATAATCGTGCAAGAAAGTCCACAAGGGGTATTGGGGTTCTGTTGCTGCTATTTCCGTAGTGCTCCTATACTTGACACCCTCGGAAAGAAAGTGATTGGAAAGAAGGGAAGGGTCCTCCACCAAGTAAAAACACTGCCGCTTACCAGCTGCTTTGATCTCTGTGTCAGAGAGATCAAAAAGGCCTGTGGCTTATCCCCCTGCCAGGGTCTCTATCCGGGATCCTCCAAGTATCGCTTACAGAGTGCAGGCATACATAAAGGTCCTGCCTAGATCCTCCTTGCTCTCCTCCAAAAGCGTTTACATGGAAAACAAACGGATATCCATAGCGCAATATTGCTTTGATATTTTATTTATAAAAAAAAAAAAAAAACTGTATCACACTTATATTTTATATGCAGTCAATAGGCAAGTGTAAAATCAAACTGTCGAGCCGGCCGGCTCTCTCTTTCTCGCTGCCTGTCGCTTCCTGGATGGACGGGGAATGGAGGTGACGTCAGCACGCCGCTCACCCTACGTCGTTTCTTCAAAAGATGACTTCTTCCTGGGGCACGGGCGGCGTGCTGACTCACCGCCTATTAAACATACTACACTCATAGACCCGCCCTCTTCTGAGCTCCCGGTCGCCATATTTGAATGGGGCAAATGCCCTTCCTCATGTTAATTGGCTTGCTAAGAGTATGGGCAGTGTATCGAGAAAGTTGTGTGTGCGACCGCCATATTAAGGTAGGGCATATGCCCTTAACCTCAATAATAGGTCAATTCTGAATGTGTGGGCAAATCCATATACCATGGCTTAGCGTGTGACTGTGTGCGGAACGAGCGGAACTAAAACAGAGACACTTTAATTTGAGTACTCAAACTACATAGACACACTCCATGGATACACTATAATATACTGCAATATAATGCAGCAAACGTACAGTGACACACAAAACGATATGGCATTAAACTTGCAGTAACGCACATAGAAGTAAATGGCGTTAAACTTGCACTAACGCACACAAAACTATATGGCGTTAAACTGGCATTAATGCATACAGAAGTAAATGGTGTTAAACTGGCAGTAACGCACAAACAACTATATGGCATTGAACTGGCAGTAACACACACAGAACTATATGGTGTTAAACTGGCAGTAACGCACACAATACTATATGGCGTTAAACTGGCAGTAATGCACACAAAACGATGGCCTTAAACTGGCGGTAACGCACACAGAAGTAAATTGCGTTAAACTGGCAGTAACACACACAGACAGAAATAAATGGCTTTAAACTGGCAGTAACACACACAGAAGTAAATGGCGTTAAACTGGCAGTAACGCACACAAAAATATATGGCGTTAAACTGGCAGTAACGCACACAGAACTATATGGTGTTAAACGGGCAGTAACACACAAAAAACTATATAGCGTTAAACTGGCAGTAACGCCCACAAAACTTATATGGCGTTAAACTGGCAGTAACGCACACAGAAATAAATGGCATTAAACTGGCAGTAACGCACACAGAAATAAATGGCGTTAAACTGGCAGTAATGCACACAGAAGTAAATGGCGTTAAACTGGCAGTAACGCATACAGAAGTAAATGGCATTAAACTGGCAGTAACGCACACAGAACTATATTGCGTTAAACTGGCAGTAATACACAAAAAACGATATGGAGTTAAACTGGCAGTAACGCACACAGAAGTAAATGGCATTAAACTGGCAGTAACGCACACAGAAGTAAATTACATTAAACTGGCAGTAATGCAATCAAATAGACGGTGTTCCGCCATCACTACACTGACACTATCTGAACTGTCCCTACTCTAGCTATACACTAATGTAAAGATTACTGACACACTGGGGGTCATTTACGAAAAGGCAAATCCACTTTGCACTATAAGTGCAAACTACAAGTGCAAAGTGCACTTGAAATTGCACTGAAAGTTCACTTGGAAGTGCAGTCGCTGTAAATCTGAGGGGTAGATCTCAAATAAGGGAAAGCTCTGCTGATGTGCAAGCTAAAATGCTGTTTTTTATTTTCCTTGAATGTCCCCCTCAGATCTACAGCGACTGCACTTCCAAGTGCAAAGTGGATTTGCCTTTCGTAAATAACCCCCAGTGTAAGTATACTACACTGAAACTATCTGACTTGTCCCTACTCTCAAAACGATAATAAATATGTAAACTGCCACTGGTGCTAGGGTAACTGCGGTTTTCTCATTGATAATAGCGCACGCCCAATACAATTGGTTAATTTTATCTCATTGGATGTGTCTTGTTAGGCAATTAGTTAGGTATTCTCAGTTAATTTTTATACTAATCTCATTCTTATTACGTCTAATATATCTTTGGAATGTGTTTTTTTTTTTTTTTTACCCAAATCTTTAAATACATTACAAAGAACAGATAAGTGTTTCTAAACCCAATACATTTATATTTTCAGATCTTGATCTTTAAAGGTGACCATACACTGCAATCAGTTAGATCTTAAAAAAATGTTTGATTTAGTGCAAGAGGCTGTTTGATTCCCTATATTTTTAATTCGTTGTTCAAGTGCATCTTCCTATTACCTCTTTTGCCAAAATATTGCATTGTACAGAGATTGGTCAATCAGATTGCATAGTGCATGACCATCTTAAGTGCCAAATTTGGAATGTAGATGTGTCATGACCCACTTGTATTTTCCTAACAATATTTCTTGGGCACATGAGAAAACACCTTTTTTCAAGAAATGCTAGAGTGATCAGGAATCTTCAAACTACAGCTCTCCAGCTGTTGCGGAACTACACATCCCATGAGGCATTGTAAAACTCTGACATTCACAGACATGACTAGGCATGATAGGAATTGTAGTTCCTGAACAACTGGAGGGCCGTAGTTTGAAGACCCCTGTGCTAGACCATTATTATGCCTCCAGAATTGGGAGTGTGGCGTCTACCCAACTTCTCTCTGGTGGTGGATACAAGAACCTACATCTATAGCTATATATTTGGGCAGCACAATGGTGTAGTGGTTAGTAATTTCACCTAGCCAGTGAGGCACGGAATGTAAGACTGCAGGGAATGGAATGCAGGGCCGGGCATGACAGTGGTGACTAAGGGCTACAAGGGGTTAATGTTATATTCAGGAGAGCTGAACAGGAAGGGGTTTGGCTGTGGAGTTAATTTTGGAAGGAAGGGGAGGGCTGATATAAAGGTGGTGGGTGGAGTCAGGTGGTCACTTGCAGAACTGTAACAGACAGAGGAGGCAGTTTTTTCTCACTGCTCCTCCACTTTTTACAGCATGGCTGAGGTAGAGGAGATGCTGGACTCGCTGAGAAGGGCTGCGGCGGTGAAGGGGGCGGCATGGCTGAGAAGGCAGGTCGGTACACTGACAGAGGAGGAGGGGGGATCGCAGGACGGTGGGCGGCAGCAACACGTTTTTCGCCAGGGCCTTCTCCTCTGTCACCTCGTGTCACTCGGAGCCATGGCGTTAAACTGGCAGTAACGCACACAAAAATATATGGCGTTAAACTGGCAGTAATGCAAACAAAACTATATGGCGTTAACCTGGAAGTAACACACACAGAAATAAATGCTGTTAAACTGGTAGTAACGCACACAGAAATAAATGGCGTTAAACTGGCAGTAACTCACACAGAAGTAAATGGCATTAAACTGGCAGTAACGCACACAGAACTATATGACGTTAAACGGGCAGTAACACACAAAAAACTATATGGCGTTAAACTGGCAGTAATGCCCACAAAACTTATATGGCGTTAAACTGGCAGTAACGCACACAGAAGTAAATGGCATTAAACTGGCAGTAACGCACACAGAAATAAATGGCGTTAAACTGGCAGTAATGCACACAGAAGTAAATGGCGTTAAACTGGCAGTAACGCATACAGAAGTAAATGGCATTAAACTAGCAGTAACGCACACAGAACTATATTGCGTTAAACTGGCAGTAATACACAAAAAACGATATGGAGTTAAACTGGCAGTAACACACACAGAAGTAAATGGCATTAAACTGGCAGTAACGCACACAGAAGTAAATTACATTAAACTGGCAGTAATGCAATCAAATAGACGGTGTTCCGCCGTCACTACACTGACACTATCTGAACTGTCCCTACTCTAGCTATACACTAATGTAAAGATTACTGACACACTGGGGGTCATTTACGAAAAGGCAAATCCACTTTGCACTACAAGTGCAAACTACAAGTGCAAAGTGCACTTGAAATTGCACTGAAAGTTCACTTGGAAGTGCAGTCGCTGTAAATCTGAGGGGTAGATCTCAAATAAGGGGAAGCTCTGCTGATTTCATCATCCAATCATGTGCAAGCTAAAATGCTGTTTTTTATTTTCCTTGAATGTCCCCCTCAGATCTACAGCGACTGCAATTCAAAGCGCACTTGTAGTGCAAAGTGGATTTGCCTTTCGTAAATAACCCCCAGTGTAAGTATACTACACTGAAACTATCTGAGCTGTCCCTACTCTCAAAACGATAATAATAAATATGTAAACTGCCACTGGTGCTAGGGTAACTGCGGTTTTCTCATTGATAATAGCGCACGCCCAATACAATTGGTTAATTTCATCTCATTGGATGTGTCTTGTTAGGCAATTAGTTATGTATTCTCAGTTAATTTTTATACTAATCTCATTCCTATTACGTCTAATATATCTTTGGAATGTGTTTTTTTTTTTTTTTTTTTTACCCAAATCTTTAAATACATTACAAAGAACAGATAGGTGTTTCTAAACCCAATACATTTATATTTTCAGATCTTGATCTTTAAAGGTGACCATACACTGCAATCAGTTAGATCTTAAAAAATGTTTGATTTAGTGCAAGAGGCTGTTTGATTTCCTATATTTTTAATTCGTTGTTCAAGTGCATCTTCCTATTACCTCTTTTGCCAAAATATTGCGTTGTACAGAGATTGGTCAATCAGATTGCATAGTGCATGACCATCTTAAGTGCCAAATTTGGAATGTAGATGTGTCATGACCCACTTGTATTTTCCTAACAATATTTCTTGGGCACATGAGAAAACACCTTTTTTCAAGACATGCTAGAGTGATCAGGAATCTTCAAACTACAGCTCTCCAGCTGTTGCGGAACTACACATCCCATGAGGCATTGTAAAACTCTGACATTCACAGACATGACTAGGCATGATAGGAATTGTAGTTCCTGAACAACTGGAGGGCCGTAGTTTGAAGACCCCTGTGCTAGACCATTATTATGCCTCCAGAATTGGGAGTGTGGCGTCTACCCAACTTCTCTCTGGTGGTGGATACAAGAACATACATCTATAGCTATATATTTGGGCAGCACAATGGTGTAGTGGTTAGCAATTTCACCTAGCCAGTGAGGCACGGAATGTAAGACTGCAGGGAATGGAATGCAGGGCCGGGCATGACAGTGGTGACTAAAGGCTACAAGGGGTTAATGTTATATTCAGGAGAGCTGAACAGGAAGGGGTTTGGCTGTGGAGTTAATTTTGGAAGGAAGGGGAGGGCTGATATAAAGGTGGTGGGTGGAGTCAGGTGGTCACTTGCAGAACTGTAACAGACAGAGGAGGCAGTTTTTTCTCACTGCTCCTCCACTTTTTACAGCATGGCTGAGGTAGAGGAGATGCTGGACTCGCTGAGAAGGGTTGCAGCGGTGAAGGGGGCGGCATGGCTGAGAAGGCAGGTCGGTACACTGACAGAGGAGGAGGGGGGGGATCGCAGGACGGTGGGCGGCAGCAACACGTTTTTTTCGCCAGGGCCTTCTCCTCTGTCACCTCGTGTCAATCGGAGCCAGATCGAACACCCCAGCAAAGCGGGCACAGCGGGAGGGAGCAGGCCCCGTGCGGACCGATCGTTTGCAACCGATCGCGGGGGGCGGAGCCACCGGCCAGATTGTCGCGGTTTCGTCACCTGGAGCCCGCAGCAGCACCATCGGAAGGGGGTCACCGGCAGGGCCAAGCACGGCAAGAAGGATCGCGGGGGCGGGGCCACCGGCCGGAATGGCGCGGTTTTGCCGCCTGGAACCCGCATCGACAGCAGGAGAGATGCCACAGCAGGACCTAGCACAACAGGCATTTTGGTCGGGGGGCGGCGGTGTGTTGGGCCCAGAAGAGCAAGCAGCAGGAGCAAGGGTCCAGGCCAGACGGCGAGGGGGCAGGGCTTACCGGAGGGGTGGTCGTTGGGTGGGGGGGCAGGAGGGGTGGTCGTTGGGTGGGGGGGCAATCAGCGTTCAAGACTGAGAGCGTCTCCCAGGTCCGGTTTGGAACGCCGGTCTGGGGTTGATGGGACAGCAACGGACAGTCGTGAGACATCGCCATCTGTGAACGCAGCTGCCGTGGTTCACTCACCCGGGGGGCTGTCGGAATAATCAGAACAGGAGTGGGAGGATAGGTCGGAGGGCGAGATCTCGGACGAGGAGGAACCACAAGTGCCAGCGAGGGAGAGCAGCAGACCGGCTGTGGGACGACCTCCTGGTCAGCTTGGTGAGTCCACTAACCCATTGTCTATATCTAATGCATTGCAGGATTTGCTGGGGGTTGTAAGGGTGAGCACAGTGGAGTCTGGGGAGCAAGTTGCTGGTGCTAAGGGGTAAGACGGCGGACCGGCCGGTGTCGGGGGTTAACCCTGGCGCGGCTTGGCCCGCAGCTCAGATGTCAGATTTACAGGAGGGTCTGCTGGTTGGAAAGTTCAGGGGAGGTCAGGGTCAGCATGTACAGGTGGCGCCATGGACAGCAGCGGGGGTTAGTTCGCCCGGGAAGGGACCCGAGGGCTCCGTGGTTGAGGAACCTGCTACGACATCAGAGGCTTCCTTTTCTAAGTAAGTATCCGGATATGGCGGCTGCACGTTTGCTGGCCCTGGGTTTTAGGGAATGTTTCCGGATTCCATGTTCATTGGTGGTGATACCGCCAGTGGCGAGGAATTTGAAATCAGCGTTATTACACCCGGGGGTGGTGAACGAGAAGCTGGGCAAGGAGGTGGCCATGGGGTGCATGGGGGGCCCATTCCCACACAAGCCATGGCCGGATTTGGTGGTCTCACCATTGGGAGTGGTTCCCAAGAAGGAGGCAGGCAAATTCCACTTGTCCCAAGAAGTGCCCCCGCCCCCCCTCACCAGGTGGCCCCGCCCTCCGTTATAAAAGAGGTGTCAGACACAGCGAAGCCTCACACAGCGGGAGCCTCCCATTGCGTGGAGCGGCCCAAGAAGAGACGCCGACGCTGTGGAAGAAGATGCCGGACGAGAAGACCAGAGCAAGAAGAAGCGGATTGGAGGAAGAAGAAGATGGAAGAAGATGGAAGAAGATGGAAGAAGAAGATGAAAAAAACCGAAGGATGAAGAAAGGAAGAAGGAAGACCAGAAGAAAGAAGATGAAAGAAGATTTTAATAAAGGAATTGTCAAAGACCGTCTCCTGTCATTTTTAAAATTTTTGTCACTTTTTTGGTGAAATGGTAGGGGTACTATTGTACCCCCTTACCATTTCACACAGGGGGGCCCGGGATCTGGGGGTCCCCTTGTTAAAGGGGGCTTCCAGATTCCGATAAGCCCCCCGCCCGCAGACCCCCAAAACCAATGGCCAGGGTTGTGGGGACAAGGCCCTTGTCCCCATCAACATGGGGACATGGTGATTTGAGGGGTCACAGACCCCCAAAGCACCCTCCCGATGTTGAGGGCATGTGGCCTGGTACAGTTCAGGAGGGGGGGGGCGCTCTCGTCCCCACTCTTTTCCTGAGGCCTGCCAGGTTGCATGCTTGGATAAGGGTCTGGTATGGATTTGAGGGGGACCCCACGCCATTTTTTTTTTTTTGGCCAGGGTTCCCCTTAAAATCCATCCCAGACCTGAAGGGTCTGGTATGGATATTTAGGGGGAACCCCACGTTATTTTTTTTTTTTTTATCAATGACTTTTTTTTATCAATGACTTTCAATGAATGACTGTCCTCTGTGTTACGGGCAGATCCAAAAATGTAGCGCTACTACATGTGCAAGAGTGTATGTGTGTCACAGCACTCAAAAAAACAATGAATGAGCCATATAGCAAATAATGGTGCTGGAAATAACTCCAGTGAAAACAAAATAATATAAATCAAGTCCATAAAGTGATAATGTCAAAGAGTGGGTCCTTCTGGTCAACTCAATGGAAACAGACTGGAGACATATGCTTGACTGATGTCAGAATAAGGCGTAAGTACTCTTACCGGAAACGTTGGATGTGGGTACCATACGGCATCCACATCAGACAGGCTTAAAGATGAAACGTCTTGCATCTATGGAAAACCGCCGCAGACTGGAACTCCAACGATTTCCGGAACTGTGCACTGGATCAGTCAGCAAGGTAGGTATGCTCAACATACAATCATCCGATGGTCATAAGAATGATGATGGAGACCGAGGAAATGGAATAAGAAATAGAGACCACTCCAATGGTGCAGGTCAAAGGGGCATAAATTTATTCACATATGCATGTGAAAATTAAAATTTAAAACAAATAAAATCTCGAGACAATATAAATGAGAAATTCGGCAATATGAGGGGCGTAGGATAGCTGGCCCGACGCGTTTCGACTAAAGTCTTCCACAGGGGCATATCTCTGGCCCCCCCACATTGCCTCCAACAATTTATAGACATGAGACAAAACTAGAACCGCCCCCTTGGTCAAGGGCAGGAAGTGGACGCCTCCAGCCTGAACCAAATGCAATACGGGGGGTAGGTTCTGGATTGTCCATACATACTGAATAAAACTCTAAGAATGTTAAACATACTAGATGGCAAGTGAACACATCTGTATACATCCTGGTTGTGAGATGGATTCTCTGGGAAATGTATGAATGTTGTCCCTATCTCATAAACAAATATAACACCAAAACCCCCGTTGGTGGACCAGTCCTAAACTGGGACCGCGGAGCCAATCCAAGGCCGGGAACTGATATTCCCGCCAAAAAGATGTCCAATCGCGGTCTTCTGTAGACCGGATATCCGGGTATGACACGCTATGGGTGGCTGGCGGCTGAATACGCAATGGCGTCAGTACAATGCGCCAGGACGCAAAGAGCGGCGGCAAGCAGAAAATGCGCGACGACACCATTACGTTCTGTACATGAACAGCACGCAACAACGTGAACCGCCCACTTCCGGCCAAATGACCGGAAGTGAGCGAACTCCGGAAATGCGTCGAATGGGGACCGGAAGTAGGGGCGCCCGCCAAGACGCTGGGGGAACAGAGAGGGGGAGGACACCAAACGGGCACCTACGAACTAATGCACGTGAGGCACGTGATGACCTCATACGTAAACAACCTAAATACAGACACAGACATTGTGCGCCGGCAGTCCGCACCCATGGGGGCACCTAGTGTCACCAGGGTAATGGTGTCACGTATAACGTAATGATGGAAAGAATTGGGATGACTGTGTATGTATGAAATGTAACAAACACAGTGCACAAAAACGTCTCCAAGAGACGTATGGGCGGCCATCTGTTAGCATTGTGGCCTAGTAATAAAACATATGAAAATAAGACATGTGAAAATGAAAATGAATAAAACGCATAGAACGGATACACAATGCGCCAGAAGTCCCCACCCGTGAGAACGCCTATAAGCGCTAGAACAACAACGTCCAGCGCAATGGCGTCAGGATGACGTGATAGGGAAGGGAGAATAACTATGTGTGTGTATGGTGTGATAAACGCAATACACAAAGCGTCTCAAAGAGACGTATGGGCCCCATCTAGTGACAAGGTGATATGAACCGTGATAATGAAAAATAAGGATGATCTGCACCGGGAATTTGTATAAAATGTCCTCGTAAAAACCGTCAGTGAATGACGCATTACTAGGGCATTCAGTGATAAAGTGACCATGATCAAATGTAGTAATCTACAGTTAAAATGAAATGGTGAGAGAAAGTGACAAAACGTCTCGGGGAGACGCATGGGCCCTATCTGGTGACATAGTGATGTAACCAGTGATGATGAACAGTGGGGCTATATGTACACAAGGAATCTGTATACAGTGTCCCCATAAGAACGGTCACTGAAATTACGCATTAAGGGGGCATTTATTATAAATGACCATAATCATGTAAAAAATCTGCAAAAATGGACTGGTTGCAGAAAGGATAAATCTATACGAAGTGACAAAAAGGCCGGAAAAAGTGATCTGGAATGTGTATAAATATATGTTTTCCTAAATAAAAAACCTAATGACCCTGAGTAGCCATTTCACATCCAGTTTGGATTATAAAACACATGAATCATATAATGACAACAATATAAACAGAATAAACAGAAATGCAAAACGAAGGGGATGGGAGTGAAGGGTCCCCATTTGGATCCATGCGAAACTAGCAATACGAGTGAAGTGCCACTCACCCCCGGTTGATGAAACAATTGATATCCCACTCAACGTTCATACCAAAGGGCGAGTAGCACTTCAACTCGTGGATCCAATAGGTTTCCAACCTAGAGACCCCTCGTAGATTGGACTCACCACGCCAGTGTGGGACAAATTTATCAATTATCTGAAACTGAGTCCCTGATGGATCTCTATTATGGTGTTCCCGATAATGACGGGGAACACTATGTTTAATACATCCTTTACGGATCTTGGCCAAATGTTCATTTACACGTATGGAGAACGTACGGATAGTGCATCCAACATACTGCAATTTGCACGGACACGTGATCAAGTAGACTATAAATTTAGTGGCACATGTGGTAAAATGTTTCATGGCATAAGTGCGTGCAGTAACAGTGGAACGGAAAGTATCTGTCATGCGTCTGCCTAGTGAGTTATGTAAACAGACGTTGCATTTTTTGCAAGGGAAATATCCCTTACAATGTTGGAAGAATGAAGTCGTCCTGGGGGGGTCGACGACATTGGGAGCGATGTCGCCCTGAACGGACATTCTTCCAACATTGTAAGGGATATTTCCCTTGCAAAAAATGCAACGTCTGTTTACATAACTCACTAGGCAGACGCATGACAGATACTTTCCGTTCCACTGTTACTGCACGCACTTATGCCATGAAACATTTTACCACATGTGCCACTAAATTTATAGTCTACTTGATCACATGTCCGTGCAAATTGCAGTATGTTGGACGCACTATCCGTACGTTCTCCATACGTGTAAATGAACATTTGGCCAAGATCCGTAAAGGATGTATTAAACATAGTGTTCCCCGTCATTATCGGGAACACCATAATAGAGATCCATCAGGGACTCAGTTTCAGATAATTGATAAATTTGTCCCACACTGGCGTGGTGAGTCCAATCTACGAGGGGTCTCTAGGTTGGAAACCTATTGGATCCACGAGTTGAAGTGCTACTCGCCCTTTGGTATGAACATTGAGTGGGATATCAATTGTTTCATCAACCGGGGGTGAGTGGCACTTCACTCGTATTGCTAGTTTCGCATGGATCCAAATGGGGACCCTTCACTCCCATCCCCTTCGTTTTGCATTTCTGTTTATTCTGTTTATATTGTTGTCATTATATGATTCATGTGTTTTATAATCCAAACTGGATGTGAAATGGCTACTCAGGGTCATTAGGTTTTTTATTTAGGAAAACATATATTTATACACATTCCAGATCACTTTTTCCGGCCTTTTTGTCACTTCGTATAGATTTATCCTTTCTGCAACCAGTCCATTTTTGCAGATTTTTTACATGATTATGGTCATTTATAATAAATGCCCCCTTAATGCGTCATTTCAGTGACCGTTCTTATGGGGACACTGTATACAGATTCCTTGTGTACATATAGCCCCACTGTTCATCATCACTGGTTACATCACTATGTCACCAGATAGGGCCCATGCGTCTCCCCGAGACGTTTTGTCACTTTCTCTCACCATTTCATTTTAACTGTAGATTACTACATTTGATCATGGTCACTTTATCACTGAATGCCCTAGTAATGCGTCATTCACTGACGGTTTTTACGAGGACATTTTATACAAATTCCCGGTGCAGATCATCCTTATTTTTCATTATCACGGTTCATATCACCTTGTCACTAGATGGGGCCCATACGTCTCTTTGAGACGCTTTGTGTATTGCGTTTATCACACCATACACACACATAGTTATTCTCCCTTCCCTATCACGTCATCCTGACGCCATTGCGCTGGACGTTGTTGTTCTAGCGCTTATAGGCGTTCTCACGGGTGGGGACTTCTGGCACATTGTGTATCCGTTCTATGCGTTTTATTCATTTTCATTTTCACATGTCTTATTTTCATATGTTTTATTACTAGGCCACAATGCTAACAGATGGCCGCCCATACGTCTCTTGGAGACGTTTTTGTGCACTGTGTTTGTTACATTTCATACATACACAGTCATCCCAATTCTTTCCATCATTACGTTATACGTGACACCATTACCCTGGTGACACTAGGTGCCCCCATGGGTGCGGACTGCCGGCGCACAATGTCTGTGTCTGTATTTAGGTTGTTTACGTATGAGGTCATCACGTGCCTCACGTGCATTAGTTCGTAGGTGCCCGTTTGGTGTCCTCCCCCTCTCTGTTCCCCCAGCGTCTTGGCGGGCGCCCCTACTTCCGGTCCCCATTCGACGCATTTCCGGAGTTCGCTCACTTCCGGTCATTTGGCCGGAAGTGGGCGGTTCACGTTGTTGCGTGCTGTTCATGTACAGAACGTAATGGTGTCGTCGCGCATTTTCTGCGTGCCGCCGCTCTTTGCGTCCTGGCGCATTGTACTGACGCCATTGCGTATTCAGCCGCCAGCCACCCATAGCGTGTCATACCCGGATATCCGGTCTACAGAAGACCGCGATTGGACATCTTTTTGGCGGGAATATCAGTTCCCGGCCTTGGATTGGCTCCACGGTCCCAGTTTAGGACTGGTCCACCAACGGGGGTTTTGGTGTTATATTTGTTTATGAGATTGGGACAACATTCATACATTGCCCAGAGAATCCATCTCACAACCAGGATGTATACAGATGTGTTCACTTGCCATCTAGTATGTTTAACATTCTTAGAGTTTTATTCAGTATGTATGGACAATCCAGAACCTACCCCCCGTATTGCATTTGGTTCAGGCTGGAGGCGTCCACTTCCTGCCCTTGACCAAGGGGGCGGTTCTAGTTTTGTCTCATGTCTATAAATTGTTGGAGGCAATGTGGGGGGGCCAGAGATATGCCCCTGTGGAAGACTTTAGTCGAAACGCGTCGGGCCAGCTATCCTACGCCCCTCATATTGCCGAATTTCTCATTTATATTGTCTCGAGATTTTATTTGTTTTAAATTTTAATTTTCACATGCATATGTGAATAAATTTATGCCCCTTTGACCTGCACCATTGGAGTGGTCTCTATTTCTTATTCCATTTCCTCGGTCTCCATCATCATTCTTATGACCATCGGATGATTGTATGTTGAGCATACCTACCTTGCTTACTGATCCAGTGCACAGTTCCGGAAATCGTTGGAGTTCCAGTCTGCGGCGGTTTTCCATAGATGCAAGACGTTTCATCTTTAAGCCTGTCTGATGTGGATGCCGTATGGTACCCACATCCAACGTTTCCGGTAAGAGTACTTACGCCTTATTCTGACATCAGTCAAGCATATGTCTCCAGTCTGTTTCCATTGAGTTGACCAGAAGGACCCACTCTTTGACATTATCACTTTATGGACTTGATTTATATTATTTTGTTTTCACTGGAGTTATTTCCAGCACCATTATTTGCTATATGGCTCATTCATTGTTTTTTTGAGTGCTGTGACACACATACACTCTTGCACATGTAGTAGCGCTACATTTTTGGATCTGCACGTATTTTGACTTTGTTTGTTTTGTATGTTGGCAGCTTTTGCATGGTTTATATTGATAGGATTGGTATCATCTGACCGAGCAGTTGGGGGAGGGGGGTTCCTAATGAGTTTGGCACACCAAAATAAAAAAAGGGGGACTCTGCATGAAGTAAAACACACAGAAAACATTTGTATATTTGCATATTTTAGGGGGTGTTTGGGGGAAACCAATACTATGGAGCAGACAAAATACATTGCTTAAGTGACTAGGCCATAGGTGTATATTGGGCCAGAAGAGCATGCTGGGGAGGTAAGTGAAGGCAAAAATGCATGAAGGACAAAAGGTGCACAGCATATTAGAGCATATTGCAATCATGGTAATTAGGGAAGGAGGTCAAAAATACAAGACATTAGCAAACAGAGCATACATAGAAGGGAATAGTGAAGGAGAAATGTTACCTTAATATAGTCCTCCTGCAGGACCTGGATAATAGCAGAACAGGTCTCTGGAATAATGATTCCCAGAGCCTGGGGAGAGATACCTGTGGAGAACTTCAGATCCTGAAGCCTTCTCCCTGTCGCCAAGTACCTCAACATGGCAACAAGCCTCTGCTCCGGAGTGATGGCTTGCCTCATGCAGGTATCCTGCCTGCTGATAAAAGGGGTCAGCAAAGCCAACAGACGGTGAAAAACGGGGTCTGTCATCCTGAGAAAGTTCCTGAAATCATCAGGATTATTCTCCCGGATCTCACGAAGCAAAGGCATGTGCGAGAATTGGTCACGCTGAAGCAACCAATTCTTGGTCCATGAACTCCTCCTCGCCCTGTTCATGGACTGGTCTTGGGTCAAAGCTAAAAGCCCTACACTAAGCCCCTGCACAGCACAAACTCTATGACGAGTACGTACACGAAACATAGCTCACAAATGGTCGGCTGGTCAGAACGGACAAACAGAAAGCACCGATAAACAGCAAGGCCTGAAAGAACGAAATGAATACCAGAAACGAGCAGACAATAAGCAGTGAAAATCAAAGCGTCCTATATCAAGATATAGGCCGCAATGACCAACAAATGTGAACTGACTACACGCACCGATACGCACGACAAGCACAAACTGAAGAGCAGTAACGATCTGAGTCTGAAAAGTGAAAAGCGTGAATCGAATATAACGAAACTTCTACTAACACGCGATAAACACGGAATCAGCAGAAGGAGCCCAACGTGGTGCTGAACTTCCCTTTTATAGTCTCGTGGAACATGGCTTACGTCACGGCGTTCTTGAAGACCGGAAATTCCAACAACGTTGTCCGACCGTGTGTACGCAACACCAACTTCGGACAAATTCCTACGGAAATGATCCGACGGAAATAGTAATCGGAAAATCCGACCGTGTGTATGGGGCATTAGAGAAAGGGGCCAAGTCTAGGTCTGGAGCTGGAGCAAAGCTGGTGAGGGCTGAGAATTTCTACATACACTGAAAGTGGATCCTCTAGGAGGGAGGTGGTAGAGGCTCCTAGTATAAGAGTGGCTGACTATTACTTTAGCCTGATGCCTGTGTCCTGCAAATTAACTAAAAGTTCCTCACACTGACACCAACTTGGGGCACTTTTTTTCCCCCACTGATTTTCCAAAGAAATGCCACTTTGCACTCCCAATGACTACGAATTTAAGGAGAACTGTGTTAAGAACTCCTGTTTGCTGCACTCTGTACACAATGCTCTATTTTGCATAGTCCTGCCCTCTGCACTGAATATACTATGCAAAACAAAATTAGAGAAATTCCCTGCTCAACTTACCGATCATCCTGCAAACAACCACATTTTCCTGTCTAATAGCATGCGTTAAAAGCAGGGGTTTAGTCTGCACACATTTTCAAATACATGTGTAAGCTATAGAGCACCTTTGCTGCTAAAGTGCTATGTGCTGGGTGTTCAGTGTGCCCATGTGCCTTTAAGGAGGGGTGAGCTCCCTCCAGTCTCACCTGCCTTCTGCCTATCCATTATAATGCATGTGCTTCCACTGTGGAGGCTCTCAAAATTTAGAGTTAGGGCTACAGAATATACTGGGGGTGCCTTGACTGGACTCTGTAGCTTACGCATGTATTTGCATTTGTCAGTAAGTTGGTAAGTTGAGCAGGCAGTTTTTCTAATTTTGTTTTGCATGCATTGCCCTTCCATCAGGCCCGGATTTACTCCCTTTGCCGTCCCAAGGCCGGTTCCTTCAAT
Organism: Lithobates sylvaticus; assembly: GCA_028564925.1. Lineage (NCBI taxonomy): Eukaryota > Metazoa > Chordata > Amphibia > Anura > Ranidae > Lithobates > Lithobates sylvaticus. The sequence continues at coordinate 245,044,142 of CM053027.1, forward strand.
GCCGCCCCCCCCCCCCCCCCCCCCCCCCCACACACACACCACCATTATTGTCCTTTATCGATGACTGCTACAATAGTTCGATTAAAAACATATCTCCACACACAAGAACACTGAAAATAACTGGCTTTAATTGTACAGACTGAAAATACTCTGTAATGCAGAAAATGTCTTTTAACTGTCTCCCGCCCGGCGCACGACGATGTACGTAGGCAGAATGGCACGGACAGGCATAAGGGCGTACAGGTACGTCCCTTTTAGCCCCCGTACACACGGTCGGAAATTTCCGACTACAAAATCCGTACGATTTTTTCCAACAGATTTTGTCCGAAACTGGTGTTGCATACACGCGGTCGGACAAAGTTGTCGGAAAATCCAATCGTTCAGAACGGGGTGACGTTCATTGCATACTACGGAACTACATAGAGGCTAGTAGCCAATAGCTTTGGTCTCGTAATTTGATTTGAGCATGCGTGGCACTTTGTCCGTTGGAATTCCCTACACACGATCAGAAAAAGTCAGATCGGATTTTGTTGTCAGAAAATTTGAGATTGGACGGAAAAAGCCAGCTAGAGCCCACACACGATCGGATTTTCCGGCAACATAATCCGATCAGACTTTTTCCATCGGAATATCCAACCATGTGTACGGGGCATAAGAATGCCGCCGCCGTGCACACGCGCCGGTCGGGACCCCCGTGAATCCGGTCACAGGTCCCGTGGACTCGATCGCCGCGGGGATACCCGCGATCGTCTGGAAGGCTGAACGGGGAGATGCGGAAGTAAACAGCATCTCCCTGTTTTGCCTAGCAACAAGTGACACTGATCTCTGCTCCCTGTGTTTGGAGCAGAGATCAGTGTTCACTAACACACAGCCATGCCCCCCACAGTTAGTAACACGCCTGTAGGACACACTTTATCCCTACACTGCCACCCCCTGGTTAACCCCTTCACTGCCAGTGTCATTTACACAGGAATCAGTGCATTTGTATAGCACTGATTGCTGTATAAATGACAATGATCCCAAAAATGTGTCAAAAATGTCCAATGTGTCCACCATAATGTCGCAGTCACAATAAAAATTGCTGATCGCCGCCATTACTAGTAAAAAAAAAATTATTAATAAAAATGCCATAAAACTATCCCCTATTTTGTAAACGCTATAACTTTTCCATACCAGTGCATGTTGCTTTTGTTTGATAAAGTATATTCATTCCAAAATCGAATATTAAAAGCAAACACAATTTTGAAGTACTTTTGAAGGACATCATCAAGCTGTCCAATATGCTGCGCGGCGAGGGGACACGATGCCGGTGGCCACGATGTCCACTGGCCACACACGATCGTGGGCACGAGAGCCAGAGAAGCACACACATCCCCATTCTGTCAGGAGAGGAGAGCCAAATCGTCTGTTCCTACTAAGTAGTAACAGCGATCTGGCTCCTCCTCTAGTAAGTCACATTACCATACAGTTAGAAACACCTAGCAGGGAACACATTTAACCCTTTTATCACCCCCTAGTGTTAACCCGTTCCCTACCAGTGACATTTACACAGTAATCAGTGCATTTTTCTAGCATTGGTCGCTGTATAGATGTCAATGGTCCCAAAAATATGTGTCAAAAGTGTCTGATCTGTCTGCCGCAATGTCACAGTCCCGCTAAAAACCACAGAGGTGATCAAATACCACCAAAAGAAAGCTAAATTTGTGGGAAACATGACCGCGCAATTGTCAGTTAAAGCGACGCAGTGCCATAATGCAAAAAATAGCCCGGTCCTTAAGTGGTTAAAATGGCCTCCCATTTCACCATAAATGTGGGATGTTCACCTAGGTGCTTATACTTTTTTGCTGAAGCAATTTTTATTTATTTTTTTGATAAAAGATTCTCTTTTAAGATATTAAAGATTATTTTACTTGGTTTATATACCATCAGGTAGCTGTAGTTTAATACCCCAATATATGTGCCCCCATATTCTTTCTGTTAATAATATCACTAGATTTTAGCTTCCTTTAACAAAAAAATAAATGCACTCACTTATTACATACAACCTTGAAGAGATTAAGTACCGGTGTGAATCTTTTAATATTATATTCACAAATTTTTACTGGGAGAGTGAATTGAATGAGATCAGGGTAACTTTCATTGTAAACTGAATACAGCAAAATATAATTCAGGAATGGTTTTAGAAGACAGGTATTAAAAACAAAATTGTGCCAAGCAGCAGTGTTATTAAAATGAACTGACAACAATATCTCAGTTTTCTCCTTTGTTGTTGCAAAATCCTGCAGCACATTTTTCAAAGTAATGGCTAATGTTTTGTCTGTAGATATTAGCAGGCTGCAGTTTTATATCAGTATAACTGGGCAACAGAGGGGCTATTGCCATTTACTGTATCTAAAAGCATTACAGTGTCTGGCTTAATGTCTGGTGTGTAGAACACCACAAGGTTAGCACTGTACTGCATCAAGATTTAAACATAACAATAAAGGCACCATGCCACCTGTGTGTAAAGATATGTGATTCTGCTCTTTTATATAAATCACAATAATAGATTTATGGAGTTAGCTATGCTGGTTTACAAAAAACATGTTTTTTGCATTACATTTATTGTGCTAAAAATAAAGCCAGTGCATATATAACCAACTCTTTTTGTTTTAATTTAGATAATTATATGTTATATATGCAACATTTTGCAACATTTCGTAAATTGTGACACAATTGGTATTGTGTATTTACTAACATGCCGCTGCGGTAATCACTACGTAGGCAAAACCAAGAGAAATTTCTGGAGAAGAATCAAAGAGCATGCTGTAGACATACAGATAGGTGTCACTGAGAAACTAATACCCAGGCATTTTGCAGAATACCATGATTACTGCACCGAATCCTTGAGATTCCAGGTACTGGCCCGGGTGCACCCCCCAATCCGTGGAGGAAACTTTGATCAATGAATCCTCCAAGTAAAGGCCAAGTGAATTTTTAAATTAAGGGCGACACATCCACCAGGATAGATTGATGCGATTAGCTATGCCCCTTTCTTATAATAATGCAATTTGCTTTATATACAACACGCTTACTCCCATCCACCATTAATCCGGACTCAATATTTTTGTTTCAGTGATTAATAAAACGTCTGTTTAATATAACATCTTTATGGCACAAACTCTACATCCCCTGTATGTGACTTACCCATTTGAGTTTATTAGTGTGTGTGTATAAAGTTGGTTGTATATGTATGACTTATATGGGGAGATGAGTTGGAGGGTTTTGTTTTAGATTTCTCTGCATCTATGCATTTTTGTGTTGGTGATTGTGTACTTACTTTGTTTAACCATTCATTTTGTTTGCTAATATGTCCCCTCACCTTCCTTTTTGGACTGCTTTTGGAATTGACCTCTGACCCGTGGGACTCCTGGCCTCGCCCGTGTCTATCCACTACCTTAGGGGTCTGCAAATGTGCAATCCTTACAGACGGCTACATCCTTGACAGTTTCTTGGTATGTTTTCCAAGTCCCCCCCAGAGGCGTTTCCATCAGATCCTCCATCGGAGGACACCGACACCTGACGGCCTTTGGACCGACGAGTGTACGGCTCCTGCCCCTTTCTCTGCACGTATCGGCTCCCTTTCCGTCCATGTCTACCTCCCCCGGCAGGCGAGGTACAGGGATCTGCCCCCTCTCCTTTCCATCTGGTCTGCAGAGTAATCGTGATGTGGATCGGGGGCTTTCTGCATGCTATTTTCTCAGCATGCATGTCAGGGGAATAGTCTTCCCAGACAGTCTGGTCGCGTTACTGCGGGTTCGGCACTCCGGCGCATGCGCATTTGTGGCCCAGCGGTCCGGAACATGCACATGCGCACTGGCGCCTATAAAAGCCGCCTTGGCGCACAGGCACCTTGCTGATTTGTCTTTCCAGCTCTGCACCTGTGACCCTGTGTTCCTATATCTGCCTACCTGTGTTTGACCAGGATTGACTTAGACTCTGCTGCCCTTCTCCTGGACCTTGACCCCCTGGCTTGTTTTATGGACTCCGCTCTTCTCCAGTGTTTGACCCTCTGCCTGTGACCCGGACCTGCCTCCTGTCTCCTTGCTTGACCCACTGCTTGTGACCTGGACTTGCCTTGTGTCTCCCAAGACACCCCTTCCCAGCCTGTGCTGACACCCAGTGACTATTGTGTTTGACCCTCAGCCGGGTTCTGAGTATCAGCCTGCTGCACCAGTCTACCTGCCCTGTAAACCTGGTCTTGCTTGTGTCTCTCACAGACACCTCTGTTCAGCCTGTACGGACTTACAAGGGTGAACCGCTCTCGGCATCTCGGCCTCGGTAAGTACGCTTCTGACAATGCATCACCCATGGCATTTAGTGCATAGATGGACTTTCTCCAGTTCCTCCGGATTCGTAATCTGGGCAACTCGAGCAACTCCAGGAATCTTCTCTCCCACACACACCTTTTGGGACTAATTATGGCAGCTGTGTTTCCTTATATAAGATGCATTCCCTCAGTCTCTCCTCAGCGGTTCATCCCCCCACTTGTAAGGAACGCTGTGAAGAGACTCTGGGTACCAGATCACAGATATTTGACATATCCCCTTTTCTTCACCTTTTTCTTTTAAGTGCAAGCAGCCTTTCCTCTCAGACTAAATCTCTGTTTGTTTGGATTAGGCTCTCATCAGCTGCTAACTCTGTCCCTCTTTCCATCTTGGGACATGTTTTAAAAATCTACATACATACTACCCTTCACCATAACTGAAATCAACGATTGAACTTTGGGAAACAATCATCCCTTTGCCCACAATGGTGCTTTAATTCTTCAATTCGGCTTGTTCTAATCCCAGCATATTCATTTGCTGAGCAATATTCAATATACACCTCTTTGCCTTGAGGGCTATACTTCTTGCTCCTTTCTCTCTTTTAGTTTATTTTGGTCACTGTATTCATTACCTTTTATCAACCATTTGCATATATAGGGGCCCCTCCATCTTTGTTCGTTAAGGAGCCGGCGTTCTCCATTATCAGTCTTTTCCGGTGAGTTGAGGGTATGTTATTGAAATTTCGCTTTTTACACTGTTTGATAATGCTATCTAGACAGTTAACTCTATCTATCTGGGTTTTTGTTATACTTAAATATACTATACGCAAAATATGGTTGTAAATCAATAGATATACATAGAAAATATGACTGCTGTTGTCTATTTGATATTTCTTAATGCAGTATAGATATTTTATTATTATTCTCTGTAATATATATATATTCCTTGTTATAAATTTTTGTAAAGACTAACAGGTTAATACTCTTACGCTATTTGTATTACTTTGCATTTATATTAATCATATGATGTATGGTACACTAATTAACATTCTTTTTGTAGAATTAATATGACTTTTTCACCTATGCTATCCTCAAGGCCTTGACAAAGTGGTTTCATCCACGAAAACGATTAGGCCACTTTTTGTAAAACCTGTTGCGAACCAGCACATCCCTGATTTCAAACTGAATGTATCTTATTTTTTTTCTTTTAGATTAATAAAAATTTGTTTACTTTTGTACAAATATTTTTCTGGTTTATTTATACTCCTCCGAGGCACAATCAGAGTCCCACATTGTTGCGTCTGCAGGAGTATTAGGCCCCTTTCACACTGGGGCGGGAGCCGCGGCGAAGGTAAAGCAGCGCTATATTTAGCGCTGCTTTACCGACGTTTTAGCCGCGGTATTCGGCCGCTCGCAGGGCGGTTTTACCCCCGCAAAATCCCCCGCCAAGCGGCGCTTTGCGGCGGTATTACCGCGGTGTCCCATTGAAATCAATGGGTAGGAGCGGTGAATACACCGCTCCTATACCGCTCCAAAGATGCTGCTAGCAGGACTTTTTTTACCGTCCTGCTAGCGCACTGCTCCAGTGTGAAAGCCCGCCGGCTTTCACACTGGAGTGAATGGGGCCGTTTTTTTCAGGCAGTGTACAGGCGCTATTTTTTTAAAAAACGCCCCAGTGTGAAAGGGGTCTTAGTGTTCTACCCTCACCCCACCCCACCCCAACACATATATGTTATATAGGTTTGTTTTACAGTATATAATTGCTAAAACAGTTTTGTAGTTCATTTGAGTTCTTTCCCTTGATTTCCTCTTGTAGAAGTACTACAGAAAGTTATAATAAATTGTTCTTAGGTAACAATAAGGCAGTTGTAAAAACAGGTATTGTCATTGGAAGACAACATCCACAATCCTCCCCTCCTTGTTCTGGTGGCAATTTGGATTTCCCATAATTGACTGTCCTTCTGAAAATAGTCACCAGGACCAATAGAGAGGATGAATCACAACAGCACAGGCATATATAGAAATCAAATTGGATAGTTAGAACTGATATCCTACTAAATATTGCCCCGTTTATGAAGAATTTGTCTCCATATCTCCCACATTTCTAAAATGGAAAATAGTATACAAGCCACATTTATTCATACCTCTCAAGACTTTTAGGGAAGATACATAAACTTCTGAATAGAGACACTACTTCATGGGGAGTATATAGATTTTCATGTGGTTAAACACATGAAATGTAATTTGGCTATGGCAAATATTAAAGCTGCTTAAAGGCATGTGTTTTTAATAAAAAAAAGCTCTAAAATGTGAGCTAGTTGATGTATATGTACTGTAAGAAAGGCTAGCGTCAATAACATAGAGCATGGCAAACTACCAAGGTTTCTCCTGGATAATAAGAAATGTCAACTTCAATCTAAATTTGGAAATCTAGATACAACAGATCATGACATTCTAACTTTTGTTTTAAGCTGAAAAATTGTGGCCAAATATCAGCCATTTTTTGGCACATAACATTTTTAGAAAGATACCTTGAAGAAGGATATTGCCCCTTTGGCAAATGTGTACAGATTTTTATGGGAGAATAAAATATAAATTTAAATGGGAGAATATAAAAAGGTACTTTGGAAGATAGATGGGGAAATTCTAAACTTTGTAAGGAGAAGAGGCAGGGCTGACCTTACATAAACTAAATATGGAGAAAGATCAAGAAATAAGGAAATATTTTGAGAAATGTAACACTTATGTAATAGGGAAAAAGGAGAAGAAATGTCATCTGTGACAAAGCTGTTTTTTGTCAAAGGAAAGCATACCAATTAAACAATAGATTTCAACAAGGAAGAAATAAAACTAGGAGATAATATTGCAATCATATATAGTACCATGTAGTGTGCTACTAGTGTGAGAGTAGGCAAACTATATCCTGACTCGTTGTCAGGAACCATGAAACAGATGGAGACAAGAAATGTAGTAAAAATCACACCTTTTAATAAAATGGTAAAAATGGTACAACTGGTAAACGTAGTCAAAACATAGCCAGGGTTCGTTAGCCAAATCGGGTAGTCAGAACAAGCCAGGAAATCAGGAAACCAGAGATCTACCGGTTCTGGCAGACGTAAACACTGCCAATCTTTTTCCTGGAAAGCAGAGATTAATGTTTTTTTTTTCCAGGGTAGAGGAGAGATTTGGGGTTTTTCCAAGGTCTCCATAAAGAGGACCTGTCATGTCTAACATGGCTATTTAACCATGTGATTGTCTGTGTCCAAAAATTAAAGGTGGTCACATGTAAACGCTTATGTGCCCTAGATCGGCTCTCCTCACCTCTGACAGAGTGTGTGGTGAGGAGAGCCGACCAGGGGCATCTCCTTACAGGGGAAAACAGGGAAGGTAATAAGGACACTGATCATCAGTGCCCGGATTACAGGAAAGATGCAGCAGTGCCACCAATCAGTGCCCATGAGTGCCACCAATCAGTGCCCATGAGTGCCACCAATCAGTGCCCATCAGTGACACAAATCAGTGTCCATCAGTGACACAAATCAATGCCCATTATTGGTGCCAGTCAGTGCTGACTTTTAGTGGCCATCAGTGCCTGCTCATCAGTGTTGCCCATCAATTCCCATCAGTGTCCATCAGTGCCTCCCATTAGTGCTGCCTATCTGTGCTGCCTATCAGTGCCCACCAGTGCCACCTCATCAGTGGCCATAAGTGCCACCTCATCAGTGCCCATCAGTGCAGCCTATCAGTGCTGCCTCATCAACGCACATCAGTGAAGGAGAAAAATTACTTATTTACAAAATATACTGACAGAAACTAAGAAACGTTTTTTTTTTTTCAAAATGTTCAGTCTTTTTTCAGTAAAAAATAAAAAATCCAGCAGTGATTATACAACCAAAAGAAAGCTCTATTTGTGTGAAGAAAATGATTAAAAATGTCATTTGGGTGCCGTGTTGCATGACTTCGCAATTGTCATTCAAAGTGCGACAGCGATGAAAGCTGGAAAATGGCCTGGGCAGGAAGGGGGTGAAAGTGCCCTGTTTTGAGGTGGTTAATTTTGTTGCCTACCCTTGAATTCTCCAAAAATAGTATTCTATAGTCCGGACGTGACCTTACAAGGGATTTATACAGTATTCTATAGTATTGATACCATGTAATCTCCTTTTTTATACATCCTAAAACTCAGTTTGTAGCTGATGCTTTTCATTGAGTAGTATTTGACCTTATTTGTACTTCAGTAACAGCTCAAAACACTGCTTAAGACAAGTACCTTATTTCAGTAATAGAAACCACATTCACTTAAATGTCATGTATACTACCACAGCGTTGGGAACCGCGTAACAAGAATATATCAGAAGTCCTTATCACAAACACACTTACTAGAGTCACTTGGTTGTACAGGGCCACACAAGCCTATGATCTTTTGATCTTTGACCATTTAGCTAACATTAGGAAGAGAATGCAGATAGTATGCATACAAGCAACATACTTCAAGGACCAGCAGTGTTTGAGAAATCAATATATGTGAAGCTGCTTCAATCATACTGACACATGGGGTGGCATAGATAGGCCACATATCCTGTGCTTGCTAAAGTTAAAGTCTGTTCACTAGCAGGCAGATAACAAATAGGCAATGAAATAGCATTTTATCTTTTACTGCATTGATGGGACCTCCTGCAATTCTGGTTTTGGGGGACTGTGTTGTGCATATAGTCTGGTAATAAACTAGTGTGTTGATCACAAGGATGTCTACTTCACTGAAATTTTCTAGCACTGGAAAAGCACTGAAATAATGAAAGCTTTCAATGAGTAGAAATGCTTGTTACAGCCTTCTAGGGCATCCCCGCACAGCAACTTTCTAGTACAAAATACAGTACGTAATAGCATGCATAGCATAATAGTGTATTTTCTGCAAATGAAAATGTTTCAGGATCTCAAAGTAGTTTAAACTACAGTATTTTACTTTTTTGTGGGCATCGACAAAATAGTGACTACAGCTGGAAAAGCACAGAAAAAATATAGTATTTTTATTTTTGAATATGCCTTTGGTAAACAAATGTAAGAAAAATAAATCACAGCCAATATGTATAAGTGAAAAGGTCAGTGAAGAAATAAAACAGTAAGAAAAAATTGATTTTATGGTTCATAAGAGACAGAATCATCATTCAAATACAAGGAGGAAAGGTAAAATAAGAAAAAAGAAATGCAGGAGCAATCAGGACAAAATAGAAAATGATAAACAGATTACATGGATAAAACAAGTTAGCAAAACACTCAGCATTCTTGAAGGGCATATAAGGTAAATGTAGAAATAAACAAGAATGATGTTACTTGAAATAAAGTAAACATTATCTGAAGATGTAAAAAAACGTATAAATCAAAAATGAAGAAAACATAAATAACAAGGCATTTTGCAACTGAAAATAGAATTCACATACGTTGATAAAAAATGTGTCAGCACATGCCTAAAATGCCACAAATGGACAACTAATGATCAACCAATAAACAAAAAAACAAAAACAAATGTACAGTATCTCACAAAAGTGAGTACATCCCTCCCATTTTTGTAAATATTATACAATATATACCTTTTCATGTGTCAACACTGAAGAAATTACACTTTGCTACAAAGTAGTGAGTGTACAGCTTGTATAACAATGTAAATTTTCTTTCCCCTCAAAATAACTCAACACACAGCCTTTCATGTCTAAACCACTGGCAACAAAGGTGAGTACACCCCTAAGTGAAAATGTCCAAATTGGGCCCAATTAGCTATTTTCCCGGTGTCCTGTGACTCATTAGTGTTACAAGGTCTCAGGTGTGAATGGGGAGCAGGTGTGCTAAATTGGGTGTTATCGCTCTCACTCTCACATACTGGTCACTGGAAGTTCAACATGGCACCTCATGGCAAAGAACTCTCTGATGATCTGAAAAAAAGATTTGTTGCTCTACATAAAGATGGCATAGGCTATAAGAAGATTCCCAAGACCCTGAAACTGAGCTGCAGCACAGTGGCCAAGACCATTCAGTGGTTTAACAGGACAGGTTCCACTTAGAACAGGCCTCGCCATGGTCGACCAAAGAAGTTGAATGCATGTGCTCAGCGTCAAATCCAGAGGTTGTCTTTGGGAAATAGATGTACGAGTGCTGCCATCATTGCTGCAGAGGTTGAAGATATAATAAAAGATATAATAAAATATTTACAAAAAATGTGAGGGGTGTACTAACTTTTGTGAGATACTGTAACTGATGACTTGAACTTAAACCTCTCCATGGACGTAGCATGTCTAGTGCAACTTTAATCTGTATAGTCTAGAGACAGATTAGCACCCTGAAGAACCAAAGGATCTTTTGGTGGGCCCACAAAACCTCATGCAGGATGAGCTTATGGGTATGGCAACCAAAGTGGTAACCTAAGGTCCTGTCAAAGAGAAGGCACTGAGGTTGATTTACTAAAACCTGAGAGTGCAAAATCTGGTCAGCTGTGCATGGTAGTCAATCTACCTTCAGCTTGTTCACTTAAGCGTTGACAATAAAACCTGGAAGGTGATTGGTTTCTATGAGGAGCTGCACTAGATTATGCACTCTCTAGTTTTAGGAAATCAACCCGACTGTGTCCAAAGCCTTCACATTGCATGTTTGATCCAATCTTTATAGCAGGCGGGTACAACCTTTTGACCTTCCTGGGCCACATTAGAAGAAGAGGAATTGTCTTGGACCACAAATAAAATACACTAACAATAAGGATAGCTGATGAGCAGAAAAAGTTGGGCAGATCACAAGTGAATGATTAATGATTAATATAGATAACGTACATACATAAAACTAGTGCGATTTTTGACACTTTTGATAAACTAACGCATCAATAACTAGTTTGATGGATGTAGTAGCAATTCTCATTGAATTCTCAAGGTGCTCATTCCATATTTTGGTTCTAATTTGCCCTTCGTGTGCTTCATCCTTTAAAACAATTGCTCACAAATATAGGTGCTGTCTGAAAAATGAAAAGACACCCCCCCCCCTAAAAAAAATTCAAAATTTTTAGTAGGTTTATGATTTTGTGTTGGGTCGCATTCATAGCTGTCTTGAGCCATAAGCTTGACACCCTTGATTTATAGTGTCATAGAGCAGTGTACTTAACCTATGCTGACTCAGGCAGAATGATCTCCTGTCTGACAGTGCCCGTAGAGTTCTGGTGCTGATACAAAATTTTCAACTTAGAGTGGGGCCTTCTTAACCTGAAGAAGTCACTTTACTTATGTTGAGAAAAAAAATTCCCTCTGAGTGATTTTATCAAACGTTGTAACAGATTCCTATCGTTTGTTCCTTTGAAGAAATTGTTTGCAGACTGATTCTAAGTGGGAGGGACTGTGCACTCTCAGGGTTATAATGAGAAAATCTTCAGGGTCTGCATCCCTTTAAAAGTTCAGACCTGAACTGCGAACCTCAATAAAGTCTGTGTCAGGGTACTGATAGCAGGAGAAGGTCTTTAGGACCCAGCATCTGTCAGGGCACCAACAACAGGAGAAGGGCTCTAGGACCCAGTGTCTCCAGCAGCACATAACATGGGCCTTTATAAGGAAGTGTATCAGTGCTTGAAGTTGCTGACTGAGCTCAGCTTGTTACCTGTGATCCCTAGTTTCTGACCCGGCTTGTTCCTGACCTGTCTGCCTATCTCCATTTCCTGACCCCGACTCATCTCATGGTTACCCTCTGCCTGCTTCTCGTGCTTGACCCAGCTTTCACCTGACTTTGTCTGCTCTGCTTTAAACCTGGTTCTGATCTTGGCTTGTGTTGACTACTTTATTATCTCTGTGACTTTACAGACCCTGCCACCACAACAGCAATATTCCTGAGCTTTCTGCAAGCAACTCCACAGGCGGCCTGTGCTACCTCCTGTGTCACCTACAGGGGAGTCTGGAACTTAGCTGCAAAGGAAGCCCTCTCTCCATTGGCCTTTAACCACCTCAATACAGGGCACTTTCACCCCCTTACTGCCACAGCCATTTTTCAGCTTTCAGCGCTGTCACACTTTGTATGACAATTGCACGGTCATGCTACACTGTAACCATGTGAATTTTTTATAATTTTCTTCACACAAATCGAGATTTCTTTTGGTGGTAATCACTTCTGTTTTTTTTATTTTTTCCTAAAAAAAAAAAAGACCGAAATTAAAAAAAAAAAAAAAAAAAAGTTATTCTCAGTTTCTGTCAGTAAATTTTGTAAATAAGTAATTTTTCTCCTTCACTGATGGGCGCTGATGAGGCAGCACTAACAGGCTGCACTGATGGGCACTGATGAGGTAGTACTTATGGGCACTGATTAGGTGGCACTGATGAGGAGGCACGAATATGCCACACTTATGGGCACTTATAGGTGGCACTAAAATATGGTACTGATAAGCACTGATGGGTGGCACTGGTGGGCACTGATAGTGGCACTTGTGAGCACTGATAGCGGCACTGGTGGGCACAGATAGGTGACACTGATGGGCAGCACTGATGGGCATTGATGGGCAGCACTGATGGGCATTGATGGGTGGCATTTATGGGCATTGATGGGCAGCACTGATAGCCAGCACTGACTGGCATCACTAATGACCACTGATTGCTGCCACTTGTGGGCACTCATTGCTGACACTGGTGGGCACTCATTTCTGGCACTGGTGGGTACTTATTGCTGGCACTGTGGGGGCTTTATTGTAATCAGGGCATCTGCGAGGAGATGGCGCTGATCGACTCTTCTCGCCTCACACTCTGTCAGTGTGAGGCTAGGAGCGCCGATTACCAGCATCTCCGTGTTTACATGGGACCGGTTGTGATTGGACAGAGCCCATCACATAGTTAAAGAGCCCCGGCTCTATACAGTGATTGGGGTCGCACCGTGTACTAGCAACACGGCACGACCGCGATTGCCGTGCTGCGCGCCCCCATGGGTGCACAAGAGTGGCCATTCTGGGAAGCCATCATATGATGTCCACCCAGAGTGAAAGCTGCACCACCCCACTGTCATTTGACGGTGGGAGGGCGGCAAGTGGTTAAATATGGTGCCTGGGGGGTCCCCTTAGTCTGCCTGTGGCGCATTTGTACTGACATTTATAACAACTGACATTTATTTAAAAAAAATACATTTACATTTATTTTCCCTGCAAGGTTTCTTTATTTTGTAAACAACTGCTTGGGAAGCCTGTCTGTATGATGAGGCCACAATTTAGTGCACTCAGAACAAGAGTAGAGATTTTTTGGATAAATTCTGGTGTCTCTTTAGCAAACTTTGATGGAAGTAACAAAGTTTTGCACCACAGTGAGCAAGCCTTATGTGAAGAAGCCAAATTATAGTAACCTCAGGCCAAGATTAATTTTTTTTTTTAGATAAAGTCTGGTGGCTCTTTCACAGACTTTGGATTAAGGTAACATGTGTGGAAAAATTGGGCTTTGGGTGACCCTATAGAGGTACTCTTGATGAAAGCAAGAATTGCCCTTGCTGTAAAAAATGTTTATTGGATGCCGCTGTCAAACTGTTTCAGAAAAATTGGTCCTTGGGTGTTAATTGTGCCCATGAAACCTATACCAAAAAATGACTTCAAGATAAAATCAACACCTACAAAGCCTAGACAGTCTTGCAGAGATTTGAGATCCCAATAACACTTATTCAGTGACATTGGCATCAGGGGCCTGATAGCTGCTGCTAATCCAGAACTGATTCATTTTGACAAACTTCAGCCGCTCAACTGAGTCTGTGGACAGGCGTGCTCTTTTATCTGTCACAAAACCTCCAGCAGAACTGAATGCCCATTCGGAAAGCACGCTGGATGCAGGGCAGCCCAGCAGCTCAGTTGCATACTGGGCAAGTTCTGGCCAGTGGTCTATTTTTATGACCCACAAACCCAGTGGATCGTCTACTGGAAAGCTCTCCCTGTCTGTTTTTTCCCCTAGATAATCTTCCACCATACAGTATGATGCAGATGCTGCCGATGGGATCTTGAAGCTGACAGCCCTGGGTGCCGAGGACAAACATTTTTTTGAAATGCATCACTGAGTGTGTAACCTACCAGAGTCTGGAAATGCGTTGCATAAACTCCTCTGTAAGGTATCCTCATGGTATGTCATCCTGTGCTCCCTCCGTGAGGGCAGGTTGAATTCCGAGACATTACCCTTATAATGGTGGTCAAGGAGGGTTGCCAACCAATAATGATCCTTCTCCATTATGCCACAAATTCTCAGGTCCTTTCGCAGGCTTTGAAGAATAAGGGAGCCAATGCACCGCAAGTTTGTGGAGGCATGAGAAGCAGAGTCCTCGGGGTCACTGATGAATACAGTATCTGGAACTGCCTCCTCCCAGTCACGGATTACTCCCAAGGTTTCTGGGGACTGAAAACCATCTCTTAAGGTTTGACATATGTCTTTCTCTGCTTCTATGCCTTCAAAATTGACAGAATCCTCCTTCTCCCTCTCTTCTTGTGTGTTCTGTGGCATCGCAAGAATGGTATCTGCATAAAGTGGGCCTTGAGAAGAAAGGAAGTCCTCTTCCTCCTGCTCCTCTGCCTCGAGTGCACTTTCCATAATGCCATGCAGAGTATTCTCCATAAGAAACACAAGCGGGATTGTTTCACTGATGCATGCATTGTCACAGCTGATCATCCTTATCGCCTCCTCACATGGTGACAGTACAGTGCATGCATCCTTTATCAGCAGTTATTGGCGTGGGGGAAAAAAAAGCTGAGGTTCTCTGAGCTTGTCTTTATACCATATTCGCACAGGTACTCATTGATGGCCCACTGCTGCATATGCAGCCGCTGCAGCATTGACAAAGTTGTGTTCCACCTGGTGAGCATGTCACAAATCAAGCGGTTTATCGGCAAGTGGAATTCCTGATGAATTTCAGCCAACCGAACACTGGCTGTATATGACTGCCTGAAATAGCTATAGACTCTTCTGGCCTGGCCTGAAGATTTTGCAACCCTGGGTACCTGTTTAGGAAATGCTACACCACCAAATTGAGGACATGTGCCAGGCATGTGTCAACTTTCCCTGTTGAAGGGTGGACAGAAAGTTAGTGCCATTATTGCACACCATTCCTTGCTCAGGCTGCCATGGCATGAACCACCTCTGGGCCTGCCCCTGCAGAGCTGAAAGAATCTCTGCTCCGGTGTGGCTCCTGTCCCCTAGACAGACCAGCTGAAGCAATGCATGGAATCTTTTAGCCTGACTCATTAAATAGCCACTTGAACGCTTAGGGGTACTGGTGGTTCATAGGACAATTCAGCACAGGAGGGCATGGAGGAGGAGGGGGGTGGAGCTGACAGATCTCACATCATCACCACAAGCTGTATGGAGATGTGGCAGCATAACAAGCTCCAGCAATGAGCCCTGTCCTGCATCCTTCCTATTTGCAAGCTACCAAGTGTGCTGTGAGTGAAATATATAGTCCCTAACCATGCTTGCTGGACCATGTGTCAGCTGTAATGTAATTGCTGCTGACTGCCTTGTCCAACGATGCCAAAACATTGCCTTCCACGTGATGGTACAGAGCTGGAATGGCCTTATTTGAAAATAAATAGCGACTGGGAACCTGCCATTTTGGTACATCACATTATGCGTGTAGCGCTACCCCCAGTTAAGAGAGCCGCTGGTTTGTTTTGGGTCCCTGAGTACAGCTCCACCAACCCCCGGCAATTTGCTCCACCCGCTCTGGCACAGTTAGTAAAGGGGTATGTATCTATGCACATATAATATCACTTATACTCTAAGTGTAATGGGTATGAACTCACAAGCAGACTGCTGAGATAAGAATAACTGGCTTTACTTTGGCAGTAAGGAAAAGAAATAGTAACATGCATTTAAACATTTGACTTACAATACTTTAGCAGGTCCCTGCAATATGCACTTTAACATGTACACATATATGTAACAAACTAGCAATGGGGAAACGGAGCGCCAAGTGTAGCGACCGTCTGCTATGCACCCCTGAGGTGCAATAAATCTATCTGCGC
Organism: Lithobates sylvaticus; assembly: GCA_028564925.1. Classification (NCBI taxonomy): domain Eukaryota; kingdom Metazoa; phylum Chordata; class Amphibia; order Anura; family Ranidae; genus Lithobates; species Lithobates sylvaticus. Next base: position 245,060,437 of record CM053027.1, read on the forward strand.
CTACCTAACGGACCAGGCCTGATCCCTAACAATAGAGCTCAGTCCTTGTACAAGTACAGTGTTCTTCACCGGCAATAAATCTGTAGAGGTGGTGCACATGTAGCTTTAAATGGTGTATTTGTAATCCACAGAAAGTAACATCTGCTGCTCTGAGGTAAATTGTGCCTAGGCAGTTCAATAGGCATGAACGTGTGTATAGCAATGCAGGATGAGCCTTTCAGCTCTCTCACCAATCCTGGGGTACCGTCCTCAGCTCCGGTCCCTTCAATGGCGGCGTCCGGTCTCCTCGTCACAGCCCCCTGCGCTCCGGTCCTCAGCTCCGACCGACCGTCTGTAGGGAAGAGTCTCCGCTCCGCTGCTGCTGACTCTGAGGGATGAGAGTCTCTCTCCACCTGCTGCAAGGCCCAGGCTTCAGGCCTTCAGCATTCCCGGTCCGCACAGGTGTCTCCTCAGGAACAAGTCTCCGCGTGACCAGCACAGTCAGCAGAGGAACATCAGTCCCCAGAGGACAGCCAGTCAGAAGCGGCATCCGAAGAGGAAGAGGCGGTCTCTCCTCCTCCTTTTTATAACCTCCCCCAGCAGCCTCTCGGGCGGAAACAAGCAGCCCGGGAGCCTGGGGGATTATGGGGAATGTAGTCTTTTCCCCTAAAAGGGGTATGACCCCGCTACACACTCCCCCCACTTTGAATCTTTGGTCCCCAAAGACATTGTTCAAACTACAAGCTTTCTTTGAGACAACACGTTCACATAATTCAGACAGAGGAGCTTCCCACCAATTAGCACAAGATGGGGAGCTGTCCTGTCTACAGGTCACTTCAGTGTGGGCGACCTGTTTAACTGTGCCAGAGAGTGAGCTGGGGTTGCCCTCCACCAAATGAACAGTGGATGGGTCAGGGCGTTCAGCACTTCTCCTTGCTGTGGTAACAGAGTCCTCTGAACTTTTTCCCATTTGGGGATAAGTCAACTTCTTGGGAGGCTTCACAACTCTGCGAGCTCTCTGTTCTCTTGGGACTTCTTCAGGAACACATTCTGGCAACATCTCTGGTTCTGGAACATCTACTTCTTCTTCTTCTGAGTAGAGACCAGGGATATCTTCCCAGCACTCAGGCACAACACTGAATGGCACAAACTCTGTGGCTTCTGGGTTCAATGTGTTATCTTCCACATCTTCAGTAGGTGGAAGATCTATGGCGGAATTTCCTGGGGTTGAGGAAGGCCATAGCCATTCAAGTTCTCCTCTTTCTTCCTCTGGTTGGGGGTCCTGTCCACCCCTAACTTGGGATGTCTGAGACCTAGTATTAGGCCTGGGGGTATCCAGAATGGAAACAGATTCAGGTACGTCTCTTGCTGGAGGTATTCTGACTGCTTCAGTGAGTGGGAGCAAGTGATTCCTATGCCAGGTCTTCAATGGCCCCACTCTTCCTTCTGGCTTCAACTTATAGACAGGCAATCCTGGAAGTTTCCATCTATCAGCAATCTTGTGTTTTCCAGGGATCCCTAGATTGCGTAACAGTACACGGTCCCCAGGCTGCAGGTCCTGTACTCGAACTTTCAGGTCAAAGTTCCTCTTATTTCGGGCCCCCCTCTGGTCAGAGGCCGCTTGAGCTTTTTCATAAGCTATCTTCAAACTGTGCCTCAGTCTGTCCACATATCCTTTGTGGGAGGCAGCAGAGGCATGGTCCAAGGAAATGCCAAAGGCCAAATCCACTGGCAATCTTGCTTCTCTCCCAAACATAAGCCGGTAAGGGGAGAAACCTGTCACATCACTTGTGGTGCAGTTGTAGGCATGCACTAGAGCTGATATGTGTTGACTCCAATGTTGCTTCTTCTCTGTTTCTAAAGTTCCCAACATGTTCAATAGGGTCCTTGAGGGTGATATGGTGTGGTTCTAGTCTTCTCTACTCCCAGAGAATCTAGTAGCTTCCTGATCAGGCGACTCTCAAAGTCCCTTCCTTGGTCTGAATGGATTCTTTGTGGTAGTCCATAATGAACAAAGTACTTCTCCAAAAGTACCTTGGCTACTGTAGAGGCCTTCTGGTCCTTGGTTGGGAAAGCCTGAGCATAACGGGTGAAATGGTCGGTTACCACCAGAACATTTCCCAATCCACTCAAATCGGGTTCAAGGCAGAGAAAATCAATGCATACCAGATCCATTGGGCCTTGACTCTGTAGGTGGCCCATTGGGGCAGCTTGATGAGGTAAAGTCTTTCTCTGAATGCATCTTGCACAGGAATGGCAATACTCCTCCACTTCGGCCCTCATGCAGGGCCAATAAAACCGGTCTCTGATAAGTTGGAAGGTTCTCTCTGCTCCCAAGTGGCCATGCTGGTCATGTAGGGCAATCAGCACAGTCTCTCGATGCTTTTCAGGGAGAAACAGCTGCCACTTATCTTCTGGGCCATCAGAGGGGCCCCTTCGGTAGACTACCCCCTGATGCACCTGTAATTTGTCCAACTCTCTCCTCAGTAGGCGAGCCTCTTTGGAAGGGTGAAGGCGAAGTCCCTCTGGACTCTTGTCTTACAGGGCTTCCAGGACCAATTTCCCCATGGGGTCTTCCAATTGGTCACACCTTAGATCCTTCTTGGACAGCTTCGGTAGGCACTCTTCTTCTAGTTGAGTTACCCCACAGTAACACTTTGGGACTCCCACTGTGGTAACTCCTATCTCTTCAGCTCTGGATCCTCCTCTGGCTTGGAGTTCAGCCCCTTGACAAAGGGCTCGCACCCCTTCTGGTGCCACTTGGGTCCAGTCTTCCCAGTCATCGACCATGACATGGGATCTTCGGGACAGGGCATCTGCATCCCTATTTCCAGCCCCTGGTCTGTACTTGAGGCTGAAATTGAATCCAGACAACGCCGCCAACCATCTGTGTCCAGTTGCATCCAGCTTGGCGGTGGTGAATAGATAGGTCAAGGGGTTGTTATCTGTCTTTACAGTAAACTCGGCCCCATACAAATAGTCTCTCAGTTTGTCAACAACTGCCCATTTGAGGGCTAAGAACTCCAACTTGTGGGTGGGATAGTTCTTCTCGGAGGGGGTCAGGCTCCGGCTCACATAGGCCACTGGTCGTAGCTGGTCTTCATACTCCTGGTAGAGTACTCCACCTAGGCCCTCATGGCTGGCATCAACATGTAGCTCATATGGTCTAGTGGGGTCAGCATAGGCCAAAACTGGGGCTGTGGTGAGACTTCTCTTCAAGGTTCTGAAAGCCTCTTCACACCTTGAGTTCCATTGGTCTTGGACCGATTCACCAGGCCTCCTAGGCCCCAATCCATCTTCCTCTCCTTCTGTCTTGAGCAGTTCGTTTAGGGGTTTTGCAATGCGGGCAAACCCATCCACAAACCTGCGGTAGTAGGAGCAGAACCCCAAGAAGGACCGAAGTTCTGTAACTGTTGTGGGTCTTGGCCACGAAGTAACTGCCTCCAACTTCTCAGGGTCTGTAGCCACTCCCTTTTCAGACACTATGTGTCCCAGATAGTTCACAGAAGACTGATAGAACCGACACTTCTCTGGAGAAAGTTTGAGTCCCTCTTCACTGAGCCTCTTCAGTACTTTCTCCAATCTGGCTTCATGTTCTTCCAAAGTCTTTCCAAAGACAATGACATCGTCCAGGTACACAAGGACTTCTATGAGGTTCATGTCTCCAACTGTCCTTTCCATAAGGCGTTGAAATGTAGCAGGAGCTCCAGATAGGCCCTGAGGCATCCTGTTGAACTCAAAGAATCCCACTGGGGTTATGAAGGCAGTCTTTTCTCTATCTTCTGGATGCATTGGGATTTGATAATACCCACTCTTGAGGTCCATCACACTGAACCACTTAGCTCCAGATAAACTCTGTAAGGCATCTTCTATCCTTGGCGTGGTGTACTGGTCAGGAATGGTCCTCCTGTTGAGAGTTCTGTAGTCAATGCAGAGCCTCAATGACCCATTCTTCTTCCGGACCACCACTATGGGGGAGGCATAGGGGCTTCTGGACTCCCGAATCACTCCCGTCTTCTTCAGTTCCGCAAGCTGCTCCCTCAGATCCTCCAGATCTGCTAGCGGGACTCGCCTCACTCTCTCTCTGAATGGCTTGTCCTCTTGCATGCGGATTCGATGGGTGGCACTCCTCGCACACCCCACATCAAACTCATCTTTAGAGAAAATCTTCTCCCATCTGGTCAGCTGGGCCTTGGCTCTCTCTTTCCAAGCTCCAGGTAGGTTTGGGTTTTCCATGGAGAGTTTCTTCCAAACATCTTCTCCTTCACCCGTCCCCTTCACTTCTGACCAGCCAACTGGGACAGCAGGACTCACCTGTCCCAGAAGCATCCTGGCAGGGATCTCCACGGGCTGCTCCGTGGGGTTCCTCACACTGACAGGGACTCTTCCTCTTGCCTTCTTCAGGTCCTTCAGTGAGATTACTTCTGGTATCACTTCCAGACCTGAGTGACCCTCCATTGGGTCGGGTTCCAACATTACAAAGGGGCCAGGCTGCTCCCAATTAAGTTTCACCGTGGCTCTCATGCAGGTCACCTCTCCAGGCTGTAACACTGCTCCTTCTTTTCCAAGCCTCCATACCCTTCCTATCCCCTCACTTGGGGTCTTCTGCTCTAGGACCAACCGCTGGTAGGCCGCCTTCAGCATGGGATGGATCTTGGGAGCTGAAAGATTCTCTTTCTTCACCAGGGGGGTCAGAAGCCTTCTGACTAGGTCCGTGTTCGTCCCTATAATCAGGGACGTCTTGCTGGTTCCTGGTGGGCGGGGACACACCACTGCTAAGGTGTCAAACACTTCAGACTTCCCAGCTACGGATGGGTCAAACGTCAACCGTATGGATAGGTATCCATCATAGGGGAAACTCTGCGTTCCCAGTCCCCTTATTTCCAACTCCTCTATCTTCTGTATGGGCAGATGACTCAGGTATCTGTCATAGAAGTCCCTGTACAATAGGGTCACTTGGGCTCCAGTGTCCAGGAGGGCCTTCGTGTACACTCCTTCCACTTGGATGGGTACAGTAGGAGATGGGCCAACTAGCTCTTCTGGGTAGGGCCGAGTTGATTCTGTCCTCTTCTTTGGACTCTTTGCTTTACCAGCACTGGATTTGCGCTTGATCCTTTCTTGAGCCTGGTATGCATTAATTTTCTCCCTCTTAGTGGGAGTGTGAACCCGTTGAGGGACACTGTTATCTCTCACTTTTAAGGGTTCTCGCTTGGGAGTGCTGTGTTTCTTCGGAGGGGTCTTGCCCCCTTTCTCTGGAGTGTACCTTGGTTGAGGATCCCTGGGCCCCTTTTGAGGGGTTTGATCTCCTCGCTTTCTTTTCCTGTTGTTCTTCTTGGAGCTCACTGAAGGTGATGGGCACCCGGTTGACTCCTTCACCGGGGCCCTTTGGCGTTTCCCGCCGGCTGGCGGCTTTCTGTTTTCTTCTTCTTGGGACTGGCACATACAGCTGCAATATGGCCAATTCCTCCACAGTTAAAACAGATCATCTCTCCATAGTCAGGTGGGGATGCTGGTGCTGAAACAGCTGGAAACAATTCCCTCCTGCTTGTTTCTTTCTTGGGACTGGTCGTCTCTTTTGCCACTAGAGACGTCAGTATCTCCATCATCTGGGACATCTGCAACTTCAGGGCATCTACCTCTGTCTCTCTTTCAGGGGTTAAGGCCGACCTGACCGTGGCCACTGGAAGCTTTGTAGACCCCATTACTTGCTCTTCCCTTTTCTCTTCCAACATGGCCTCTTCTTCTCTGACCATTCGAATGAGATCAGGGTAGTCCAGGCTCTTCCCATCCTGCCGGGTGCGTAGTATTAGTGCGACAGGGTCCAGGGGTTGGGCTCCCCTCATCACCTGCTGGGCACAGGCTTCATCTACCTTCCCCGGATCTATCCCCTTCTTCAGGATAATCCTATGCAGGATCTTGTCTATACGTCTCATATACTCTGACAGCTTCTCCCCTGTCTTCTGGTAACAGTGTTCCAGTTGATAGGTAAGTTCTGTGACTTTTTCTGTCCCACCAAACACACTTTCCAGGATGTCTATGTAATCCTGTGCAGTGCAATCTTTCTTGCTTGTCTTCAGATTGCGTATGGCCTCTAAGGCAGGTCCTTTTAGGCTCTCTACAACCCTTTGCTTCTTTCTGCCTTCTGAGACCTCCCATTCTTCTAAGGCCTGCGTGGCACCGTCTAACCACTCTTCAAATCCCTCTTCTCCCGAGGGTACAGGTGTCCTCCCTGAAAACATCCGGAGTTTCCTGTATCCCGACATCGGGTAGTCCCCGGGGTCTCTTCTGCACTGAGTCACAATCTCCCCTAGGACCGCGCACAGTTCTGCACTAAGAGTGGTCTGTGCAGGTGCGGGACTTTCCGCGCCCTTCTGCTCTTCCTTCTTTGGGGATAGCATAGTTTTCATAGGAGAACAGTCTCCCTTGCGCGGCAGCGCATGCAGCAATTGATAGGTCTGACCATCCAGTGCTTGTATGCTTTGGCTCCTGAACTGCTCTGGAGTCTCTTCCTGCCATTCTACTAGGGCGTATGTATACCCGGCATCATTTCTCATATCCATTATCCATGACTTGTGGCCTGGGGATAATGACATTATGAGCTGCTTGACTGCCTCTCTCTGCCATATCCCTGGCAGTTCAATGACTGTTGCTGCGGCTGGGTCAGTGGCCCATAGTGTGTACCACCGTCCCACTTCTATCGGGTCCATGCCGGTACCTTCTGGCGGCTTTTTCCCGCTGACTCAGGATCCCGGATTACGAGCCCCCACGTGTAGCGCTACCCCCAGTTAAGAGAGCCGCTGGTTTGTTTTGGGTCCCTGAGTACAGCTCCACCAACCCCCGGCAATTTGCTCCACCCGCTCTGGCACAGTTAGTAAAGGGGTATGTATCTATGCACATATAATATCACTTATACTCTAAGTGTAATGGGTATGAACTCACAAGCAGACTGCTGAGATAAGAATAACTGGCTTTACTTTGGCAGTAAGGAAAAGAAATAGTAACATGCATTTAAACATTTGACTTACAATACTTTAGCAGGTCCCTGCAATATGCACTTTAACATGTACACATATATGTAACAAACTAGCAATGGGGAAACGGAGCGCCAAGTGTAGCGACCGTCTGCTATGCACCCCTGAGGTGCAATAAATCTATCTGCGCCTACCTAACGGACCAGGCCTGATCCCTAACAATAGAGCTCAGTCCTTGTACAAGTACAGTGTTCTTCACCGGCAATAAATCTGTAGAGGTGGTGCACATGTAGCTTTAAATGGTGTATTTGTAATCCACAGAAAGTAACATCTGCTGCTCTGAGGTAAATTGTGCCTAGGCAGTTCAATAGGCATGAACGTGTGTATAGCAATGCAGGATGAGCCTTTCAGCTCTCTCACCAATCCTGGGGTACCGTCCTCAGCTCCGGTCCCTTCAATGGCGGCGTCCGGTCTCCTCGTCACAGCCCCTGCGCTCCGGTCCTCAGCTCCGACCGACCGTCTGTAGGGAAGAGTCTCCGCTCCGCTGCTGCTGACTCTGAGGGATGAGAGTCTCTCTCCACCTGCTGCAAGGCCCAGGCTTCAGGCCTTCAGCATTCCCGGTCCGCACAGGTGTCTCCTCAGGAACAAGTCTCCGCGTGACCAGCACAGTCAGCAGAGGAACATCAGTCCCCAGAGGACAGCCAGTCAGAAGCGGCATCCGAAGAGGAAGAGGCGGTCTCTCCTCCTCCTTTTTATAACCTCCCCCAGCAGCCTCTCGGGCGGAAACAAGCAGCCCGGGAGCCTGGGGGATTATGGGGAATGTAGTCTTTTCCCCTAAAAGGGGTATGACCCCGCTACACACTCCCCCCACTTTGAATCTTTGGTCCCCAAAGACATTGTTCAAACTACAAGCTTTCTTTGAGACAACACGTTCACATAATTCAGACAGAGGAGCTTCCCACCAATTAGCACAAGATGGGGAGCTGTCCTGTCTACAGGTCACTTCAGTGTGGGCGACCTGTTTAACTGTGCCAGAGAGTGAGCTGGGGTTGCCCTCCACCAAATGAACAGTGGATGGGTCAGGGCGTTCAGCACTTCTCCTTGCTGTGGTAACAGAGTCCTCTGAACTTTTTCCCATTTGGGGATAAGTCAACTTCTTGGGAGGCTTCACAACTCTGCGAGCTCTCTGTTCTCTTGGGACTTCTTCAGGAACACATTCTGGCAACATCTCTGGTTCTGGAACATCTACTTCTTCTTCTTCTGAGTAGAGACCAGGGATATCTTCCCAGCACTCAGGCACAACACTGAATGGCACAAACTCTGTGGCTTCTGGGTTCAATGTGTTATCTTCCACATCTTCAGTAGGTGGAAGATCTATGGCGGAATTTCCTGGGGTTGAGGAAGGCCATAGCCATTCAAGTTCTCCTCTTTCTTCCTCTGGTTGGGGGTCCTGTCCACCCCTAACTTGGGATGTCTGAGACCTAGTATTAGGCCTGGGGGTATCCAGAATGGAAACAGATTCAGGTACGTCTCTTGCTGGAGGTATTCTGACTGCTTCAGTGAGTGGGAGCAAGTGATTCCTATGCCAGGTCTTCAATGGCCCCACTCTTCCTTCTGGCTTCAACTTATAGACAGGCAATCCTGGAAGTTTCCATCTATCAGCAATCTTGTGTTTTCCAGGGATCCCTAGATTGCGTAACAGTACACGGTCCCCAGGCTGCAGGTCCTGTACTCGAACTTTCAGGTCAAAGTTCCTCTTATTTCGGGCCCCCCTCTGGTCAGAGGCCGCTTGAGCTTTTTCATAAGCTATCTTCAAACTGTGCCTCAGTCTGTCCACATATCCTTTGTGGGAGGCAGCAGAGGCATGGTCCAAGGAAATGCCAAAGGCCAAATCCACTGGCAATCTTGCTTCTCTCCCAAACATAAGCCGGTAAGGGGAGAAACCTGTCACATCACTTGTGGTGCAGTTGTAGGCATGCACTAGAGCTGATATGTGTTGACTCCAATGTTGCTTCTTCTCTGTTTCTAAAGTTCCCAACATGTTCAATAGGGTCCTTGAGGGTGATATGGTGTGGTTCTAGTCTTCTCTACTCCCAGAGAATCTAGTAGCTTCCTGATCAGGCGACTCTCAAAGTCCCTTCCTTGGTCTGAATGGATTCTTTGTGGTAGTCCATAATGAACAAAGTACTTCTCCAAAAGTACCTTGGCTACTGTAGAGGCCTTCTGGTCCTTGGTTGGGAAAGCCTGAGCATAACGGGTGAAATGGTCGGTTACCACCAGAACATTTCCCAATCCACTCAAATCGGGTTCAAGGCAGAGAAAATCAATGCATACCAGATCCATTGGGCCTTGACTCTGTAGGTGGCCCATTGGGGCAGCTTGATGAGGTAAAGTCTTTCTCTGAATGCATCTTGCACAGGAATGGCAATACTCCTCCACTTCGGCCCTCATGCAGGGCCAATAAAACCGGTCTCTGATAAGTTGGAAGGTTCTCTCTGCTCCCAAGTGGCCATGCTGGTCATGTAGGGCAATCAGCACAGTCTCTCGATGCTTTTCAGGGAGAAACAGCTGCCACTTATCTTCTGGGCCATCAGAGGGCCCCTTCGGTAGACTACCCCCTGATGCACCTGTAATTTGTCCAACTCTCTCCTCAGTAGGCGAGCCTCTTTGGAAGGGTGAAGGCGAAGTCCCTCTGGACTCTTGTCTTACAGGGCTTCCAGGACCAATTTCCCCATGGGGTCTTCCAATTGGTCACACCTTAGATCCTTCTTGGACAGCTTCGGTAGGCACTCTTCTTCTAGTTGAGTTACCCCACAGTAACACTTTGGGACTCCCACTGTGGTAACTCCTATCTCTTCAGCTCTGGATCCTCCTCTGGCTTGGAGTTCAGCCCCTTGACAAAGGGCTCGCACCCCTTCTGGTGCCACTTGGGTCCAGTCTTCCCAGTCATCGACCATGACATGGGATCTTCGGGACAGGGCATCTGCATCCCTATTTCCAGCCCCTGGTCTGTACTTGAGGCTGAAATTGAATCCAGACAACGCCGCCAACCATCTGTGTCCAGTTGCATCCAGCTTGGCGGTGGTGAATAGATAGGTCAAGGGGTTGTTATCTGTCTTTACAGTAAACTCGGCCCCATACAAATAGTCTCTCAGTTTGTCAACAACTGCCCATTTGAGGGCTAAGAACTCCAACTTGTGGGTGGGATAGTTCTTCTCGGAGGGGGTCAGGCTCCGGCTCACATAGGCCACTGGTCGTAGCTGGTCTTCATACTCCTGGTAGAGTACTCCACCTAGGCCCTCATGGCTGGCATCAACATGTAGCTCATATGGTCTAGTGGGGTCAGCATAGGCCAAAACTGGGGCTGTGGTGAGACTTCTCTTCAAGGTTCTGAAAGCCTCTTCACACCTTGAGTTCCATTGGTCTTGGACCGATTCACCAGGCCTCCTAGGCCCCAATCCATCTTCCTCTCCTTCTGTCTTGAGCAGTTCGTTTAGGGGTTTTGCAATGCGGGCAAACCCATCCACAAACCTGCGGTAGTAGGAGCAGAACCCCAAGAAGGACCGAAGTTCTGTAACTGTTGTGGGTCTTGGCCACGAAGTAACTGCCTCCAACTTCTCAGGGTCTGTAGCCACTCCCTTTTCAGACACTATGTGTCCCAGATAGTTCACAGAAGACTGATAGAACCGACACTTCTCTGGAGAAAGTTTGAGTCCCTCTTCACTGAGCCTCTTCAGTACTTTCTCCAATCTGGCTTCATGTTCTTCCAAAGTCTTTCCAAAGACAATGACATCGTCCAGGTACACAAGGACTTCTATGAGGTTCATGTCTCCAACTGTCCTTTCCATAAGGCGTTGAAATGTAGCAGGAGCTCCAGATAGGCCCTGAGGCATCCTGTTGAACTCAAAGAATCCCACTGGGGTTATGAAGGCAGTCTTTTCTCTATCTTCTGGATGCATTGGGATTTGATAATACCCACTCTTGAGGTCCATCACACTGAACCACTTAGCTCCAGATAAACTCTGTAAGGCATCTTCTATCCTTGGCGTGGTGTACTGGTCAGGAATGGTCCTCCTGTTGAGAGTTCTGTAGTCAATGCAGAGCCTCAATGACCCATTCTTCTTCCGGACCACCACTATGGGGGAGGCATAGGGGCTTCTGGACTCCCGAATCACTCCCGTCTTCTTCAGTTCCGCAAGCTGCTCCCTCAGATCCTCCAGATCTGCTAGCGGGACTCGCCTCACTCTCTCTCTGAATGGCTTGTCCTCTTGCATGCGGATTCGATGGGTGGCACTCCTCGCACACCCCACATCAAACTCATCTTTAGAGAAAATCTTCTCCCATCTGGTCAGCTGGGCCTTGGCTCTCTCTTTCCAAGCTCCAGGTAGGTTTGGGTTTTCCATGGAGAGTTTCTTCCAAACATCTTCTCCTTCACCCGTCCCCTTCACTTCTGACCAGCCAACTGGGACAGCAGGACTCACCTGTCCCAGAAGCATCCTGGCAGGGATCTCCACGGGCTGCTCCGTGGGGTTCCTCACACTGACAGGGACTCTTCCTCTTGCCTTCTTCAGGTCCTTCAGTGAGATTACTTCTGGTATCACTTCCAGACCTGAGTGACCCTCCATTGGGTCGGGTTCCAACATTACAAAGGGGCCAGGCTGCTCCCAATTAAGTTTCACCGTGGCTCTCATGCAGGTCACCTCTCCAGGCTGTAACACTGCTCCTTCTTTTCCAAGCCTCCATACCCTTCCTATCCCCTCACTTGGGGTCTTCTGCTCTAGGACCAACCGCTGGTAGGCCGCCTTCAGCATGGGATGGATCTTGGGAGCTGAAAGATTCTCTTTCTTCACCAGGGGGTCAGAAGCCTTCTGACTAGGTCCGTGTTCGTCCCTATAATCAGGGACGTCTTGCTGGTTCCTGGTGGGCGGGGACACACCACTGCTAAGGTGTCAAACACTTCAGACTTCCCAGCTACGGATGGGTCAAACGTCAACCGTATGGATAGGTATCCATCATAGGGGAAACTCTGCGTTCCCAGTCCCCTTATTTCCAACTCCTCTATCTTCTGTATGGGCAGATGACTCAGGTATCTGTCATAGAAGTCCCTGTACAATAGGGTCACTTGGGCTCCAGTGTCCAGGAGGGCCTTCGTGTACACTCCTTCCACTTGGATGGGTACAGTAGGAGATGGGCCAACTAGCTCTTCTGGGTAGGGCCGAGTTGATTCTGTCCTCTTCTTTGGACTCTTTGCTTTACCAGCACTGGATTTGCGCTTGATCCTTTCTTGAGCCTGGTATGCATTAATTTTCTCCCTCTTAGTGGGAGTGTGAACCCGTTGAGGGACACTGTTATCTCTCACTTTTAAGGGTTCTCGCTTGGGAGTGCTGTGTTTCTTCGGAGGGGTCTTGCCCCCTTTCTCTGGAGTGTACCTTGGTTGAGGATCCCTGGGCCCCTTTTGAGGGGTTTGATCTCCTCGCTTTCTTTTCCTGTTGTTCTTCTTGGAGCTCACTGAAGGTGATGGGCACCCGGTTGACTCCTTCACCGGGGCCCTTTGGCGTTTCCCGCCGGCTGGCGGCTTTCTGTTTTCTTCTTCTTGGGACTGGCACATACAGCTGCAATATGGCCAATTCCTCCACAGTTAAAACAGATCATCTCTCCATAGTCAGGTGGGGATGCTGGTGCTGAAACAGCTGGAAACAATTCCCTCCTGCTTGTTTCTTTCTTGGGACTGGTCGTCTCTTTTGCCACTAGAGACGTCAGTATCTCCATCATCTGGGACATCTGCAACTTCAGGGCATCTACCTCTGTCTCTCTTTCAGGGGTTAAGGCCGACCTGACCGTGGCCACTGGAAGCTTTGTAGACCCCATTACTTGCTCTTCCCTTTTCTCTTCCAACATGGCCTCTTCTTCTCTGACCATTCGAATGAGATCAGGGTAGTCCAGGCTCTTCCCATCCTGCCGGGTGCGTAGTATTAGTGCGACAGGGTCCAGGGGTTGGGCTCCCCTCATCACCTGCTGGGCACAGGCTTCATCTACCTTCCCCGGATCTATCCCCTTCTTCAGGATAATCCTATGCAGGATCTTGTCTATACGTCCCATATACTCTGACAGCTTCTCCCCTGTCTTCTGGTAACAGTGTTCCAGTTGATAGGTAAGTTCTGTGACTTTTTCTGTCCCACCAAACACACTTTCCAGGATGTCTATGTAATCCTGTGCAGTGCAATCTTTCTTGCTTGTCTTCAGATTGCGTATGGCCTCTAAGGCAGGTCCTTTTAGGCTCTCTACAACCCTTTGCTTCTTTCTGCCTTCTGAGACCTCCCATTCTTCTAAGGCCTGCGTGGCACCGTCTAACCACTCTTCAAATCCCTCTTCTCCCGAGGGTACAGGTGTCCTCCCTGAAAACATCCGGAGTTTCCTGTATCCCGACATCGGGTAGTCCCCGGGGTCTCTTCTGCACTGAGTCACAATCTCCCCTAGGACCGCGCACAGTTCTGCACTAAGAGTGGTCTGTGCAGGTGCGGGACTTTCCGCGCCCTTCTGCTCTTCCTTCTTTGGGGATAGCATAGTTTTCATAGGAGAACAGTCTCCCTTGCGCGGCAGCGCATGCAGCAATTGATAGGTCTGACCATCCAGTGCTTGTATGCTTTGGCTCCTGAACTGCTCTGGAGTCTCTTCCTGCCATTCTACTAGGGCGTATGTATACCCGGCATCATTTCTCATATCCATTATCCATGACTTGTGGCCTGGGGATAATGACATTATGAGCTGCTTGACTGCCTCTCTCTGCCATATCCCTGGCAGTTCAATGACTGTTGCTGCGGCTGGGTCAGTGGCCCATAGTGTGTACCACCGTCCCACTTCTATCGGGTCCATGCCGGTACCTTCTGGCGGCTTTTTCCCGCTGACTCAGGATCCCGGATTACGAGCCCCCACGTGTAGCGCTACCCCCAGTTAAGAGAGCCGCTGGTTTGTTTTGGGTCCCTGAGTACAGCTCCACCAACCCCCGGCAATTTGCTCCACCCGCTCTGGCACAGTTAGTAAAGGGGTATGTATCTATGCACATATAATATCACTTATACTCTAAGTGTAATGGGTATGAACTCACAAGCAGACTGCTGAGATAAGAATAACTGGCTTTACTTTGGCAGTAAGGAAAAGAAATAGTAACATGCATTTAAACATTTGACTTACAATACTTTAGCAGGTCCCTGCAATATGCACTTTAACATGTACACATATATGTAACAAACTAGCAATGGGGAAACGGAGCGCCAAGTGTAGCGACCGTCTGCTATGCACCCCTGAGGTGCAATAAATCTATCTGCGCCTACCTAACGGACCAGGCCTGATCCCTAACAATAGAGCTCAGTCCTTGTACAAGTACAGTGTTCTTCACCGGCAATAAATCTGTAGAGGTGGTGCACATGTAGCTTTAAATGGTGTATTTGTAATCCACAGAAAGTAACATCTGCTGCTCTGAGGTAAATTGTGCCTAGGCAGTTCAATAGGCATGAACGTGTGTATAGCAATGCAGGATGAGCCTTTCAGCTCTCTCACCAATCCTGGGGTACCGTCCTCAGCTCCGGTCCCTTCAATGGCGGCGTCCGGTCTCCTCATCACAGCCCCTGCGCTCCGGTCCTCAGCTCCGACCGACCGTCTGTAGGGAAGAGTCTCCGCTCCGCTGCTGCTGACTCTGAGGGATGAGAGTCTCTCTCCACCTGCTGCAAGGCCCAGGCTTCAGGCCTTCAGCAGTCCCGGTCCGCACAGGTGTCTCCTCAGGAACAAGTCTCCGCGTGACCAGCACAGTCAGCAGAGGAACATCAGTCCCCAGAGGACACCCAGTCAGAAGCGGCATCCGAAGAGGAAGAGGCGGTCTCTCCTCCTCCTTTTTATAACCTCCCCCAGCAGCCTCTCGGGCGGAAACAAGCAGCCCGGGAGCCTGGGGGATTATGGGGAATGTAGTCTTTTCCCCTAAAAGGGGTACGACCCCGCTACATGCAAATAGCACACAGCACACAGAAGGGGGAAGAATTCACTGAAGGAAAGGCAGAAGTTGTAAAGCCAGCAATTTGGACAAGCTGGAATTTAGATGCTGGGCATGTGAGTGGACAGCTGGGGCAGAGAACTTTGCCTGCTATTCTCTACAACTGAAGACAGATGTGTTGCAAGGACCTGTGACATGCTTTGCTATACCATCATCCCTGTCAGTCGAGGCTGCTGAGAGTTCATGAGATATAGCAGGGGTAGACCTGAAATTTGAGGAGTAAGGAGGAGAGGAATTGTGTCCCTTGTGTGTGGCTTTCAGGTGCTCTTGACAACAGGTTGTGTGGTGGGAGGTTTAATGCCTCAAGCCACATCCCACAAGCACGTGGTACCCAAATGGCTGGTGTTTTTGCCACACTTGATCTGCTTAGAACAAAGATTGAAAATTGCAACAGTGCGATCGGCTGCACATGTGCTAACAAAGGCCCACACAGCTGAGCTGTAGAAAGTGGGCTGGGAAATAACAGCTCCACAATCTGATGGAATAGGTTGGCTGCTTTTTACTCTTCCATGAGTGCTGCCTCTGGAGCACAGTCTGTTTCTCCCCCTCCTCCTCTGCTTTATCTGGCACCAAGTCGCATCAGTGACCTCATCATCCCCTCCATCCTCATCATCACTGGAGGTAACTTGGCAATACGCTGCAGCTGGAGGAACATAGTTACATAGTTGGTAAGGTTGAATAAAGACACCAGTCCATCCCGTTCAATCTGAGTGTGGGTGCATGTCTACAATTGTCCCTATCCTGTACATTGTGTCTCATTAAGATGCTCATCTATTATTATTTATTTAAGGTACCCATATAGCGCTGTCAATTTACGCAGCGCTCAACACATACATCGCACACTCACATCGGTCCCTACCCTCAAGGACCCCACAATCCAAGGTTCCCAACTCACACCCATATATACCAGTGTCAATATTGGACAGAAGCCAATTAACCTACCAGCATCACCTGCCAACATGACTGCCAATTTGTTTATCAGTGTTCTCCTCTCTCTGTAGGCTCATGTTACTCCCTTTCTCTACCTCAGAAACAATATTAGAATCGAGTAATGTCTGTGAATCCTCAAGAAGCAAGTGGCTGATGCTGTGTTCAAATAATTCAGCCGACTCCTCCATGCATGATGGCTATGGCAGGAGTAGCTGTGGACAAGTGGGCAGAATATGCCACTCTGGCAGCTGTGGTGGACTGCCACTAGTGTCAACTTGGGTCATAGAGGATGAGGATGGTTTAGTAAGCTAGTCCACCACCTCCTCTGCATGCTGTGCACGTAAGTCTGTCATAATCAGTGATGTAACTAACTTAGTTAAAGTAAACGGCGTTTCTTAACGGCGTTACTTTAGAGGGTAACGAGTAATCTAACTGATTACTCTTCCCCTCATGGTAATGCCGTTCCCATTACTTGGGCGGCGTTACCGCAATTACATCTACCGCCGACGGGTGCACCAAAATGGAGCGATCACTTGTAAACGCCGGTTCCTCTCTCCCCTCTGTGTACAGATATGTACAGTGGAGGGGAGAGATCGGATGGCAGCAGCGATGTGGGCTGGATCTGTAGTGCCCACAGCGTTGCTCTGTGACAATTGCAGTCACAGCCATCCCTCTATACCCTGCCAATACTCTGCAATACCCTGCCAATACTCTGCAATACCCTGCCAATACTCTGCAATACCTTGCCAATACTCTGCAATACCCTGACAATACCCTGACAATACTCTGCAATACTCTGCAATACTCTGACAATACCCTGCCAATACACTGCAATACCCTGCCAATACTCTGCAATCCCCTGCCAATACTCTGCAATACCCTGCCAATACCCTGCCATACCCTGACAATACTCTGCCATACCCAGCCAATACTCTGCCATACCCAGCCATACCCAGCCATACTCTGCCATACTCTTTCATACTCGATAATACCCAGCCATACTCTGCCATACTCTGCAATACTCGGTAATACCCAGCCCTACTCTGCAATACTCGGTAATATCCAGCCCTACTCTGCAATACTCGGTAATACTCAGCCATACTCTGCGATACCCAGCCGTACCCAGCCATACTCAGCCAATATTACAGTGGGGGAGATTGTGGATATTACAGTGGGGGAGATGTATATTACAGTGGGGGAGATTGTGGATATTACAGTGGGGGAGATGTATATTACAGTGGGGAGATTGTGGATATTATAGTGGGGGAGATGTATATTACAGTGGGGGAGATGACGTGGAAATTACAGTGGGGACTATATGGTGGTGGCATTTTACAGGTTTTTGCAAATTCAATTATTATTTGCTGACCTGAAAAATGATCAGATCCGTGACTCTGATCCGAGGAACGATCCGATCTATGAGTTGGGGGGGGGGGACAGATGTACAGAGCGGGAACAGATATATGTGTGTGGGGGAGATGACAGACGTGTAGTGGGGTACAGAGGGGGAACAGATATATGTGTGCAGGGGGGGGGGGCAGACGTGCAGGGGGGTATAGAGGGGAAATAGATGTGCATGGTGGAACGCGCCCTTGCTTACAGTAATACTAGACCCGCCCCTTAGAATACAAAAAAAAAGTCACAATTACTTTGCTGAGTAACTAATTACTTTTCCAATGTAGTAATTGAGTTACTAACGCAATTACTTTTTGGGAGAAGTAATTTGTAACTTAACTAATTACTTTTTTAAAGTAAGATGACCAACACTGGTCATAATATGCTAGTATGCTGTGTATATTAGTACATTATGGCTTAAACCTACAGAGTGCCTGATTTGTTTTATTTTTGTGGTGGTTTTCTACCACTTTAACAAAGTTTGCCTGGTTAACACAAGGTCCAATTCACAGCAGTATAAATTTGATTTGGACAGAGTCACTGGCTGTCAGTGAGTAGTTTTGATGAAAAATTGAGAGCTCCCAAGTTGTGCATCTATTCTGGTCCCTGAGATGGGCACTTACAGAAATTCATAATCAATGAAAGGGTCTAAGGAGTGGGCTGTCAACATTTTTTTTGGTAGCTCAGTAGATACTCCAAGTCGGCTTGTCTATTTGAAGCCAGAATTCCAAAGTACCCTGTTTACAGTCAAGCTATTGACATATTGCACAGAATGAAATTACTACTAAAACAAACAAACATCATATGCCTTAAATATATACTGTATATCCTTTAGGACATTTTATTGTCACCAATTTTAATGTGACCAATATAATGCCTACAGCATTATAGCATAGACAGCATAGTATATGCCCCACATACTGAAATGCTTCTGCACAGTAAAAGCTGTGAAAAAGACTCCCTCATAAACTAGTAATGGCCAATCTGTAGATTGTTTTAAGAAAGTCCTTCCTAAATACACAAAATATAACTGTTTTTTAACATGCCTAGGTAATAGGCAACCTGAAACACGGAGGAACCCTATCCCAGTGTGGGACCAAGAGATTGGCTGTAAGCCAGTTATGCAGTTCCTTTTATGTCAGAATTGTGAACTGTTTGTGTGACTTTTTTGCTGAAGGAAGCTATTTATGTTTACCTGTTTTGCAGGAACTAATAAAGAACGGTTTGCTTTTACAAATGGCTTCTGGTGATCTGAGGTTCCAATTGACAGAAAATATAACCTTACTGAAAAGTGCAAATCAGGTGATTGTGGATTTTTGTTTTTAATAAATATACTATACTTCCTGCAATATAATTGGCACTGATTTTCTTGCATGTATTTGATGAGGCCTTAGATGGTATATAACCTGGAGCACCAGTTGTATATTTTCTGAAAAGGGACAGTGAGGCTGATTTACTAAAGCATTCACCTGATAAATTGTGCACTTTCTTTTTTACTTCAGTGTTCTATTCATGTGCAGATGAAATAACTAAGCAGAGATTTTCTTTTCACATGACTGGATAATTGAAGTGAATTTTTTCACATTTTATTTGTGTGAATATTCTCAAATCCTTTAGTAAATCAGCTGTGTCAGATTATTAAAACCTGCAAACTTTCTCTGAAATATTCATTGTATCATGAGAGCTCAAAGATGACAAAGGTGGCTATAACTATCTGAAACAAGATGAATTTTGCTGAGAAGAAATGAATTCAGAAAAGCTGAGGTTTTTCTTAATGTACACTTTAATTTAACTTATGCCATTGAAAATGTTATTACTCAGCAGACTCTGCTCATCACTGAGTCCATTTTAATCTGGTCAGGAGTGATCTCTTATTGTACTGGCATTAATCCAGCAAGATGAATTTCAGATCCAAAAAGCTTGGAAGTAAGCCCGCACAACTTGGAAGGGGGTTCATTTATCAGTGTGCTTGATAATGTATTTCAGTGTTACTGCATTATAATAAATAAATGTTTTCATGCTTGAGCTCTTTAATTAATTTACCTAAATAAATGTTGTATTTTTTCTCCAAAACTCTGTCTCCAAACTTTTTGCGTGCTAAATATTTGATTTCTCAAAGCAAATATAATAGTTATTTTCAAAATATAAAAGCAGATACCATGAAGTACACATTTTTACTTTTATTAGCCACAATTTTAAGCCCATCTCTAGATTTCCTCCTTAGGGGCACCCCAAACCATTATTTAAAAAAAAAAATACAAAAAAAATATGCATGCATATTTTTTTTCAAGGTGCCTTTAGTCTGGCCGTGTGATGTTACAGGTCCTCTTCCTCCTCTTCTTCCTCCAGCAGTAGAAAAATGGGTAGAATTTTTTTTGTCAGAAGAAACCTTTAAAAGTTTCTTCTATCTACAAATTGTATATTCTAACAAAATTGTTTGGAGGGTTAAGTTCCACTTAGCCAGTAACAAAGTAAATATATATCAAAGAAACATGCAGAAGAGGGTTTTCTGGCATGTAAAAGTAACAACAAGTGCCTGGTGGTATTGTTTGGAACCTCATATTATTTTATTGTTGTATATGTCCCCATCTGGGATATCTATCCTCTTTTTATGTATATTTTAAAAGACTGGGATTTGAAAAAAATCTATTTTCCTGTTTATTTTGTCACCCTTAACCCTAACACATGTGGTAAGACACTATAGCTAGCGTCTGTGTTCTTCACCTATAGCAGACCCCTTTCCCATAAGGCAAGCAGGTCTACCAGTATTAGGTTGCCCCCAGGTCTTATACACAATGCTATAGTTCCTGGCTACCGTGCCAGGGCACTGAGCAAAGCAAACGGGTACTGGCTGGCAGACAGGCAGAGTGATTCAATGATATTCCAAGTACAAGACAGGCAAGGTTCAGAATAGTCAAGGTCAATCCATAGTCAAAAGACAGGCAGAGTTCTGAGAATAGTTGATATCCAATCCAAGGTTATCAATGAGGGAATCCAATCTAGCAGAGCAGGGCAGGCAAACCTTGAACCTGGAACACGTATTACACACACTATCACTAGAATGGGACTTCAGACTTGGCTGGCTTAAATCAGGTTTGGTCTCTACCCAGTGACTGACCATATCAATCACCTTGCAGGTGGACAGACAGACAAGGAGAATGCCACAGCCAAAACCAGCTATGATAGAGCAGGTGTGCACACGCGCCTGACAATTTTACTGGTATCAATCAGACCTGGAATTAAGGAAAAAATCCCCAATGAGAACATAGGTATCATTAAAGACCAAATTTCAAATATAATTAAGAAGGTTTACAACCTATGCCAAGATCCTGTTAGCCAATCCTGCCCATTTTATGACTAATAGAAAAGCTATTAAAAACAGACAATGGAAGCTGGGCACATAAATGGAGATGTGCAATGTACCAAAAAATTTTTTTTGAAAAACATTGTACCATGGGGAAGATTCTTTGTTTCAAGAACATGTTTTATGCTGCATGTGGATTAACTGAACAGTACAATTTACATTAGCAGATACACTATTTGGCTGTGGATTTTCTTTTTTTTTTTTTACAGTAAGCTTGATTACATACAGTATCATCACCACAATCTTATTAACTGCAATTAAAAAAAAAATCTGATAATTTTGGTATCAATACATGCTTTTACATCAAGTAATATTAGGCCTGCTTTGATGGGTGGATAGAAATTGTCAAGACCTTCATTGAGACTGTCCCTGTTCTTCTTCAGCAGATGGCTAATGTCTATACTCATTAAGAATTAAAAGACCACAGGTGATAAAGAAGTGTAAAGGTGGTTATAGATAAGATTGAAATTTTACTGGTTCAGCAAGGATTAGCATCAAATTACTTCTGTTCAACTGCCCTGTTGGATAAAAGCCACTTGATCAGTGATTGTAGACAATGGCTACAGCGCTAATCTGTGTATTCTGACAGTGGCAGACAGGGCCGGACTGGGAATAAAATTCAGCCCTGGAAAAAATTTCATACCAGCCCCACAGCATTATTATACCAGCGCAACAGCATAACGTAATTATTTTCTGCTTCAAGAAAGGGAAAACCATACATTTTAAAGCACATTTGAAGAGTGTATTATATATAAAAAAAGACAGATATGAAATCACTTAGGGATATATAGATATATGAGCAAATTCCAGTTAAAAGTGGTCAATCATCAAGGGGGACCCCAGGAACTCAGAACGTGGGGGGGGACCACATTCCGCAGAAAGAATACACTAATGTAAGGGGGGGGGTTACTGATATAAGGGGGAAACCCTTTATATCAGTGCCCCCTTACATTATTGTACTCTATACCCCCTTACATCAGTGACCCCCCTTCAGACTGGCCTGGCGGTGCTGTCACTGACCTCCTCTCAGGTGCACCAAGCAGGGCTCAGTCAGTCGGCTCCAGCTTGGTGGCTCTGGTTTTATCCTATAGTCTCCTCTCCACAGTCCACACACGTCTGACTTCTCCCATGACCCCCATCCTGGCGGCGCTCCCACTCTTGACTCCTCTTCAGACTCCCTCAGAGACTGCAGACATGATACAGGAGATGGTCAGAGACTGCAGACATGATACAAGAGCTCAATGCAGCCTCACCAGTGCCCATCAAATGCAGCCTCACTGTGCCCATCAAATGCAGCCTCGCCAGTGCCCATCAAATGCAGCCTCACTGTGCCCACCATTGCGGCCTCACTGTGCCCATCAAATGCAGCCTCACTGTGCCCATCAAATGAAGCCTCACTGTGCTCATCAAATGCAGCTTTACTCTGCCCGTGAATGCAGCCTCACTGTGCCCACCATTGCGGCCACACTGTGCCCACCATTGCAGCCTCACCGTGCCCACCATTGCAGCCTCACCGTGCCCATCAATGCGGCCTCACTGTGCCCATCAAATGCAGCTTTACTGTGCCGTGAAAGCAGTCTCACTGTGCCCATGAATGCAGCCTTACTGTTCCCATGAATGCAGCCTCACTGTGCCCATCATTGCAGCCCCTCCTGTGCCCCATGTCCCAGTCTGCAGTCCCTGTCTGTGGGAAGGTGTGTTGTTGATGCTCGGTACAGTACCTTGCATGCCAGCAGGATATACATGATGGCCAGCAGCAGGCAGGGGCTGTTCTCGTTTTGGATGGGGACAGTGCTCCTTCCAGAGGATCTGTTTGCTGTGAGATGGAGTGGTCCCGGGCCACCGGCACCTTCAGCCGTCCTTACTATCCGGCCCCAGTCAGCCTGTCCCCTGGTCCTGGGGAAGTGGAGAGCACTGGTTGGGAGCTGGAGAGAAGGGGAAGCAGAGAGTACTGGCGGGGTTGGAGAGCACATGGGTGGAGGCAAAGAGCAGGGGGGAGTAGAGATCACAGGGGTGGGGAGTGCAGAGCATGGGGGGGGGGGCAAATATAACAGGGGTGGAGAGCACTGGGGGGGGGGGGTAAGAGTGTGGGGTGGCGAAGAGCACTGGACGGGAGCTTAAGAGCACTGGGGGGGGGGGGCAGAAAAACAGGGCTGGAGAGCACTGGGGGGTACAAAGAGCAGGGGGAGTGAAGAGCAATGGGGGGGGGGAGCTTGAGAGCACCCATGGGGGCCAGAAAGTAAAGGGGTGGAAAGCCTGGGGGACTGGAGAGCACTAGTGGGCTTAGAGAGCACATGGGTGGGGGCAAAATGCAGGGGGGAGTGGAGAGTGCTGGGGGGAGCTTGTGAGAGCACTGGTGGGGGAGACAAAAAGAACGGGGGTGGAGAGCACAGGGGCTGGAGAGCACTGTGGGGGGTAGAGAGCACTGTGGGGGGTGGGGAGCGAGGGGGGGGACTGGAGAGCACTGTGGGGGGTGGAGAGAATTGGGGTGGGGGCTGGAGAGCACTGTGGGGGGTGGAGAGCACGGTGGGGGCTGGAGAGCACTGTGGGGGGTGGAGAGCACTGGGGTGGGGGCTAGAGAAGGATGGGGAGAGCTGGAGAGCAGGAGGGGCAGAAAGAACAGGGGTGGGGAGCATGGGGGGGCTGGACAGCACTGTGGGGGGTGGGGAGCACGGGGGGCTGGAGAGTACTGTGGGGGGTGGGGAGCACTGCGGGGGTGGAGAGCACTGTGGGGGGAGCATGGGGGGCTGGAGAGTACTGTGGGGGGTGGGGAGCACTGCAGGGGGTGGAGAGCACTGTGGGGGGGAGCATGGGGGGCTGGAGAGTACTGTGAGGGGTGGGGAGCACTGCGGGAGGTGGGAAGCACTGCGGGGGTGGAGAGCACTGTGGGGGGAGCACGGGGGCTGGAGAGTACTGTGGGGGGTGGGGAGCACTGTGGGGGGTGGGGAGCACTGCGGGGGTGGAGAGCACTGTGGGGGGAGCACGGGGGGGCTGGAGAGTACTGTGGGGGGTGGGGAGCACTGTGTGGGGTGGGGAGCACTGCGGGGGGTGGAGAGCACTGTGGGGGGTGGGGAGCACTGTGTGGGGTGGGGAGCACTGCGGGGGGTGGAGAGCACTGTGGGGGGGAGCACGGGGGGCTGGAGAGTACTGTGGGGGGTGGAGAGCACTGCGGGGGGCTGGAGAGTACTGTGGGGGGGGTGGGGAGCACTGCAGGGGGGGGGGCTGGAGAGCACTGTGGGGGGGGCTAGAGAAGGATGGGGAGAGCAGGGGGGCAGAAAGAACAGGGGTTGAGGGAACTGTGGGGGGTGGGGAGCACTGCGGGGATGAAGAGCACTGTGGGGGGGGAGCACGGGGGGCTGGAGAGTACTGTGGGGGGTGGAGAGCACTGGGGTGGGGGCTAGAGAAGGATGGGGAGAGCTGGAGAGCAGGAGGGGCAGAAAGAACAGGGGTGGGGAGCATGGGGGGGCTGGACAGCACTGTGGGGGGTGGGGAGCACGGGGGGCTGGAGAGTACTGTGGGGGGTGGGGAGCACTGCGGGGGTGGAGAGCACTGTGGGGGGAGCATGGGGGGCTGGAGAGTACTGTGGGGGGTGGGGAGCACTGCAGGGGGTGGAGAGCACTGTGGGGGGGCGGGAGCATGGGGGGCTGGAGAGTACTGTGAGGGGTGGGGAGCACTGCGGGAGGTGGGAAGCACTGCGGGGGTGGAGAGCACTGTGGGGGGGAGCACGGGGGCTGGAGAGTACTGTGGGGGGTGGGGAGCACTGTGGGGGGTGGGGAGCACTGCGGGGGTGGAGAGCACTGTGGGGGGAGCACGGGGGCTGGAGAGTACTGTGGGGGGTGGGGAGCACTGTGTGGGGTGGGGAGCACTGCGGGGGGTGGAGAGCACTGTGGGGGGTGGGGAGCACTGTGTGGGGTGGGGAGCACTGCGGGGGGTGGAGAGCACTGTGGGGGGGAGCACGGGGGGCTGGAGAGTACTGTGGGGGGTGGAGAGCACTGCGGGGGGCTGGAGAGTACTGTGGGGGGTGGGGAGCACTGCAGGGGGCTGGAGAGCACTGTGGGGGGGGCTAGAGAAGGATGGGGAGAGCAGGGGGGCAGAAAGAACAGGGGTTGAGGGAACTGTGGGGGGTGGGGAGCACTGCGGGGATGAAGAGCACTGTGGGGGGAGCACGGGGGGCTGGAGAGTACTGTGGGGGGTGGGGAGCACTGTGTGGGGAGCACTGCGGGGGGTGGAGAGCACTGTGGGGGGGAGCACGGGGGGGACTGGAGAGTACTGTGGGGGGTGGCGAGCACTGCGGGGGGCTGGAGAGCACTGTGGGGGGGGGGGGGCTAGAGAAGGATGGGGAGAGCAGGGGGGGCAGAAAGAACAGGGGTTGAGGGAACTGTGGGGGGGGGGAGCAAGAGAGTCTGGTGGGGAAGCACAAGGAGAAGGGGGGGCAGTAAAAGAAGTTGGATAGGGGGATCAGCAGGGGGGCGGCATATAGAGGAAATGATCTTTCTATATTCCTCCATGCAGCTGCTGAATGCTTGATTCTCCTCCTCTCCCTCCTCCAAGCATTCAGCGGCTGCATGGAGGAATACAGGGCACACAGGCACACAGGGCGGCTGTACTCACAGGCATCTCTCCTGTGTTTCACGGAGCTGGCAGGGTCTGTGTTCGGCGGCCGCTCCGTAACACGGTTCCCGCCCCCCTAGACCGGCTGTGTGATAGGTGGATTCTATCTACTATCACACGAGCCGGTCTAGGGGGGCGGGACCGTGTTACGGAGCGGCCGCCGAACACAGACCCGGCCAACTCCGTGTTCACAAGAGCATAACAGGGGAGCACTGCAGCCGCAAAGCCCCAGGGCAGGCAGCCTACCGGGAAATATCCCGGTATCCCGGTAGGCTAGTCCGGCCCTGGTGGCAGATCACTTTAATATGAAGCAGTTTGGGTTTACACTGACAAGATCAACAGGTTCAACATTTTTGACAAAGTAAACAAGTATTATTTGTACTTGCTAGAATGTTTTTGGCTTGAAAAAATAAAAATAATGAAAATGTGTTTGAATATGTTTTAAGAAGACCCTATCAAAGACACAAGCCAATTTATCCTAAAAATATAAGACCCCCCCCCCCCCCAAAATTTATTTCGATACATGCGCCAAGGGCGGAAACTATAAACCAAAGACCCCCCCCCGTGTCGACGTGCCCTAGGCCGGCCTCATTTCAATTACTATCACTGGTTTTGCGTACATTCCTGATTCTTGCCCCTGTCATGGTATCTCATTTCTGTCACCTTACCACGCAACTTAAAAAAAAGAACAGCAGCTAAAAGTGACTAAAATATATAATATAAAAGAGCCTTTGCGCTACTATCCTAAGTGCTAAAATATGTTAAAATATAGTCTCCATAGGACTAAGGTGCAAAAATAAGGTCTAATAACAGTGCAGTGTAAGTGCAATCAAATCTACCTGCAGCAAAATCTATTAGTGTTCACATAACACAAAACAGTAAATAAATCAAAGAATGATCTTGCGCAACGGTGTGTGAAGCACCCAACTTAAATAATACAAATAAAGAGTGTGAAGCACCCAACTTAAATAATACAAATAAAGAGTACCAATAATAATACAAATGTTGAATCCAAAAATAATGTGATAAAATAATGTGATACAAAATCCAAAATTCATATGAGTGAAAAATAAATGGAAGGAACTGGGAGATATCTAAAGACACCGAATATTAGAATATAAATAAGTCCATATGTCCATATATATATATATATATATATATATATATATATATATATAAATCATTTAAATCTTCTTATAGATACATAACGTCTTTGGAATGGGTTAATCCTCAAAATGGTATTCCCATATATATTTTGCTCCCATATAAATTAAGCTTCCTGCAAGTCCTGTTGTAATAAGAGAATGAATATATGCAATCCAACAATGAGCTCACAGAACTCTCACCTCCACTCCTTGTAGTGTCAGCATAGAATTGCTATGGATAGCCTTTTCTCCTATTCCGATATCGGCCACCAGAGCACCCTCTGTCCCTGTAATTAATTAAGCTGCACGGAACCTCCGCATCCATATCTGCACACTCCAATAATGATAAACTCACAAAGGAGTGAAAAGAGGAAAAAAAAATACCTCCGATAGTGTAGTATGTCAAAACACTGAATATAGTTTATTAAATAAAAGCAGATTGGACTCTTACATAAATATATTGATTTAAAAGCAAATAAAGTAAGTAACAATGTGGCGTTTTCTTGCCGTTCTCATGTCACTTCCGGTATTACAATCTATAGCCACTACCGGCCACTCCCTACGCGTTACGTCATCCACGTGACTTCATCAAGGGTACCGGATTGGCTGTTGTGGACTTCCTTATCAATAGCAAAACCGGAAATGCAAGTGCAGACATTTTCTTGTGGTCCTCTATATTCAACAACCGCGGCCATTGTGTTGTAGCCCGCTGTATTACATAGACGAGGCTAAAAGTGACTGCTGTCCTCAAATAAACCACAAACTAATATAACCACAAACAGTCCCAATAATAATAAAAGACAAGGAAGCAAATTGGATGATTGCACAAATAACTATCAATCAAAATCTGACACGGATAGTTGTCCTAATGGGAACTTTTGGCTTAAATTAAAAACTATAAATGGCGGGGGACCCACAGATGTAAAACATAGTCATAGTCCCTATCCTTTTTCTACAGAACACTCAATTTGTTTAAAATAAGGTTGCTCCAAGCGTCCCCCTTTTATTTTATAGACGTAGCATCCCCTTTTCCTTTTTAGCCTACTTATTATGGTTCAAGGGATATGCTAGAAATGGCAAATGCATACAGAATTTTGCTATGAGTGTGGTTTTTGAACCAACACAATGAAGCAAAGGTATCAGTAAACTTAAACGTCATCCCCAATCATTACATCATTAGACATTCCTTGTGTAAGCTGAAATAATTTTTATTAGGTGGGAAATTCAGGAATGTAGTATATTGACTAGATGGAGCAACATTGGGAGCTCTGTAGTAATGCTTTTTGTGTCCTCAAGGGAGGTAATGTGTCTATTGGGAAATTAACTTTAATCAGATATGGAATTCTTCCACTTTTAAATGCTTAATTTTTTTACTTTATACATTTTCAGTGTTATTGATTGACCCTTTAATAAAATAGCTTTATTCAATAAAACATGTAGGGAATAGTTACTGGTATTTGCTATTGCTGATATTGTCTGACATTTGAATGCTACACAAAAGGGAAATTTAATGAACATTGTTAATCTGTTCATTTATTTTATTATTATTTTTTTTTA
The DNA here is from genome assembly GCA_028564925.1 of Lithobates sylvaticus. NCBI lineage: Eukaryota > Metazoa > Chordata > Amphibia > Anura > Ranidae > Lithobates > Lithobates sylvaticus. The sequence goes on from CM053027.1 coordinate 245,088,433, forward strand.
TGGGCTGAGGAATTTCTTAATTACTGCTTCTGTTCTATTCTCTGTTAATTATGTACAGTATATTAACATCCTATTTAATCAGTAGCTCAAAAAATTAACCATTGAATTTCTTTAAGTATATTTCTTTTTTTTTGTTCCGTTATTTTTTCTCTTCAAGTTAAAATGAGAGATGTATATTTGTACAATCATACCCTGTTTCTCGAATGCACCTACCGATCTCTCTGTTCTTATATATATATGTTCTTATATATTTTGTACTTGCATAAAATACCTCAATAAAATGTTTGTAAACAAACAAAAATAAATAAATGAACCATTAAATGCACATCTCATTCTGTCCCACTGTGTCTTAATAAAGACATTTACTTATACATATCACACAACCAGGCTATAGATTATTTGTCACTACCTGACACTGTCCATAATCTGTCTGTAGCAGGTGTCTTGTTTCTCCTGCGACCCAGCCAAGCTGGCCGCCGCAATGTACACAGGGGGGGGGGGGTACACATGGGGGATCAGGGACAGGGACAAAAGTAAGGGGGCCAACTATAAAATGCAATTGTATATATACACATACACACACATATACACAATGCCTTGAAAAAGTATTGGTGGTTGTAGCCATGTGAAGGGGAGGACAGAGTGGAGCAACCAGGTGGAGGGGAGAACAGAGTGGAGCAGCCAGGTGGGGGAGGACAGAGTGGAGCAGCCAGGTGGGGGGCAGGACAGTGTGGAGCAGCCAGGTGAAGGGGAGGACAGAGGGGAGCAGCCAGGTGGATGGGTGGACAGAGTGGAGCAGCCAGGTGGAAGGGAGGACAGGGTGAATGCAGCCAGGTAGAGGGGAGTACAGAGTGGAGCAGCCAGGTGGAAGGGAGGACAGACTGGAGCACCCAGGTAGAGGGGAGTACAGAGTGGAGCAGCCAGGTGGAGGGGAGGACAGAGTGAATGCAGCCAGGTAAAGGGGAGGACAGGGTGAATGCAGACAGGTGGAGGGGAGGACAAAGTAGAGCAGCCAGGTGGAGGGGAGGGCAGAGTGAATGCAGCCAGGTGGAGGGGTTACACTGTCACACCAGTGATAAGGTTCTGTCCCTCTATAGAAGCCTTCATCCCGGTCCTCACACCTGGAGGCAAGTTCTTACCTTGGAGGATAATAATAGAATCACTGGCACTTTCTCTCTGGCTCCCTCCACCTGACAGCCTCGTGGTCCCTCTTCTCCTCTCCCGGTCCTCTCTCCCCTCCTCCTATTTCCCCTCCCGCTCGGCATGCTGGGGGCTGCATTCATTTCTCAGGGAATTTTCCTGGGCTCGCTGGTATCCGGGACTGCAAGTCCCATAATCCTCCAAGTGTTTGTTTCCCATTGGCCCTGAATGTGGCCAATAGGCGCCCATATTCCCCGGGGGGGGGGGGGGGGTGAATGAGAGCCGCTCGGCTGGAGAAGAAGTCTGTCAGTTTTGGCGCTACTGCCCTGTGTCCTGTGTCAGCAGCGGCTGATGAAGGTCGACACCCGCTACACAAAAAAAAGTGTTTTAATTGGGGGGCACATAAGAGGGCATAGTATAATGTTGGTGGGGCCATGGCCCCCTCTGCCCTCCCTAGTGAAGCCTATGTGTCCCTAAGGAAGAAAGCCAATAAAAGGAGCAGTTACATGAGCCAATAAGCGGGACTTTAACCACTTCAGCCCCGGAAGGATTTACCCCCTTCCTGACCAATCCGTTTTTTGCGATACGGCACTGTGTTGCTTTAACTGACAATTGCACGGTCATGCAAAGTTGTACTCAAACAAACGGTTTGTCCTTTTTTCCCACAAATAGAGCTTTCTTTTGGTGGTATTTGATCACCTCTGCAGTTTTTACTTTTTGTACTATAAACAAAAGAAGAGCGAAAATTTTGAAAGAAAACGCAATATTTTTTACTTTTTGCTATAACAAATATCCCAAATTAAAAAAAAAAAAAAATAATTTCTTCATCAGTTTAGGCCGATATATATTCTTCTACATATTTTTGGTAAAACAAAATGCAATAAACGTATATTGATTGGTTTACGCAAAAGTTATAGCATCTACAAAATAGGGGCTAGATTTATGGCATTTTTATTATTATTATTTTTTTACTAGTAATGGCAGAGATCTGCAAATTTTATCGGGACTGCAGCATTGCGGTGGACAGATCAGACACTTATCACACATTTTTGGGACCATTGACAATTACACAGTGATCAGTGCTATAAAAATGCACTGATTACTGTATAAATATCACTGGCAGAGAAGGGGTTAACACTAGGGGGCGATCAAGGGGTTAATTGTGTTCCCTCAGTGTGTGTTTTAACTGTGGGGGGATGGGACTGACTTGGGGAGGAGACCAATCGTTATTCCTGTATACGAGGAACAACAGATCAGTCTCCTTATCCCTGACAGAATGGAGATTTGTGTGTTTACACACACAAATCTCCATTCTCGCTCTGTCAGGAGCAATTGCACATGCTCAGCGGTGCGTGTGTGCCCCCTATACTCATTAAAGCACCCGCCATACAGCTACACTGATTTGCGCAGGAGTGCCATTCTGCTGCCGTCAATCGATGGCGGGCAGTCAGAAAGTGGTTAACAAGCTGCAGGAAGTAGCTGCAAGGTCTCTGGAATATGAAGTCTCAGCATAAAGTAGCCTCACTGACTTTTACAGAGACAGCATTCTCTGTGGGCAGGAAAGTAAAAGACTCAATTTTGTAATTCCTGAAGAGAGTCAGTCATCATGAGGCAGTGAAAGAGATCAGACCTGAAGGAGAGATGCTGTCTCTCAGATGATCTCCCCATGCAATTCAGACCTCCAATGCCAGTCGGGCATCCAGGCTGAGAGAGGGGGATTCCAAGGTGCATATCGAGGCGCACCTGCACCGACGGTGAAGCGTTCCAGTGTGAGGTGACTAGTCGGGTCACCAGGAAAGCCTGCTGTTCTGGGAAGTTTGTTTGGGCCTTGATCACAGGATTTGGTAAAAATAACGATGCTTTACAGCTAACGCCCTAGGCGGCGCAGTGTGAAAGGGGTCTAAGTGCCCCAATGAGAGTGGCTAGCTAAAGACACCAAATCTTATCTTTTCTTCAAAAGGACTGAAGCCACTAGTGCCATACGGATCCACACACACATATTCTGGGCTCTGCATATGCATTGGGTGTGTGGGACAGTTTATCTAGAAAGTTAAGCCATTACTTGTTGACTTGAATAAAGTGTTTAAAGTTGGGCCTGTGGTGTCAGTGGGCAGAAGAGAGAGACCTGACACAAAGGGAGTCATTCCTCTGCTCTCCTCCTGCCTGGACTCATAGAGCTAACATGAGTAAATTTTGGCCTCTTCTTCTGGCTGACACCTCTATTAGTAAATTTGTGAGATCAGACCCTGACATCACGTATCGTCATTCCCCATCTCTAAGAGATCGACTGATAAAAAGTCACCACTCCCCTAAAAAAACATACACTGAACGTGAATCGGGCACTTTTTCATGTGGACACTGTGACGTTTGTCAATTTGTCGCCAACTCAAAAACGGTTTGTTTACCTGATGGTTCCACATACAACATTCAACATCATGTTGATTGTAGAACCATAGGGGTTGTCTACCTAGCCCAATGCAGATGTGGGGCTTTTTATGTTGGGAAAACCAAGCGACCTTTCTAGGTTCGCATCCGTGATCATATTAAACCAATGCAAAAACGTGTCACAACAATGGCAATTAATAGGCATATTGGAGCTATACACAATTTTGATCCACACTATATTTGTTTTGCGGCCTTGGAACATGTGGAAACACATGTAAGAGGCGGTGTCATAGATGAAAAACTGATCCAGTTAGAAACCAAATGGATGCATAACCATAATGCTATTCATTTTCCAGGACTCAACGAATATATTAGCTATAAACCTTTTCTATAAACACTATACGATGATAGGGATAGTAAATTGCTTGTTTATTTCATTTTAATTACTTTGATGGGACTGTATCAACCTATGCACCCATAATTATGGCTGCGTTGGTTGCTTCACCCCCTCTTGATCTGTCAATTCTTGCTTTGGTGTTTGTCGTTTAAACCCCCCCCCCCCCCTGCTGCATTGCGGCTGTTTTGCCTGAATTGTGGTGAAACTCTCTGGGCCACTGAAATTCCAGTTATAGTTCTAAACCATTTGTATCCACATCTTTAATTTATATCATTATATAAAAATATATATATTTTTTTTTTAACAGGACATAAATATTGTAAATATAGTGCCTATCGTACAATCTATATGTAATTCAATGAGGTTATTATGTCAAATTAATTTTTTTGATTGTATTATCTCCTCTTACTGCTAGCTTTATATAAAGTGTATGTCTCATCCATTGGAATAGATCATGGCTAGCCTTGGCCACATGACGTGCTCTTTATATCCTGGGCTTTGCCGCTGGCTTTTTCCCTCTCCAATTGTAGGGAATAATATTGCTTTTTTTTTTTTAATTCTTTATTTCTCCAAAGGGATACATTACAGACAAAATATACATTACTTCAACCATTTGTATTTACTGAAATTTGACTTCATTCCAATTTCTCACTCAGGTCTACTATCCCTTTTCTGTTTTTATTTTTTATACATATAAAACCTAACCAGTTCCCCTATGCCTCTTGTTAATCTGTGGGCCCTAGTTCCTAAGGATCCCTAGAGGCCTCCCCTAACCAAAGGGCGATAAAACAAGAAAGAGAAAAAAAAAAAAAAAAGGAATGATATTGCACTCTGCGAGCCTTGGACTTTTCATGGGGGTCCCATCCCCGCTCAGGTTCTGCAGCGATCCACTATGTATGTCCCGTGATGGCTGGCTCTCCTCTTTATTTCCATCATTAGATACCCCCAGCTGGCTTAATTTGACGCTGTTGTTGGCTGTATGGACACCCAAGGGTTGGCGCCACCTTTACGCCAACCCACCTCTAGCCCCCACACTCACTACACTACTCTCCTGTCTTGATACATCTGACATCACACATCAGCGCTTTCACTATCTAATCCGCTGTTATTACATCCCTCATCCTGTGGGGACTGTATTGGCATTGTGTGCGCCTGTGGAGTGCCCGCTGCCGTCTAGCGATGCGCGCACACTGTACAGGCACTATGGGTAGTGTAGGCCATGCGCTCTTTCACATGTGCGCATGCGCGGCCGGCTAATTTGTCCGCTTCCTGATCGGCTTAACGCCGATCAGGTGTGGGGGGTATTTAAGACCTGCAAGTCTACACATTCAGTGTGATGGACTCAGGGGCGTCGGTACACCATGCTGTTTCGTTGTTCAGGTCAGTTACTTACTAATTTTAATACAGTTAAACCCCTCTACTTTTTTACTCTCTGAATTGGCTACTGTTGATTCCTCTTTGCTATAGACCATGGCCTAAGTTTTGTCTTACAAACTAGCAACAACAACTAACTTGCCATCTGTTTACATTAATAGGTGAGCGTTTCTTTTTTGCTCAATCCTTAATATGCACCAATCTGTGCTGTGTTTAATATAGTACTGCTAAAGTACTCATATGCTTTTTTTATGTGCATTCTTGATTCCAGTTACTGTACAATTGGCTAGTGCTGGCCATTTATATCCAACATGCTTTATCATTCCAATTTACCCGACGCCCCTCTATATTAACTACTCCAAATGTTTTTGGTAAGCTCTATTGAGGCTATGCTAGCCCCTTATCATTTAACGAGATTAGTTATTCTCCTTAAATATAAATTTTTTGCTTATGACGTTATTTTACCCTACCAGGTCCCTACAGCCATAGAAGTGACGCTTAAGTTTTGACTGCTGTACTAGGGTTCTAATCTGGGGTTTGCCTTGCCAATCCTGGGGTATGTATTTGGGGATTTGAGTCCTGGGCCTGATTCAATGAGGGTGGGGCTTTGTTTACTGACCACATCATGTGGCCAATGTTTAACAATAATGATTGGACATTATAGTTATTATGCAACTAATGATATTTTTGTACTTGTTCCTTAGCAATTTTATTGCGGTACAGATAATCTTCACTATCCTGAGGAAGCCAATGCTGGCGAAACATGTCGGTTAAATCCAAACAAAGTTTTGTCTCTACCTTTGATCTATGTATTACATAGGTCTATTAGCCCCCTTTCCATATAATTATATGTAGAATATGTGTTATATGTATTGTACTTTATCTGTTTAATGTGATTTTCATATCACTGTCCATTTTTTGTTCTAAAATAAAAATAGTTTTTTACTATAACTTGTGAGTACTTTCATATTGCTGGTACCATAATAATCCCCTTTACCTATCCCTGTTCACCCTTACATAACCTGAGTAAAGGTAACCAATCCGATTTAAAGTGGTTGTAAACCCTCCACTACAACTTAATCTCTTTAAAATCTATATAGCACAGGCAGCTGATTGCTGCCTGTGAAAGTGCACTCACTGTTTTGGTTTCCATAGTAATCGCCCTGCAATGTTCAGTGACGTCAGCCGCGATTGTGCACTAGGTACAATGTTTAATGGCACACTGTGGGTGCCGCTTCTGTCTGCTCTGCATGCCAGGTCATTAGCATCCCCTGTCTTCCTCTCAGAACGGCACAGAGGGAAGTATTGGGATGCTTCTCCCCCTTTGATTTGCCTTCAGCTATGGGTTCGCTCTGTTGCTGTAGTAACGGCAATCCACATAGAGGCTTGGTTTTGACACTACGGCGCATGCGCAAGATTTGTAAAAGCAATCATAGTAAGGGCGGAAATGACGTCCTGAATTGATTCAAGAAACAGCAGTAGAAATGGCACGGCCAATACCCGAAAGAGAAGATAATCTAAATAAGATAAAAAAGGTATTTACTAACCTCGTTTTTGGCCAATTTATAAGAGTTTTCATTTGCAATACTTAGCAGTATATATAAATTGAAAAAAAAAGAAAAATCATCCGGGGTTTACTTCCTCTTTAAAGTGTCATATTGTGCTTTATTTACCATTTAAGTGTGCCTCTGCTCTTGGGGACATTCTGAGGTTTGGAATCTCCTGAAAGCAGCTTGAATATAGGATTGAGAGCTATATTCTTCTTAAATCTCAGTTATTGCTCTCTAGTTGATTACTTGACTATATACTGTAACTGTCTGTTATTCTTCCACAGAAATATTGCAGTAAAGACAACTTCTGTGTTTTATCACAATGTGTGTGTTTCTCATTGGTGTGCCAGAGGGGGCTGAGGCTGTTATTAGGGTTGAGAGTCAGAGTAACGGACTGAATATACAAAAGCAACTCCTTCATGTATACCACTACATGTTGATATACGTGAATTAAAAAAATTAAATTTACAGTTCTCTATTTTCTATTAAAATGGGCTGAATATATTCTGTAAACAGCTACAGTATGTTCTATTTAGTAGAGATTACTAAATAACTAGATTATACAACATGTTTTGAGAGGTTATACATGTGAGTGAAAAGTTTACACAGTTCTCAAGCTGAAGTATATGTCTCACGTTGTGAAAGCAGTTGGATCCTGAAGAAATCTTCACTGCAGAGATGACAGTTCTTCTCCTAGTTCTGAACCTCTGGTTCTGGAAGGGGTAATAGCTTTAGGCCTCAAGCTAAATTCAACAGAAAAAGTCCTCCCCCAAAAAATAAAAATCTATACCAGATCCTTATCTGAGCATGCAGTCTGGCTGGACAAAAAAAGAGAGGGGCAATGAGCATGTGCAGCCTTCCCCCAAACCATACCGGACCACGTGCAATCAACATAGGGTAGCTTGCCAGGTTGGAATGTGGATGTTGATATGAAATGTGATTTTTAGCTGCAGGTCGCTGTGTACAGCATCACTGATTTCTATATTGCTTCAGTACATACTTCTGTGTACAATATATAACTACATTTAGTCACAAATACTGCCATATATATGTAATGAGCACATTGTACAGATCAGAGCTATCCAGGTCCTTTCCTGGAGGTCAAGAGGCATCACAAGTCAATACACCTGAATTTAGCCTGAAAATTACATACAGACACAGTTCATGATCAAGATGCAGATGAAGTGGGTGGGAGAGAGCTTGAGCAGGTAAGGGTAAGGAAAAAAACATGAACTACTTGGCACCTACTGTACACCCTGGTATGGGGAATCACTTTGGGAAGTGTGTTAGGGGAGTTGTCCTGTCAGGTAGACTGTATGGAGTCCCTGATTTCCAGTGGTTGTTTCATTACTTTCTGAAATATAATAAAACATTTTGGAGGTTGCCTAGTGACTAAGCTGTATGTTACATCATTTAAGTGATGCTATGCTGGATGCTTGGCTTAAACATAATTTTAATTGGCAAAAAGACAGTTTGGGGTATTGAATGCTTTCTATTGTTTAGCAAGCATGTTCGTCTTATTTATTCACTTACTAGATACTGTCTATTTTTTTTTTTTTTTATTTAGTAGAAATTTTAAAAATTATAATGTGTATAGAGTGCAAAACGTTTTAAATGACAATTGCACTTGTGTTTTAAAATGAATACTGTATTTTCCCACATAAACTATGTTTTTACAATTGTCTGCCTTTTGCATTTCTGTCGCTATGTAACACATATAGAGTAGGTGTTATTCCAATTTGGCAGCAATTTTTGCTGGTTTTAAGCAAAATGCGTCTAAACAGCACTGTAGAGCAAAAGTAGAGGCACATTTCAATGGAAAGCAAATTCAGCTAATTTGCAGGAAAATCAGTTTTGAAAAAGAATTCCAACTTTCTAGGTGCAAAAATGAAAAATTGCATGTCATCTCTAGGGATAGGCGAATGGTTCGGCCCGATCATAAGTTCGGACCAAACTTTGGTTGTTCGGATGTTCTGCGAGCACAGAACAATATGCAGTGTTTGGGGCAAATTCAGAACACTGTTAAAGTCTATGGAACATTAACATGAACATTCAAAAGTGTTCATTTTAACCACTTGCCTACCGTGCACTAACACCCCCTTCCTGCCCAAGCCATTTTTCATCTTTCAGCGCTGTCGCACTTTGAAGGACAATTGCGCGGTCATGCTACACTGTACCCAAACGCATTTTTTATAATTTTCTTCACACAAATAGAGCTTTCTTTTGGTGGTATTTATTTACCGCTGGGTTTTTTATTTTTTTACAAAAAAAAAGAACAAAAATTTTGGGAAACAAAAGTTTTTTGACTTTTTCTGTCAGAAAATGTAGCAAAAAAAAAGAGGCTGACTATCTGATCCCTCTAGCCCCCAAAATTCCCGTTCTATATCTGACACCCAAAATACATAAAAATAAAGAACAACCCCCAGGACGTCCAATCATAAGTGGTATAAATTCTCTGTTTTCTCGTATGGGTGAATACCTAGATTGTTTTTTCAAACCACTAGTCCCATGTAGTCCCTCCTATTTGAAGGACAGCCGTGAATTGATAGTCCTTCTTCAAGAATTAAGAGCAACACCTAATACCATTATGATTACTGTAGATATTGAATCACTATATACAAATATTAGACATATGGATGCTGAAGTGGCAATAAAATGGGCATTAACTAAAGATTCTCAATTAAAACAAGCACAGATCAACCATTTAGTTAAAGGGTTAAGTATGACAATGAAAAATAATTTCTTTTGGGCTAACAGTGAGTACTATAACCAAGTTGGGGGTGTAGCTATGGGGGCTCGCTATGCCCCAAGCGTGGCCAACATAGTCTTAAACAAGTGGGAAGCTGAAACAATTTTTTTCGAACGGAATGAGTCGCTGGTGTTCTATAAAAGATATATAGATGATATTATTGTTTTCTGGAGAGGGCCCGTGGAGGAATTTAATGAGTACCTAACCAGTATGAATAATAATCTATATGGTCTAAAGTTCACCAGCGAACACATGGGACAGGAGGTTAATTTTTTGGACCTTACTATCACCATTAAGCAGGAGCAATTCATTACAAAAACCTACTTTAAAGCAACAGACAGGAATGGGTATGTACCTACAAGTAGTTGCCACCACCCAAGATGGATAGGTGCGGTCCCAAAAGGCCAGTACATGCGTATAAAACGCAACTGTGCAACACAAATTGACTTTCAGGAACAAGCACAGGTGCTAACTGAAAGATTTATTGAGAAGGGATACAAAGAGGACACCCTCAAGAAAGCATTATCACAAGTATCCAATCTAGATAGGAGCTCCCTACTCACTACTAAAGCTAAACCAGAATACGTGGGTGGTCTAGCCTTTATAACAGGCTACAATAGACAATATAGAGAGGTAGAAGCCATTATCAAAAAACATTGGCCCATACTCAGACAAGATCAAAATCTAAAGCTAAATATCCCAAAGGTACCAAAATTTATTTACACCAGAGCTCCTGGACTCCGGAATAAGATAGCCCCCAATGTGCCAGACCCCCCCAAGAAACCGCCCACTTTTTTGGATGGATCAGGGTTTCATTATTGTAACAGATGCAAAGCATGTAAAATAACGAGACAACCAGGCACTAGCAAAAAACTAACCCATTTCCAATCATGTGCAAATAAAAGAACTCATAAGATTAAACCCCTTATAACGTGTGACTCTGAATATGTCACTTACGTACTACAATGCCCATGTCCTATGCAATATGTAGGGCGTACCACGAGAAAGCTCAAAGTACGCATAAATGAACATTTGACCAATATTAAGAAAAAATTTCCCAACCATAGTGTGCCCAGACACTTTGAGAGATATCACAATAGTGATCCTTCACTGTGCAAGTTCTATGGAATAGATAGAGTATCAAGACATTGGAGAGGAACGGATATGAAAAAAGCAATATCTCAAAATGAGACTAAGTGGTTATATACATTGGACACGATGCAACCTTTAGGGATGAATATAGATTTAGACCTGAATTGCTTCTTGTCCAATGAATAGTTAACTGAGGAAAGGATAATTATAACTAGATAAAAAATAAGTCGTTTTTATCTACTGTCAACGGTGTTGGGGGGAACTGGCAGGATAATTGTGACAGACATTGTGCTGTGAGATGGAGGGATTGTTATCGCCCGTCTGTGGAGTGGGTGATCAAAAGATCTGTTCAGATTGCCCCATATGGATTATATCCCATGTATTAACATTTGGTAAAGAGTTAAGTAATAGAAAATACACTCATGCATAGAATGGAGGCAGGAGATATATATAAACTGTCTGGAGTGAACATACCATATGTAGTGACATCTTGTGGACCGTATGAGTAATACAGACGCCACATCCCATAGAGAATAATATAAAATTCAATAAATTTAAAAGCAATATGCCGTAACAACCAGTTTGTGAGCAGTGAATGGTATTATATAAAAGTTGATCTAATGACCAAATAGATATATACATCTGCATCTAGGTAATTAAAATAGTCAAATGTTGATTGAGAGGGTGATTTATAAGCTATCCCATCTTACTGTATGAAAGATGTGGTTCCATAGATAGTAAGACACAATAGTGACATCTTGTGGATTTAATGAGTACTGCAGATTCTATACTCCATAGAAAAATAAAATAAGCCAACATATAGTTTTTTAATTATAGTTGGTGGTTAGACATGGGCAGGTTTACCTCCGCCCTTTACTAATCAAATAAGACAGGAAAAATCTGTGCCTATTGCAAAGATTTATATTAGTCCCAGGATTAGACGTTGAAAAGTTATTTATTTAAAAAGTTATGCAAATGAAGTCCCATATTTAATTAATACCCAGAAATATAAAATAAAGCCCCGTCTGGAGTCAGGGAATAATGAGGCAAAGTTAGATCTAAAACATAGATAATTTATATTCCAACTGTGGGGGTTAATACTTATCCATTATGTATAGATTTTTTTCAGCTGTGTTGTGAGCTTAACTGGGACTGAGGCTGTGCACACACTAAGTCGTCATTGGTTGGCCACTAATGAGGATCAGTATATTAATCAGGTTATTCAGTGATCAGGTATGCCACCCTGAAGACGTGACAAACACGAAACGTACGTCGGTAGGCGGTACCTGATCACTTTGTATCTTTGGATGCACTATTGCTGGACTTCCTGTGATATTGACTCCGGCTGTCTGGTGAGTGGAACGCACGCTAGAGACGCACGCCAGGAGGGGAAGGATCCGCTGCTCCATCGAATCTTTTAACATATCGCAAGTAGCCTCAGTGCCGGGTAGGCACTGGAAAATGTAAGTGAGCAATTGGCTGCTGTGTTTTTTTTATGCTATATTTTTTAAAATAAAACGTTATTACGCTATGAGGTGCGCCTCTCTTTATATTCCCACATATGTTTCCAATCCATTCCATCTGAGCTGGTCTGATAGAGGGAAGAGAGCCCTTGAGTGAGGGTGTGTCACTCAGTGTACAGGCACAATCCTGTGAAAGCGCATTTGATTGCTTCTAAACAAAGTAATCAACTCCATTTGGTAAGAGGCCATTTAATACTACTGGTTCTCACATTGGGTGGATCGAGAATTTGTCTGGTGATGGTGCACAAGCTATATCTACAGGAGTGATTGTGGCGTTTTGCAGCAAGGACTACTATATGAACTTTGCGTTATATCAATTAACACTGTCTAATTTATATTAATATTTTTCACGTTTTTTGGATGCACCCAAGATATTGGGATTATTTGCCAATTTTGTTGGCTTGCACTTTTTATATACTACATGAACTTTGCGTTATATCAATTAACACTGTCTAATTTATATTAATATTTTTCACGTTTTTTTGGATGTACCCAAGATATTGGGATTATTTGCCAAATTTGTTGGTTTGCACTTTTTATATATCAGATTGGGCATAAGTGCTTGATCATTAACTTTCGTTGTACACATTGTGATACAAGGTACAGGGTCTGTTATATTTATATTATTTAATTTAAATAGAGCTCGGTCAGCTCTATTTTGTGTGTTAATTATCTTTGGGGTAATAATTAATTTATACCTCACTGGGTCACGCTAGGTGTCTGGTGTTATTATTGTTTGTATAAACACACTCTAACCAATTTTTATTATTCACATTATAATGGTTGTAATGTATGAGTAACCAAATGTGGTTCACTATTATCACTTTAAATAGTTACTAATTAGCTTAGTTCATGGTAGATCTATATTGTGTCTGCACACCTTTTTTCAATAAGCTCTTAGTCTCTACTATACAGTTCAGAATTTACAATTAATTAACCTATTAATTAATTCAGTATCTCATGTTGGTACTAGCGCCCCTCATTTAATTAAACTACCAATTAAATCATCTAGATTTCATAGGGAGCAGCTGTACTGGGTTTATAGTATTAATATTAGTATAGACCTTTTTGAATTATCCTAAGCGCGGAGCTAGACAAGCCAATGTGAGTGGCCGTCTACAATTCTTCAGAAAATGTAGCAAAACAAAGTAATTGTTCACCTTCACTGATGTGCGCTGATGAGGCGGCACTGATGGGCACTGATAGGCTTAACTGGTGGGCATTGGGAGGTGGCTTTGATGAGGAGGCACTAATATGCCACACTTATGGGCACTGATAGGTGGCACTGATATATGGCACTGATGAGCACTGATTAGGTGGCACTGATGGGCACTAATAGGTGGCACTGGTGGGCACTGATAGGCGGCAGTGGCTGGCACCGATAGGCGGCACTGGTGGGCAGGGATAAGCAGCACGGATAGGCAGCATGGATAGGCGGTACAGATGGGCACTGATGGGCATTGATTGGTGGCACTGATTGGCGACACTGATTGGCATTGATGAACAGCAGTGATGGGTATTGATGGGCAGCACTCATAGGTGGCACTGATTGCCAGCACTGACTGGCATGGCTAATGGGCACTGATTTGTGGCACTTGTGGGCAGTGGTGGGCACTGATTGCTGCCACTGGTGGGCACTGTATGCTGGCATTGGTGGGCACTGTATTGTTACACTATATTTCTTTATTGTAATCAGGGCACTGATGATCAGTGCCCTGATTACATTACATCCCTAGATGTCCCCCTGTGAGGAGATGCCGCTGATCAGCTCTCCTCGCCTCACACTCTGTCAGTGTGACGTGAGGAGAGCCGATTACTGGCTTCTCCGTGTTTACATGTGACCGGCTGTGATTGGACACAGCCCATCACATGGTTAAAGAGCCGCGGACACAGATCGGGGTCGTGCCGTGTCCTAGCAACACGGTGCGTCCACGCTGCATGATCGCCGCGCGCCCACAATCGCCGCGTGCCCCCGCCGTCATTTGACAGTGGGCCGTTGTTCTGTCATGCGCAGTACGGAGCATAAAGATTTTCAGAAAATCTCCGAAGATGAACGGCGCCTGCGCTGTGAGTCGAGGTGTAAGCCCCATCATTTAATTAGACATAGGGCTACACAAACTTAGAGGGCCCCTCGCGGGCCCGCTTCGCTCACCACACTTCGGGCACGGCCTCGCTCGGCTCTTTTATATTCTAACTCTATGTCCACTTGGATGGTTGGGCTTGAAAATAGACTCACGGCGCAGGCGCCGTTCATCTTCAGCAATTTTCAGAATCTGGGTGTCCTGTGTACTGCGCATGCGCAGTACACAGCGGACACTTTGTGATGGGAGACAGAAAATGATAGTACACCGGCAGCAACAAAGACAATAAAGGCTTATATGCAACTTATTGTCATAAAAAGTGTTTGGGGACCCGGGTCCTACCCCAGAGGACATGTATCAATGACATTTTTTTTTTTTTAAACGGTCGTTTTTTCGGGAGAAGTGATTTTAATAATGCTTAAAGTGAAACAATAAATTTCGTACCTGGGGGGTGTCTATAGTATGCCTGTAAAGTGGCACATTTTTCCCGTGTTTAGAACAGTACCTGCACAAAAAGACATTTCTAAAGGAAAAAAAGTAATTTAAAATGACTTGCGATTATAACGAATTGTCTATAGGAGAAATCAAAAGTGCTAATTTTAAAGGCTTATATGCATGGTATTGTCATAAGTGCCCCAGGGGACATGTATCAATGCAAAAAACAATTTTTTTTTACACAAAGTTGTCAATTTATAAGATAGTTCTAACACATAGCATGTATATAGCAAAAATGACACCCCAAAATACATTCTGCTACTCTTCCTGAGTATCGCGATACCACATATGTGAGACTTTTACACAGCCTGGCCACATACAGAGGCCCAACATTGAAGTAGTACCTTCAGGCGTTCTAGGAGCATAAATTACACCACATTTCATTCCTACCTATCACACTTTTGAAGGTCCTTGAGCACAAGCCCAGTGGAATTACCCACAAAATTACGCCATTTTGGAAAGCAAACATCCCAACGTATATTCTATGAGGCATGGGCTGAAAATAGGTACTCGGGTACTCTGATGGGCTGCAGATAGGTACTCGGGTACTCTGATGGGCTGGAGACAGGTACTCGGGTAACTTGATGAGCTGCAGACAGGTACTCGGGTACTCTGATGGCTGGTGACAGGTACTCGGGCACTCTGATGGGCGGGTGACAGGTACTTGGGTACTCTGACGGCCTGGTGACAGGTGGGCGGGTGACAGGTACTTGGGTACTCTGACGGCCTGGTGACAGGTATTTGGGTACTCTGAAGGGCGGTGACAGGTACTCAGGTACTTGGGTACTCATTTGGACTGTGACAGGTACTCAGGTACATGGGTACTCATATGAACTGTGACAGGTACTCATATGGACTGTGACTGGTACTCAGGTTCTCAGATGAACTGTGACAGGTACTCGGGTACTCAGATGGACTGTGACAGGTACTTGGGTACTCAGATGGACTGTGACAGGTACTTGGGTACTCTGATGGACTGTGACAGGTACTCGGGTACTCTGATGGACTGTGACAGGTACTTGGGTACTCAGATGAACTGTGACAGGTACTTTGATGTATGGTGACAGGTCCTCTTTATTGGGGGGCAATCAGTGTGATTGGTGTACACTGTAAGCGGTAACGAGATGTTACCGCAATCTCCTTCTCACACACGATCGGTGTGTGAGGAGGAGAACCCAGTAACAACTCGTTACTGCGGTTTGTTGACATTTAGTGATCGGCTGTGAAAGGATCACAGCCGATCACCTGGTAAACAGCTGCCATCCAATGGCTGTTTACCAGCGTCAGTGACGAGCAGTGTTCCCGGGAACACACCGACATGTGCACGTGCAGCGCGCTCGTGCCGTGCAAAGTGGGGTAGTACCACCTGTGAATATGTGGTAAACAGCCATGCCCAATGGCTGTTCACCCCCTCGGTGGCGAGCAGTATCTCCGTGACACCCCGCCACCGAAGGTACAGGGATGCGCACAAACACGATCGTGCACATTCCATGTTTAAATGGACAGACATCATATGACGCCCGCCCAGAATGAGAGCCGCACCGCCTGCCCGTCATATGACAGCCAGCGGACGGCAATCGGTTAAAAAACCACAAGACACACCTTGGGATAAGTCCTTTATTAAAAAAATAAAAATTAAAATGTCCCACAAAGTCCATTCATCTTCTTCTCTCGCTCCGCCAGTGACGTACCCGGGTGAACCCACCCACCTCTGACGCACAGGGACTTCCCAATGGCTTCCCTGTGGTGTCAGAGGGGGCGGGGTCACCCAGGTAGATAAACAGGTGGCTCTGCCTCCCTCTGACACCACGGGGAAGCCATTGGGATGTCCCTGTGCATCAGAGGGGGGCGGGGTCTCCATGTCCTCAGTTATAAAAGAACTGTCAGCTGTGAGGATGTGTCATATGGCGGGTGCCTCCCATGGAGGCAGATTGGTGGCGGCTTGCAGGTTTTTAAAAAAAAATTGCAGTCTGTCGGTGGAGCGAGAGAAGAAGGTGAATGGACTTTGTGGGACATTTTTATTTTTTTATTTTTTAATAAAGGACTTGTCCCAAAGTGTGTCTTGTGTTTTTTTTTTTTTGACACTTTTTTTGGGAAATGGTACGGGTACTGTCAAGAAAGACGTCCTGGCAGAATCCCTATCCAAAGAGCCAATCTGCGCACACGGGTGGACGTTAGCGCGAGCGGGAATACGTGGGTGCGCGATAGCGCTAACGGGTGCGCGCAATAGCGCGAATGGGCACCAGTGTGCGATGACGTGAACGAGCCTGCTGCACTACAGAACACCTCTGTGCTACCGGTTGCTCCAGCTGTGCTACAGAACTTCTCCCAGTTGTCTGCGGTGTTCCAAGTCATCAGTTCCAGCTCGCTGTTCCTGCCAGCCTTTCTTCTGCTACTTCAGAGGTCCAGACTAGCCCCACACCTGACATCCATCAGGCACTTGTGCCCCTCTGAACTCTTGAGTCCCTGTCTTCACTACCAGGGGTTATCGAGCCAGAGGCTTACGAGAGGCCGCTCCCTGCATTCTGGGCTCCAACACCAGGTACGTGACAGGTACAATGTACCATGTCAAACAGGGGGGGGGGATCTGGGGTCCCCTTGTTAAAGGGGGCTTCCAGATTCCGATAAGCCCCCGCTCACAGACCCCCACTACTACCGGGCAAGGGTTGTGGGGATGAGGCCCTTGTCCCCATCAACATGGGACAAGGTGCTTTGGGGGGCTACCCAAAGCACCCTCCCCATGTTGAGGGCATGTGGCCTGGTATGGTTCAGGAGGGGGGCGCTCTCTCAACCCCCCTCTTTTCCTGCGGAAGGCCAGGTTGCGTGCTCGGATAAGGGTCCTGTATGGATTTTGAGGAGGACCCCCACACCATTTTTTTTATTTTGGCGCGGGGTTCCCCTTAAAATCAATACCAGACATGAAGGGCCTTTTTTTTTATTTTGGTTTGGGTTTCCCTTAATATTCATACCAGACCCAAAGGGCCTGGTAATGGACTGTGCTTGATCCCATGCTGTTTTTTTTCTTTTTTGTGTACAAAAGTTTATTTGAAAAATTTGAACATACAATTTCAATATAATAAAGGAAATTTCACAAGGCAATACAACGTGGCATATTGTTTATACATTATAAAAAAGGGTAAGCAGGTAAAGGGTAAGCAAGTAAAGAGTTGAAGAAGCATTATAAAGGTACATACATATCAGTTGGAGACTGTTCAGGTTCAGTTTTAGCTTAGTATGGTAAGATACAATAGTTCCATTTCTCATTGAAAATATGCATACTATCATGTAGGGTGTGATAGATTCTTTCAGACAGTCTAAGCATCTCCATCCTAGATAAGACCTGCAACCATGGTAGGTTATTTGTTCTCCAGTTGAATGCTACCACCCACTGGCTCAAACTGGTCAGTGAGTGCAAAAGTCTGTTACAAGGAGTAGGTATGTATAACACAGTGGCATATAGGAGGCAAGTTTGTGGGGAAAGAGGGATTTTTTGTTTGTATGATTCTTCCATTCTGACTTTAGCTGCATGCCAGATTGGTTTGAGATGTTCACAACTCCAAAAAAGTGTGTAAGTATGTACCAGGTTCTGAACATCCCCTCAAACAGTTAGGGGAGGTTTCAGGATAGAAAGAGTGTCTTTTGGATGGAGTCAAATAACATCTAGAAAAAAGTTTAGTAGGGGTTTCTCTAAATGAGATTGCTCTGTTACTTTTCCGGAGGTTGTCAATCATAACATGCCACTCCTCAGTGGTAAAAGAGCAATCCAGTTCAACCTCCCAGCGTATCATAGGTGCCGATTTTTCAGGCATAGAAAGGGAATTTAAGTGTCTATATAGCAATGAAATAAGGTCTCTGTCTCTTGAAGAGGTTAAGCAAATTTGTTCAAAAAGGGTGTTTGATGTATGGATTTGTAGTGCATAGTATTTTGAATAAAATTCTTTATTTTGGGTATAATGGGTGAGTTCAGAGTGGAGGAAGTTATACTTCTTCTGAAGAGTGGAGAAAGAGGGGAATCCTGACTTGGTGATAAGGGAACCCAATGTAGTCAGGTTATTTTCGATCAATAATGTGAACGTGTTATATTCGCTATGATTGGTGAGCTTCCATGCCCTAAAATACAATTTTAGACTGGCGCAACTCATTGTAAACGCAATGGATACAACTCTTTATATCACAGAGAGAAAAGAAGTATAGCCTCTACCACAACAAGGCAATTCCAATTCTGACAGGATCCTCTGTTTGAAAGAGAACACTGCCACACACTCAGATAACACCACTGATGTCTCTCCATTCTGAAGTTCAACATAGTACACATGGGGAGACACAGATACTCTTTTAAACCCAATACTGTCATGAAGCCATGCAAATGTAAAAATAGAACAGAGAAGTGAAGTCATTGCCATCACAAAGAAGCTTGTATTAAGAATAAGCCTATATCCAAGAATCACAACTTACCAACTAATAACAGTCTCTGCCCTATATCCATGCATATCTAACCAATAATATCTTTCACTCTCTCTACCTAATGCTTTACCAGGCCCAAATAATCAACAGGTCTCCCCACAATATCCAGTCAATACCACATCCAACATTGGTCTTTCTACCCCAGAAAATGTTGTTACTAGCTCCCTTGACCAATACCGTTTCCTCGGTAACACAAATCGACACAATAATACCCATAGACAATAAAGCTCCTTCCATCACTGCTCATCCAACTGAAACAACTGAACCCTCCTAAAAAGAAAGCTTGCCGACGAGAACGGGAGGGAGAAAATGAAAAAACCCTGAAAAATAATAAAAAGGAGCCAATAATACTATAAAAATATTCAACATCTCCACACATGCGCTTACCCAAGAACAAATTTCACCAATTAGCAGGGGTCTTACTTTTACTCCACATACCATGATCAAACCATTCATTATTTTTGTCTAACAGTGAAGTGTTTCTATAATATGAAGCCCACACAATGAGATAGTCCTGGGTCTAAAAAAACACAAACACCATCCAGTTGAGTGATGATGACCTTGACACACTAAAAATCTTGGAGGAACTGTATACCAATATAGATCCTGACTATTATCACCCCTAACCAGCGCCAGTATGCCACAACTCCATTTAGACCAAAATCTGCCTTTAACCCTTCACACACCAAAGGAACATATTTAGAGACATTCTACCAAGTTGTATATGCAGATCTATTAGCAATCTGCAACCAAACCTCCTTAGAATCCAAACTCCCCTCTTCCAACCTCACAGCCAATGAAAATCAACCCCTGAGCGAACTCTTGAATAAACACGATGTCATAATCAAATGAACAGATAAAGGAGGGGGCATAGTTGTTCAGGACAGATTTGAGTACCCCAGAGAATCATACAGATTACTGTCTGATTCATGCACATTTCAAAAACTACCCAAAGACCCCATAACAACTTTTACCTCAGAACTTTGTGCTTTCATTGACCATGCCAAGAGAGAAGACACTATTTATAAGAATGAAGCAGTCTTCCTTGGGAGGGATTTCTTTAACACTCAATATTTGTAAGTAATTAAAGTACATAATGACCCCACTAACCCTCCTGGAAGATCCATTGTGGCCTCCATGGAGAGTGTTACCATTGGCCTGTCCCTGTATGTTGATTTTTACAGCCCTTAGTTACATCTTTGCTATCAAATATTTGGGACAGTGCACATCTTCTGGACAATTTAAATCCCTATACATGGGAGCCATCTTTTTGTTGGGTCTCCCTAGATATATGCTCATTGTACACATCTATTCCACATGACATTGGTCTCCAAGTAATTAATCCTATCCTAGCTGCATAGTGTCCTCGGCTTTGTCCTGTGGTTACTTTTTAACTATACCTACCCGAGGACTGTCTTACTGAGTAACTTTTGTTCATATAGCCCAGTTCGAGCTTGCAACACTGATCAAAGGATTGCCTCTGGCTAACATATGCCATCATATTCAGTGATAACCAAGAACTGGTTCATTTTCTCCAATAGTCCATCTTGTCACCTTTGGCTTCCTGGGTTAACCTACTAAGTATCCAAGTCCTTTCTGCATACACTTTCTATTCCCCATCAGGGGTTTTTATGGTAGACAGTGGGTTGATGTGCACATGTCCTTATGGTGTGTGTCACCAGGACTTATGAGCCTAATAAACTTCCACTCTCTGCCTCATATGTTGACATGATATACTATCTGTGCACATAATGTGTGCTTATAGTCTGATATGATGTGATGTTCTTAAATAGACAACGTTGTCTCATTTTAATACCATATTCAGGTGTTGGTGGTGGGCACCCAGTTTTTGTATTCTATTTTTTGTGCAATAAATGATTTTTCCAATTTAAGCTGCTTGGTCCGCCTGTGGCTTCCATTTCAGGGGGACTCCACCCCCTGACTTCTTTTTTTGTTAGGATTGAGTCACGGAGACTGCACCTAATTGGTGAGCCAGCAATACTAGGGACGCTGAACCCGTATAGCACATCCCACAGGTGGTGCAGTGTTTACACTTTAGTGAGTGGATGGCCTCTTATCTTTTCCATAATTAATCTATCCTAGCCTATCCTATCCACTGTTCCCAACCTCAATGATTGCCAGGCCAAGTTTATCCTGGAGGCAACTTGGTTCTGTCTTGAACAGGTATGGGAGCTCACTTTGCCCCAAGTTACGCAAATTTTATCATGGGCACTGGGAGCTTTAACCTATATGGACAAGCCGTTCACCCAATGTGTACTATGGGAGGTATATAGAGTTCATGCAACACTGCAACAATAACACATTTAGACTATTGTTTACACATGTGAGGGATAAAGGTTTATAAGTATTCTTGGATCCCTGCAGTGGGCCTGTAGTTCCCAATGAACTACGAGGGTAGTGATGAGCGCTCTCATAGTTACATAGTTCATTGATTTTTCCTGCTCTCAAGTAACTGTCTGACTGTATGGGAGGCACGGGCAGACAGCTGTACTAAGCGTGACATTGTACCTGTGATGCAATTCTCTGCAGGCTCCTAAGAAAGAAAAATAAATAAATAAATGCACATTTTTTTTAATTCCAAGAAATGTGCATTCTTTATTTTTATTTATTTTAAGTGAACTTATCCTTTAAGATATTTATGCAGATAACACACTCTTTTTAAATATTAACCACTTCACGTGAAATGACGTACCTTTCGCCGCTCCACCCGACACCCGGGTCTCATGTCTGCCTGCTGGCCGCAGTCCCGAACAAAGCTAAAATCGGCTTTGATCGGGTCTCCGATGTAGTAACCCGATGACGTCACAACGTTACTTCTGGTTTACTCGGCTGCTAATGGCGCCAATTTAGAAAAATCCCTAGTATTCCAAAATGCTGATTTTGGCATTTTGAATACTTTTAGCCTGGGTTCAGACTAGTGCAAAAGGCCCTGCGTGACTGCGCAGAAACGCCGGCTTTCTGCAGATTGTACTTCTAGGTCCGAATCCCTCTGACATAAATTCGAACTCATTGTACTACTTCTGAGGGGGATCCACGCCAAAGTTTTATAAAAAAACGGCATGGTTCCCCCTCCAGAGGCATAGGGATGTTGGTATAGATTTTAAAGGGTACCCCTTGAAAAAAACGGCTTGGGGGTCCCCCCAAAATCCATACCAGACCCTTATCCGAGCACACAGCACTGGGGAAAACCGCACCAGGCCGCATGCCCTCATCTTTGGGGAAGGGGGGCACCCTGCACCTGATTTCCTTTGTTTTTTCGGCAATTCGCAGTGCGCACGTGTGAACGTGCCCCATTGAAAAAATGGGTTTTTCAAATGTCCTGCGAATTCGCAGTATTTTGCCCCACTGCGAATTCGCAATAGTCTGAATCCAGGCTTAAGTGCAAAAGGAGGGATTTCGGGTCTTCTAGATCCCTCCATAAGAGTACCTGTCATCGCCTGTTTCTGTCACAAGGGATGTTTACATTCCTTGTGAAAGCACTAAAAGTGAAAAATGCCCCTGTCCCACGTGTTCACGCAAATCACTCCTGCAAATGTAAACGGTGTTTAAATCACACATGTGAGGTATCACCGCGATTGTCAGAGCGAGAGCAATAATTTTAACAAAAGACCTCCTCTGTAACTCTAAACTGGTAAAAATGTTTAAAGCATCACCTATGGAGATTTTTAAGTACCATAGTTTGTCGCCATTCCACGAGTGTGCGCAAATTTAAACCCTAACATGTTAGGTATCTATTTACTCAGTGTAATGTCATCTTTCACAATATACAAATAAATTGGGCTGATTTTACTGTTTTGTTTTGTTTAAATTCAGTGAAGTGTATTTTCCCCCCAAAAATTGCATTTGAATACCCGCTGCGCAAATACTGTGTGAAATAAAATATTGAACGGCCACCATTTTATTCTCCAGAGTATTTGCTAAAAAATAATATGTTTCGGGTTCTAAGTCATTTTCTAGCAAAAAATACAGATTTTAACTTGTAAACAGCAAGTGTCAAAAATAGGTGTGCTCCAGAAGTGGTTAAAGAGAAAAAAAAATTTCACTAAAACATTTATATTTTCCTTTTTATATTTCACTAAATTTTATTATCTCAAATACCTTCTTATAAAAAAAAGCTGAGAATTTAATTTCACATTAAGAGTCTTTAAAGCTAAACTTCAGGTTCAACAATTTTAACTCAAATATATCCCTCAGTAACCAGAAAGATATACATCCTGCACCAAATGCCTTTTTAAAACCATATTATACTACTACTATACTACTATCACAGCACAGAGAGCAGAGCTGTGGGAGGGGCTGAGCAGGCCCACCCACTACAGACTGTCTGCAGAAGACTAGATGAGGAGGCAGATACAAGACCAGACATCTTGCACTGACTGGTCTTTATTAGAGCAAGCTCCTGCAAAAAAAGCTAAGTTTCATGCTAGGTTACTGCACAGATCTGGAAGAAATAGACAAAGCACACCATGATTCAAGTTATTATACACATGACTCTTTTTTTTTATCCCAGAGTTCACCTTTTAGGCACAACGCTTTTCTCGAACTAGGTAATTACTTGCAAGCTTTTTCTTACATCTGCATGGTGCTTTTTCTCTAAAAGCATCATACCATCAATGTCATGCTGCTAAAGTTAAATCCAAAGGATCCATAACAATAGTCACTGGTGGAAAAGGAGGATGAGGAGGGAATTATTATGCTCAGACTATAGATGGAGCTGTAAGAATATAAGAAGTAATGTTACTACATACATTGTATATAGAATGTGGTAATTCATTTTGCAAAGTATTCTGTATTTAAAACAGATTTTGTTCTGCCAAAATTTTTTTTTTTTTAAATATATCTATAACATCTGTATTCCTTTACCTGCGTATAATGAATTCCTGAGTATTTGAATTGCATATTAACGCTATAACACGGTTTTCTAACTATTTATTAAAAGGCAGGTGCTTTAAAATTCTTGTCTCATCTACTATTCTATCTGCCTTGAGGCAATGGATTCCTGAAATCCTTAGAGCCTCACCCTATCCTTTATTTGGCAACTGGGATGCGTCAGGGGAAATGAACAGATAAACACATGCACAGAATACCTGTGTGGAATAATAACTGAACCTGTAATAAAGTAAATATTTACTGTAGTTGTATGCTATTATGCTCATTTTCTTTCCAATAATGTATTACTTTAATTGTGCTAAATTAATAGAAAAATCTGATAACAGATCAAAGCATTTGCTATTTCACACGCTTGCTCTTTTTTTTAAGGAAAACATTTATATGAAATATCACAGTGATCTTTAGCCACCACTCAAAAAATTACCTTACACAGCATCTTTAGATAAGAGGTGTGTGAGATGCTCTTAAGGAAATATTCTGAAACTCTACCCAGGTTTTGTTCTTTAAATTTTCTGAACGCTTAAATACAGACTGAAAGTATAAGAAGGTAGGGGATACAGAGATTCTCATCTTCAGTAATCTGTGCCATGGAATAGTTAGAGGTGAACCTTAGACAGTGGTAGGAAGAACTGTCCTTAGTAGACTTTAAAAAGCCAAGAGGCAGGTACAGTGCTATGCTCCCAGGATGTAATAAAGAGCTTATTACCAGTGGAACCTATCAGTAAGAGATGCAGATAGCACAAACAGGGTCAGGGTGAAAAGATGGAAACCTTGATATGCTCTACACCTCTAGGGAAAGAGATAAGCCATCCTTGTTTTAAGTTCTAGTTCTTCATATCTTTCCAGATATTATACAATAAAAAAAGATTGCATAGTGGTTGGCAGTATATAAGTAGCTTGATTATGCTGCAATATAAGCAGGAGAAACGAGGCAGGTTTGATTGTGAAATAAACATTAGAGTGTATTATCTGAGACAGAGTAGTCACAAATATTAAACAGTGTGTGGACAGTAAGTAAATAGTTTGGCTACAATATAAGAGGGAGTGAAGAGGCAGGTTTTATAATGAAATAATATTAGAGTGTATTATCTAAGAGACAATAGCTACAGATATTTGAAGGGCTGAAGCATTAGAATAGGCTGGAATGTAGGTGCAATGTAGGATTTACTCTGCAGCAAAATTTTACAGCTACTGTGGCACTATCGGGACTTTTACAGTGCTGGAGCACAGGAATAGGCCACAAACTGTTAAGGTGCAATGCAAGATTTAACTTACTGCAAACATTTGAAATTGTGTCGCTATAGTCGAGCCCTGGAAACATTGTGCTGAACGTTTACGGTGCTGGAGCACAAGAACAGGCCACAAACTTTGTGGCTCAATGCAGAATTTTTTTTTCACTTAGTTTTTATTGAAAAAGTTTTCAAATTACAGTTTTTATCAACAGTTAAAGTCAAATAAAACAATATATTAGGTGTGTTGGAGATATAATTTCAAGTCACAAAGATTTAATCTTACAACATTGAGTAGTTTGAATCTTACAACATTGAGTAGTTTGAACCTCTCTCGTGTGAACTTTAGAACCCTATTAAAGTCTATGGGACTCGAACATTCAAAAGGCTTATATGCAAGTTATTGTCATAAAAAAGTGCTTGGGGACCTGGGTCCTGCCCCAGGGGACATGTATCAAAGCAAAAAAAACGTTTAAAAACAGCAGTTTTTTTGGGAGCAGTGATTTTAATAATGCTTAAAGTGAAACAATAAAAGTGTAATATTCCTTTAAATTTCGTACCTGGGGGGGTGTGTATAGTATGCCTGTAAAGAGGCACGTGTTTCCCGTGCTTAGAAGTGTAATTTTTGCAGGAAAAAAAGTATTTTAAAATCACTCGCGGCTATAATGAATTGTCGGCTCCCGTAATACAGAGAACAGTCATTGAAAGTCATTGATAAAAAAAAAAAAAATATGCATGGGGTTCCCCCCAAATTCAATTACCAGGCCCTTCAGGTCTGGTATGGATATTAAGGGAAACCCCGGGTCAAATAAAAAAAAATGACGTGGGGTTCCCCCTAAATATCCTTACCAGATCCTTCATGTCTGGTAGAGATTTTAAGGGGAACTCCACGCCAAATAAAAAAAATGGCGTTGAGTTCCACCCAAAAATCCATACCAGACCCTTTATCCGAGCACGCAACCTGGTAGGCTGCAGGAAAAGAGGGGGGACAAGAGAGCGCCCCCCCTCCTGAACCTTACCAGGCCACATGCCCTCAACATTGGGAGGATGCTTTGGGGGTCCATGACCCCTCAAAGCACCATGTCCCCATGTTGGTGGGGACAAGGGCCTGTCTGCGGGCAGGGGGCTTATCAGAATCTAGAAGCCCCCTTTAACAAGGGGACCCCCAGATCCTGCCCCCCCCCCCCGTTTGAAATGGTAAGGGGGTAGAAAAAGTACCCCTACCATTTCACAAAGAAAGTGTAATTTTTTAATTAGTTAATGCAGGTTTCTGTTACATCAGAGGGGGGCAGGGTCACCCGTACGTCACTGGGGAAGCCCAACTTCCCCCTTGCGTCAGAGGGGGCAGGGTTAGGTGAGTGTCTCCGTGGAGACAGGATGGGCTGCGCTGGATGTCGTCGAAAGAGATCAGCCATCGCTGGACCCCAGAGAAGAGATCAGCCATCGCTGGATAGCAAGAGTGGATTACCACCGCTGGAATCTTTTTTTTATTTTTTTTATTTTTAATAAAGGACTTTTCCCAACCGTGTCAGTGTGTTTTTTTTTTTTTTTTTTTACACTTTCTTTGTGAAATGGTAGGGGTACTTTTGTACCCCCTTACCATTTCAAACAGGGGGGGCGGGATCTGGGGGTCCCCTTGTTAAAGGGGGCTTCCAGATTCTGATAAGCCCCCCACCCGCAGACCCCCACAACCACTGGCCAGGGTTGTTGGGGATGAGGCCCTTGTCCTCATCAACATGGGGACATGGTGCTTTGAGGGGTCACGGACCCCCAAAGCATCCTCCCAATGTAGAGGGCATGTGGCCTGGTATGGTTCAGGAGGGGGGACGCTCTCTCATCCCCCCTCTTTTCCTGTGGCCTGCCAGGTTGCGTGCTCGGATAAAGGGTCCGGTGTGGATTTTTGGGTGGAACTCCACGCCATTTTTTTTTTAACTTTGGCGTGGAGTTCCCCTTAAAATCCATACCAGACCTGAAGGGTCTGGTAAGGGATATTTAGGGGGAACCCTACATCATTTTTTTTTTCAAATTTGACCCGGGGTTTACCTTAATATCCATACCAGACCTCAAGGGCCTGGTAATTGAATTTGGGGGGAACCCCACGCATATTTTTTTTATTTTTATCAATGACTTTCAATGACTGTTCTCTGTATTACGGGAGCCCACAATTCATTATAGTGGCGAGTGATTTTAAAATACGTTTTTTCCTGCAAAATGACACTTTGTGCAGGGACAGTTCTAAGCACGGGAAACACGCGCCCCTTTACAGGCATACTATACACACCCCCCAGGTACGAAATTTAAAGGAATATTACACTTTTATTGTTTCACTTTAAGTGATTTTTTTAAAATCACTGCTCCCGAAAAAACTGAAGTTTTTAAAAGTTTTTTTTGCATTGATACATGTCCCCTGGGGCAGGACCCAGGTCCCCAAACACTTTTCAGGACAATAACTTGCATATAAGCCTTTAAAATTAGCACTTTAGATTTCTCCCATAGACTTTTACAGGGTGTTCGCGGCTTTTCGAATTTGCCGTGAACACCCCAAATTGTTTGCTGTTCGGTGAACAGGCGAACAGGCATTGTTCGAGTCGAACATGAGTTTGACTCAAACTCAAAGCTTATCCTTTAAAGGAAAAAAAAAAGAAGCCATTTAAAACCACTTGCGGCTTTAGGTTTGATCTTAAGTAGAATCTGAACAGGTACATTATGAAGTGTAGCTCCATCCCAAAAAAATCTATTTTTAAGCTTTTTGGAGAACATAGGGAGGGGTTATCACCCCTGTAACATTTGCTGTCTTTGCACATCTGTTCAGAACATGTCACCTCACTTTCCGTCCCAATGACAAATGTTTTTGGAAAAAGTGGGGTTTTAATTGAAACAAGGATTGGTGATAAAGTATCAGTAGAGAGGAGATACCTTTTTCCAAAATTAAATCTAACAGGATAGAATTTCCCTTCCTAGGGGTAGATTTCCTCTCACTTCCTGTTTTCTCTTTCCATTTTCAAGTAGGAGTCGTTTGTAAGTTGGATGTTTGAAAGTAGGGGCCTGGCGTATATACTCTGCAGAAATTTGCCCTATTAGATGTTGGTGTAGCCACAAGACTGGTGGGCACAGGAATGGGCCCTGCTGTGAGTTAATAGATCAAGATTTGTAATTGCATGCACCTGTTGAACAGGGCAGAAAAATTGGGCCTTTGGCGGTGGTGGTGGACGGTGTTGCCACAAGACTGTAGGCCCTCATAGTTACTCTTGGTGGGCGCAGGAATGGGCCCTGCTGTGAGTTATTAGATCAAGATTTGTAATTGCAAGCACCTGATGAACAGGGCAGAAAAATTGGGCCTTTGGCGGTGGTGGTGGACGGTGTTGCCACAAGACTGCAGGCCCTCATAGTTACTCTTGGTGGGCGCAGGAATGGGCCCTGCTGTGAACTATTAGATCAAGATTTGTAATTACCCGCCCCTGTTAAACAGGGGCTGAAAAATTGTGCCTTAGGCACTGGTGCTGGTGCCACAACACTGCAACCCCTCACAGAGACTGTACTTGGAGCACAGCAGTCACACGTGTTGCGAAGCATTTTTTTAAAAAATTGTAAGTACACGCCCCTGTTAAACAGGGGCTGAAAAATTGTGCCTTAGGCACTGGTGCTGGTGCCACAACACTGCAACCCGGCCCTCACAGATACTGTACTTGGAGCACAGCAGTCACACGTGTTGCGAAGCATTTTTTTTAAAAAATTGTAAGTACACGCCCCTGTTAAACAGGGGCTGAAAAATTGTGCCTTAGGCACTGGTGCTGGTGCCACAACACTGCAACCCGGCCCTCACAGATACTGTACTTGGAGCACAGCAGTCACACGTGTTGCGAAGCATTTTTTTAAAAAATTGTAAGTACACGCCCCTGTTAAACAGGGGCTGAAAAAATTGTGCCTTAGGCACTGGTGCCACAACACTGCAACACGGCCCTCACAGAGACTGTACTTGGAGCACAGCAGTCACACGTGTTGCGAAGCATTTTTTTTAAAAAATTGTAAGTACACGCCCCTGTTAAACAGGGGCTGAAAAATTGTGCCTTAGGCACTGGTGCCACAACACTGCAACACGGCCCTCACAGAGACTGTACTTGGAGCACAGCAGTCACACGTGTTGCGAAGCATTTTTTTAAAAAATTGTAAGTACACGCCCCTGTTAAACAGGGGCTGAAAAATTGTGCCTTAGGCACTGGTGCTGGTGCCACAACACTGCAACACGGCCCTCACAGAGACTGTACTTGGAGCACAGCAGTCACACGTGTTGCGAAGCATTTTTTTTAAAAATTGTAAGTACACGCCCCTGTTAAACAGGGGCTGAAAAATTGTGCCTTAGGCACTGGTGCTGGTGCCACAACACTGCAACACGGCCCTCACAGAGACTGTACTTGGAGCACAGCAGTCACACGTGTTGCGAAGCATTTTTTTTAAAAATTGTAAGTACACGCCCCTGTTAAACAGGGGCTGAAAAATTGTGCCTTAGGCACTGGTGTGGTGGCATGGATCATTGAGGAGGAGGAAGAGGATAGTCAGTGAACATAAGAGGACAGTCACTCAGCATCAGCATAGGCAGTCTTGAAGGGATGTGACATTAAAAATTATTCGGTTATATCCGCCTCAGGTGCCTGGTAGCTGGTGGTGATCCAAGACTGATTCATTTTGATGAAGGTCAGTCGATCAACCGAGGCGGTGGACAGGCGCACCCTATGATCAGTCACAAATCCTCCAGCAGCACTGAATGTGCGTTCGGAAAGAACGCTGGAGGCAGGACAGGCCAGTAGCTCAATTGCATACTGTGCAAGCTCTGGCCAGTGATCCATCCTCAGGACCCAGTAAGCCAGAGGATTTTCGGTGGGAAAGGTGTCCAAGTCTGACCTTGCCCCAAGGTATTCCTGCACCATGTATATCAGACGCTGGCGATGGTTGCTGGAACCGATCATACCTTGGGGCTGCGGACTAAAAAATTGTCTGAACGCATCGGTCAGACGTCCACCTTCCCCACCGCTCCTTCTGCCACTGACCGAAGCCTCAGCAACTCGTCGCCCAGGACCAGGAGTTTGTAGCCTCCCAGTTTCTGGGAACGCGTTGCACAGACCTTTCTGCAAGGCCTCCCTGAGATGTCTCATCCTCTGCTCCCTCTGCGACGGCAAGATAAGGTCCGCAACCTTACCCTTGTACCGCGGATCAAGGAGAGTGGCCAGCCAGTAATGGTCCCTCTCCTTGATCCGAAGAACACGAGGATCCTTCCGCAGGCTTTGCAGGATCAGGGAGGCCATGCAGCGTAGGTTAGCTGAGGCATTCGGTCCGGAGTCTTCTGGGTCACTGAGGATGACATGATCGCCAGCCACCTCCTCCCAGCCACGTACAAGTCCACTGGCTTGTTGGGACTGTACATCATCCCTAAAAGACTGCTGCTGCTGATGCTGAGTGCCAGGCTCCACCTCCATGCTCACACAATCCTCCTCCTCCTCCTCCTCCTCCTCCTCCTCATCCTCTTCCTGTGTGATGGGTGGGACAGAAGGAACACTGTCCGGATAAAGGGGGCCTTGAGAGGCAAGGAAGTCCTCCTCTTCCTGCCTCTGTTCTGCCTCAAGTGCCCTGTCCATGATCCCACGCAGCGTATGCTCCAACAGGTGGACAAGAGGGACAGTGTCACTGATGCATGCACTGTCACTGCTCACCATCCTCGTGGCCTCCTCAAATGGTGAGAGGACAGTGCATGCATCCCTGATCATGCTCCACTGACGTGGGGAAAAAAAACCAAGCTCCCCTGACCCTGTCCTGGTGCCGTAGTCGCAAAGGTACTCATTGATGGCCCTCTGCTGCGTGTGCAGTCGCTGCAGCATGGCCAACGTTGAGTTCCACCTGGTGGGCATGTCAGATATTAGGCGGTTCTTGGGCAGGTTCAGCTCCTTTTGCAGCTCAGTCAGCCGAGCACTGGCATTATAAGATCGGCGGAAATGCACACAGACTTTCCTGGCCTGCCTCAGGACATCCTGTAAGCCTGGGAACCTGCCCAAGAACCGCTGCACCACCAGGTTGAGGACGTGAGCCATGCAGGGCACATGGGTGAGCTGCCCCTGTCGCAGGGCGGAGAGGAGGTTGGTGCCATTGTCAGAAACGACCATTCCTGGCTTAAGCTGACGTGGCGTCAACCACCTCTCGGCCTGCCCCTGCAGAGCTGCCAGAACCTCTGGCCCAGTGTGGCTCCTGTCCCCCAAACACACCAGCGCAAGCACGGCATGGCATCTTTTTGCCTGCGTACTTGCGTAGCCCCTTGTACGCCTACGGAGCACCGCTGGTTCCAAGGACAGAGCACTGGAGGAAGAAGAAGAGGAGGGGGTGGAGGAGAGAGGTGTGTCACAACCAGTAGCAGTAGTCGCGTTTTGGAGGCGTGGTGGCGGAACAACCTCCAACACTACTGCACCTTGTCCTGCATCCCTCCCAGCTGCCAATAGAGTGACCCAATGGGCCGTGAAAGAAAGGTACCGTCCCTGTCCATGCCTGCTGGACCATGAGTCAGCGGTAATATGCACCTTACCGCTGACCGCCCTGTCCAGCGAGGCATGGACATTGCCCTCCACATGCCGGTAGAGAGACGGAATCGCCTTCCGCGAGAAAAAGTGGCGTTTGGGAACCTGCCACTGAGGAACCGCACATTGAACAAACTCACGGAAGGGGGCCGAGTCTACCAACTGAAAAGGCAGCAGTTGAAGTGCTAGCAATTTAGCAAGGCTAGCATTCAACCGCTGGGCATGTGGATGGCTGGGAGTGTACTTCTTTCTACGGTCCAGCAGCTGGGGCAGGGAAATTTGCCTGCTGCATTCGGACGTCGGTGTACTGCAAGTACTTGGTTGTGACACACCGAATTCTACACCTTCAGTCCTCTCAGAGCAGCTTTCAGAGAGGACTGAAGGTGTAGTGGGGATGGAGATCCCAGCTGAGGAGGAGCAAGGAGAGGTCCGCTTAGTTCTTTGGTGTGGGTCTTTTATGTGTGCCTGCCAACGAGCTGCATGGCAGGTCGCCATATGTCTGGTCATGCTTGTGGTGCCCAAGCGGCTGATGTTTTGGCCACGCGAGATACGCTTGAGACAAATATTGCAAATAGCAGTGGTGCGATCTGCTGCACTCGTCTCAAAAAAGGCCCACACCAAAGAACTTTTCTGATAACGTGCAGAGGCAGCGCCCTGCACAGGCGGAGCTCTGCGGTGTTGTACAGTTGCTGTGCTGGCCTCTACCTGGCCTCCAGGGGGCATCCTGCCTCGTTGGACATGTGACGCCGCATCCTCCTCCTCCTCGTCCTCCTCCTCATCCTCTCTCCCTTGAGGCACCCACGTGGAGTCAGTGACCTCATCATCCCCTCCCTCTTCACCACTAGAGCAAACCTGGCAGTAAGCTGCAGCTGGTGGAACTGTACTGCCAGATTCCTCAAGCTGGGTATCGTCATCCGAGCCTTCGAATCGTTGGGCATCCTCCTGGAGCATGTACCCAACACTGTGCTCAAAAGAGTTCGGGGACTCCTCAGGAGGACATGGTGGGTCTAGGGAAGGGGTGGCTGATGATGCTCTGTCAGTACCCTGAGCCTGGGTGAGAGAGGATGAGGAGGATGAGGAGGGCTTGGTCATCCATTCTACCAAGCCTTCAGCATGATGCGGCTCCACATGTCCAGCTGCCGAAAACAAAGACGCGCGTGTCCCATGGCACGTGCTGATGACGATGCACGACCACGTCCACGTCCACGGCCACGTCCACTAGAAACAGAGCCTGCCTGCCCTGTGTTCTTGGCTCTGCACGCTCTGCCTCCCCTTGGCGGTCTTCCAGCCATTGTAGTCGGTAGTCCTGTGGGTGCTGCTGAGAAGAAAATATAGGAGCTCTGTGTGATGCCACTAACACACTAGAAGTCCTATGGGTGCTTCTGCAAAGAAAATAGAGGAGCTCTGTGTGATGCCACTAACACACTAGAAGTCCTGTGGGTGCTGCTGAGAAGAATATATAGGAGCTCTGTGTGATGCCACTAACACACTAGAATTCCTTTGGGTGCCTCTGCAAAGAAAATAGAGGAGCTCTGTGTGATGCCACTAACACACTAGAAGTCCTGTGGGTGCTTATGCAAAGAAAATAGAGGAGCTCTGTGTGATGCCACTAACACACTAGAAGTCCTGTGGGTGCTTCTGCAAAGAAAATAGAGGAGCTCTGTGTGATGCCACTAACACACTAGAAGTCCTGTGGGTGCTTATGCAAAGAAAATAGAGGAGCTCTGTGTGATGCCACTAACACACTAGAAGTCCTGTGGGTGCTTATGCAAAGAAAATAGAGGAGCTCTGTGTGATGCCACTAACACACTAGAAGTCCTGTGGGTGCTTCTGCAAAGAAAATAGAGGAGCTCTGTGTGATGCCACTAACACACTAGAAGTCCTATGGGTGCTTCTGCAAAGAAAATAGAGGAGCTCTGTGTGATGCCACTAACACACTAGAAGTCCTGTGGGTGCTGCTGAGAAGAATATATAGGAGCTCTGTGTGATGCCACTAACACACTAGAATTCCTATGGGTGCCTCTGCAAAGAAAATAGAGGAGCTCTGTGTGATGCCACTAACACACTAGAAGTCCTGTGGGTGCTTATGCAAAGAAAATAGAGGAGCTCTGTGTGATGCCACTAACACACTAGAAGTCCTGTGGGTGCTTCTGCAAAGAAAATAGAGGAGCTCTGTGTGATGCCACTAACACACTAGAAGTCCTGTGGGTGCTTATGCAAAGAAAATAGAGGAGCTCTGTGTGATGCCACTAACACACTAGAAGTCCTGTGGGTGCTTATGCAAAGAAAATAGAGGAGCTCTGTGTGATGCCACTAACACACTAGAAGTCCTGTGGGTGCTTCTGCAAAGAAAATAGAGGAGCTCTGTGTGATGCCACTAACACACTAGAAGTCCTATGGGTGCTTCTGCAAAGAAAATAGAGGAGCTCTGTGTGATGCCACTAACACACTAGAAGTCCTGTGGGTGCTTCTGCAAAGAAAATAGAGGAGCTCTGTGTGGTGCCACTAACACACTAGAAGTCCTGTGGGTGCTTATGCAAAGAATATATAGGAGCTCTGTAGTGAGGAATAGTATTTAGCAAAAGAGTCAGCTATTTCCCTGGGGTTGTATATTTTTTTTGTTTTCTGATGGGTGGATCAGGTATGGAATTTTGGATTTAGTCCTAGCTATTCTGAGTCTCTGGGCAAGGTATTTGCCAGCCTGGTTTCCAGAGGAATAGTGGGACAGTTTAAGTGATCAAATGTGTTTATCATATTGTTCGATGAGTAGGAGCCTGAGATCAGAGCAGCATTGGGAGAGTTTTTGAGCTAGATGTGCGTCGGCGTTGTTTTTGTTAAGGGCCTCAAGAGTTTTAATATTAGTGAGGAGTTGTCTAAGTTTTTGTGTCCTCCGCCTTTTTTCCCATGCACATATTTGTAACATTAACCCTCTAATGTATGCTTTGTGCGCACACCACAGCACCGCAGGATCAGATACCGAGTGGTTGTTTAAAGAGAAGAACTCTGATAAGTTGTTTGCTATGCTGGTGGTGTGCGCAGGCATTTGAAAGATCCGAGAGTTGGCCCACCAAACATAGGCAGGACTTGGTGTGTGCCCCTCCACCACGTTTATAGAGACAGGTGCATGGTCAGACCACGTGATGTCAAGTATGGTGGAGGAGGAAACTGCCTGTAAAAGAAGTTTATCAACAAGTATCAAGTAAATTCTTGAATACGAATTATGCCTGGAGGCGTGGAAGGTATAATCACATTTGTTTGCGTGTTGGCACCTCCACGCATCATATACATCTTCTGAATTCAGAAAGGGTTGTAGAATGGGTGGAGCCTTGGAGGTAGTATCAATCGTGTAGTCGGGTGTTAAATTGTGGTCACCACAAATCACCAGAGAACCCCTCTGGATGGTGGTGATTTTGCGGTATAGTCTTTTCAAGAAGCGGATTTGGTGGGAGTTAGGCGCGTATAAGTTCACAATGGTGAAAGGTTTATTGTTGAGTTTGCCCAGAAGTAATAGGTATCACCTGCAGGGTCAATGTGGGTTTCTTTCAGGGTAAAAGCCACAGATTCCCTGATGGCAATAAGTACTCCTTTCGGTTTCGTGGGGGAGGAGGCCAGGAAAATATGAGGGAATTTTTTGTGCTGAATGTGGGGAGTATTGTTGGCTGAGAAGTGAGTCTCTTCAATACAGAGGACATCAGCCTGGAGTTTGAGCCCTTCTCTCCAGACCGATGCTCTTTTAGCCGGGTGATTGAGGCTGTTAACATTAAAAGAGATTATATTAAGAGCCATGTGTTTGAGGTAGGTGAGGATGTTGACAGTACCTTAGATGTAGCGTTGCAGGGTCTTTTGTAGCAGGTCTCTGGTAGTAGGCTGGGTACAGTAGAGCTTCATTCTGATCATGGCGGTAGTGAGGCATTGGTTGTGCAGATCAGACCAAGGGTGAGGGAGGAAAAAGAGGGAAGGAAGAGAAAACCAAGTCAAACCACAAAATAACAAATAGTTCAGTAAAAAAGTGAATTAAAACTTGAACCTGAGGGCAGAACATCTGCCCATAACTTCGGAGGGGAAAAGTGCGCACTGGGAGCTTCACGGGGTATCCCCAGCGATATGGGATGTTGTGGCTGCGTAGAGCTTTGGTTATGAGTAGGATGGATTTGCGTTTCTGCATTGTGAATTGTGAGAGATCCGCAAAGAGTTGGATATGTGCAAATTGTTGTAGGGGTTGCTGGTGTTTGCAGAAGGCAGACATAAGTTGCTATTTAGTTTGGTAGAAATGTACTCGCATCAGGACATCACGGGGTATATTATCTGGAAGGGGGGCGGTTTTGGCAACCTGTGGATGCGATCGACTTGCAACTCAGATTCAGGTATGGAGGGTAGGAACACTTTCATGAGGTCCTGGATGTATTATTGAAGTTGTGCAGGGAGGATAACTTCAGGGACCCCCCTAATCTTTATATTGTTCCTCCTGGACCTTTCCTCAAGGTCCGCCACCTTGGCTTTGAGCCAAGTGATTTCATCTAAGTGATTGTTATGGGCATCAATCAGAGTGTTGTGAGAAGCTGCAACATTCCCCATTTTGCTCTCAATATGATCCACTCTCCTGCCCAGATCTCCCACTTCTGCTTTAAAGTTATTTATACACTTTGTCGACCATGTCAGCATGCATAGAGCTGCGGAGGGAGACAAGCATGTCCTTCAGCATGGTGTCTGATACTGGCTTATCAGTGGTGGGGAATGCAGTGAAGGGATCTACCAGTTCCCTAGTGTCCTCCAGGGAGTCCTGACATGTGCTCACCTGTCTGTCGTCTTCAGCCATGTGTGGCTTTGATTTAGCAGGGCTGTGGGAGAGGGGTGTGGAGGCATCAGGAGAGCAGTGAGCAGCATCTTCCTGTGATCCTGGACTCAAAGCTGCTGAACGAGAGCTGCTGGAGGGAGAAGGAGAGAGAGCTCCATTTTGGTGAGGATCGTGGCCTGCCGGCTTGAAGAAATCTTTTAGTTTCTTCGTGTTAATTGTTTCTTTGCATTTGCGGGTCATCCTGTGGATGTGGCAGCACCTTTAGGCAGTCAGTGGTGGATGATTGGGCTCACGGTGCCGCCCTAGAATCGATTGGTCCCCGTTGCTGGAGCGGAGCTGTGCTTTCAAGCTTCCATTCAGCAGCACGGTAGCCACGCCCCCCCTCTCAATACAGAATTTGACCTGCTGTAAACATTACAAATTTTGTAGATGCGGTCAAGTTGTAGAGACATTTGGGGGAATTAACATTAAAAAAAAAAACATAAAAAAGGAGCAGATTAAGCTCCCAATTTACAAAAAAAAGGTGCAAGCCCCTTTGTTAATAAAAAGCGGTCAGTTCTCTGTTCTGCAGTGTTTGACGTATGCATCGCCATCCCTCCTGATCTCTGTGCTGCCTGTCACAATCTATCTGCTGTCCCCGCCCCAGAGCTCGGTTCAGAGTGGGAGGGTTGAAACTCCTGCAGATTATGCATGTGTAGTGTAATAACTGCCCAAACAGAGAGATGGGATGCAATCTACTGACAACTCACATCCCGTATGACAGGCCACACTTGGCAGAAATCTGCATATGGAAATATATTCCCTCTGTTAATTGGGGCAGATCTGTGCTATTTTCTGTTTTGGTCTGAAATTTAAACTGGTGCAGGTGGACATGAAACAGGTCTATCTGCTTAGTTAATGTGGTGCATGCCACTCCTGATAGTTTCTGCACCATTTAAATTAATATAATTAATGAATTATATCAATTAATTAATATAATTCATCAAATAATTTTGCCCACTCCCCATAGCCAGAATGTGGGGATATTGTGGGATTAGCAGAAGAAAAGCAGGTGGAAGAGGGTGAATTAGCATCACTTGCTGACAACTGGCTGATTTGCACCTGGGAGAAAGATGAGGAAGGCTTTGTCAACCACCCCACTACCTCCTGTGTATGTTGTGACTATATGCTGTTTCAGGCTCTAGTACAGGGGTCTTGAATTAAAATGTATGTTTTAAGTCCAGTTGGTAAAGTTCCATAGGTCTGAATATCATGTTTGCACTATAACACATCACAGCAGTGTCCTCCCCAGTGTACTCCCCATGCTCCCGCCTTCACATCACAACTCCCCTTTACATCACAGGCCCCCTTCACTGCAGTCCCATAGTGTCCTCAGTTCCCCTTCATGTCCCATTACATTGCAGACCACATTGGTGATCATCCGCTTGTTAACATAAAAAGACTCCCACACTCTGTGCACATCTGCAGCACATCTGATACATGCTTTCTGTGCCAATATGCAGCAACTCTTGTCCCTGCCTGCTGTGAGAATGATAGTGGCAGCAGGGCAGGAGAGAAGGGAGAGGACACACAACTGCTAAGTGGTACAACTGTGGTCCAGACATTACTGTCGCTCTGTCCAGACCACCATCCACCTTTTACCAGGTCCTTATATGCTGACAACTTGGGAGTGCAGGCAGGGAAAGAGCTTGTCTCAGCTCCATAGAGGTCAATGAGGAAGGAAAAAAGTCCCAAGAGCCACACACAAAACCCTTATGTAAAGAGTGGAAACAGCCTCAGCCTAGACTCTGGCCAGGCCACACCCCTAATATGTTTTGCCCCTGCCCACTGGGCTTAGTCATGGGAGTGTAGAGTGAGTGTAGAGTGAGAGCTAGACTGCTTCTGTGACCCTATGTGAAATGATACTTGCCAAGTTAACCTCTTATAATCTGGAGGTTGTTGCAATTGGTAAGAGGCTAATTTTGGCGGTGGTGGTTGCACAGTGGGAATTTATGAACTTTGATGGACTTTTTTTTCTTACTAATTTACAAGAATAGCACATGAGCACATTTTTGTGGTGGATTGAATAATAATTATTTTATGTATTACATCCATGTATTATATAGGAAATTGTTTATTTGCACATAAGCACTTTGTCTAGCAAGTTATTATAATATACATTTTGCATATGAATTAGTTGCACTAGAGCACGTTTGTATATATCATCTCTGATATGAATTGTGTTAATATTTAGTTCCACTAGAGCATTTTTTATTTAAAGGGATATTTCAGCTTGCCAACCTCTGAAGCCTCTCCCTAACATTTAACTTTTTTTACATTTTAGTACCGAAAAACTGGACCTGGCCTTACAAGTGATTTACTGTATATGATGGCAGTACAATATTAGCATCACATGTATTTATCTAATTTTTTATTCATGACAAGATTTTGGTTGCTTTTGCACTGGCTACTTGTCATTGAATTGTGCTTATACTATTATTAACCACCTATATCACTGTTTTGCTCAACTGTATGCACTTTATAAATTAAATTTGACATTTAACAGCCCAAGCTTCCATTTTGGCAAAACTCTTCTGCAATATAATACTATCTTGCTAATCTTCAATAATCTTTAAAACTTTTGTGCCATCAGCAAAAATGTTAGTATTTCTGTTTATTTATTCCCACATATCATAATAGATAGATTGAAAAAAATATTGGGTCCAGCATCATTCATTGTGTTACAGGCACTGACCATTCGGCCACTCGGGCACTTCCTGAGGGCCCCGGGCCATTAGGGGGCCCCATCAGGGTTGCCAGCCTCAGTAAAACCAGCGACAGTATGTAAAAATCTGTTTTTTTTTTACATCTGTTTCTGAAATGTCCCTTACTGACATCCTTTTGGTCTACAAATCCAGAGATTATAACTGCCCCACCTCTCCAGTACCTTCTCACCCAATAGAAACATGTCTGTGTATACTGTGTGTACATGTATGTGTATACTGTGTGATTGTATACTGTGTGTGTGTATACTGTGCATAATCTCTGATTGCCTGGGGGCCCCATAATCTCTGATTGCCCGGGGGCCCCATGAGTTGTCAGTCCGCCCCTGGTTACAGGACTACTATCCTTAGCCCACTTACAATATGTTCTCTTGCTGATCACTTTTTGACTTCAGCCGGTTAACCTGTTTGATACCTATGTACAGAACTTTCCTCAACAACTGTACCAGGTTATTAATAGACACAGTGCTGAACACATGAGGAAAATCCAAATATATTACATTATTGGCATTCCAATATCTAAATTTAAACTTACTTCTGCATTAAAACTAAAGAGTTATTTAGACATGGCCATTTTTTTTTAGCTTCCCACAAATATTTTCAAATGTACAGGTTACAAAGAGATCAGGCTTACTGATTACCCAGTTCTAACTTTCTACCCTTCTTAAAGCGGAACCTATTTATTTATTTATTTATTTATTTTTAGCAGAAGAAACTTTGCCTGTATGTATGTTATAATTGTATTGCAAAGTCATTGTTTTCAGACTCATGGCCATCAACACCACCAGAAGTGTCTAAAAAATACTTAGAATACAGGGGTAGATTTACTAAAACTGGTGCAAACAGAATCTGGTGCAGCTGTGTATGGTAACCAATCAGCTTCTAACTCCAGATTGCTCATTTAAGCTTTGACAACAAGCCTAGGTTCACATTGGTATGATTTGACATGCGATTTGACATGTCAAATTGCATGCCAAATCGGTGGCTATTGCTGGTAATAGCTCAGTCCGAATCGGTGCGGCGCTGAGTTTGTGGGCCACACTGATTCACAAAAGTAGTTCCTGTACTACTTTTGGTTACTTCGGGGGGCGATTTGTATAGACATCTGTGCAGGAACCAGTTCAGATGTCTGTCAAATCGCCGTTGAAGTCAGACTGCAATGCCGGGTTGAAATTGAACGATTTCTAACCTGCAGCAATGTGAACCTACGCTCCAACCTAGAAGCTGACAGAGAAAAAACTATAATTTTCACTCAGAAATTAAAGTATTTAATAAGTACCGGTATTTAAATTTGAGATGCACACTTTTGCCCCTGCGTTATGACCAGTAAACCAAATATTTAATTATTACTTAAAACTAACAGAACTATATATATTTTTTTTTTATGTTACATGATTTTGCTACAGTTTATCACATCTATAATTTTAACAACAAACATTCAAATTCATTATCGTGAACACAAACAAAAAATTATCTCCAAATTTTTTGTGTTTCACACTTCCAACTTTGCTTTTATGGAGGGAGACAGCTTTTATATATTTTTTATTTTTATTTAAATCAGGGGTGCCCAACCAGTGGCCCATGGAGCCCTCTGATGTGGCCCGCAACCTCCTGCTCTGGGATAGAATAGAAAGAAGACTGTTCACTTCCGGTCGGGCGCCTCAGGGAGTAGCTGCGTCTCCTCACAGCTCCCGCAGAGCGGTACTCACGTCTGCCTTGGCACCCGATCCATCCCCCAGGCCACCATAAACACAGGAGGGTGACTCCCAGTCACCACTGGAAGCGGCCACTGACGTTTCGCCGGTGGACGCGGCCTCCCTCCGCGGCCGGCGCGCTCCGACCGGCCGCTCATTGAAATTGAGGCCCCGGCTTGGGCCTACGCGGACCGAAATATCGGATTTTAGACCCGATCCATCCCCAGGCGGCGACCTTGAATACAGGTGAGTGACTGTCAGTCACCACAGGAAGCAGCCACCTCAATTTCGCCGGCGGACGCGGCCTTCCTCCGCGGCCGGTGCATTCAGACAGGCCGCACAGTCAAATCGAGGCCCCGGCTTGGGCCTACTCGGCCAGTATCATCCGCCTGGGAGCCTGGACGCTTTGAGCACACCATCAGACACCTATAGCGGCCTATTAAGACACCTCCAGCGGCCTATTTGGGGACTATATCTCCCCCTCACACAATACTCGGCCTAACTTTGCCCTGAATAGCCTGCACGATAGACGCATGCACGGAGGCACCTGAAATGGATATGTAGCCTGGGAGCTCCGTCCCACCTCAGCAGATCAGGCCTATATAGCGGCGCTTCTTGATCTACACCTGGATCTCCCCCATACGAGCGGAATTTACCTCAGGGAATCACCCAATGTACTCAGGAGCAGTAAGGAGAAACCTGAAGCCCGCTTTTGAAGCTGCCAAGTTTCAGTCGGAGACAGCCAAAATGGCGGCGGCCCCTCACCACTCAGCTCAGCCCTGCCTGCCCTCATATCCCAGCTCACATATAGCTACATCCCCATCCCTACTACAACCTGATCCCTCTACTGACATCCCTCCTCTGGACCCGTCCTCTCCAGCGTCCACTGCTTCCCTCATTGAACACACCCTGGCAGGTCTGGATTTTTCCCCCACGGAGGCAGGCCCCCCCCAGACTCACCCACAACTACAACATGGGGATCCGGGCCTTCTACAGAACATTAATGTGACCGATCTCTTTGCCAAGTTTGCAGAACTTCTGCGACAGACTGCACACAAGATAACAAGTGACATTAAAGCTGATCTGCAGCAAATAGGTACCCGCATGGATGTTGTTGAAACACATCTGGACTCCACTATTGCCAGAACTAATCAAAACTCAACCTGCATACAGATTCTGCAGGACCAATTAGAGACTGCCAATATGAAAATTGACGACCTCGAAAACAGGAATAGGAGGTACAACTTCAGAGTCAGTGGGCTCCCTGAATCGTACAAAGATGTTCCCGACACCATTAGATCTTTTATTCAGACCATGCTCCCTGATACACCGCAACACAGATTGGAACTTGATCGTGCTCACAGAGCTCTCAGACCACCTAGAGCTGACGGTCTCCCCCGCGACATAGTGGTTAAACCTCACTTTTACTCAGTCAAGGAGGACATAAT
This sequence comes from Lithobates sylvaticus, assembly GCA_028564925.1. NCBI lineage: Eukaryota > Metazoa > Chordata > Amphibia > Anura > Ranidae > Lithobates > Lithobates sylvaticus. Next base: position 245,131,079 of record CM053027.1, read on the forward strand.
GCGGAAATCGAGAACCACACCCAAAATTATGTTTCAGGGCCACCACCTGCAAATTTTTGCAGATTTATCTCCATCTACTATCCAAAAGAGGAGAGCCTTGAAACCGCTACTTCAAGTCCTGATGGACAGGGAAATCAAGTACTGGTGGCTGTTTCCATTTCAACTTAAATTCCTGCTGAAAGGCAAAGCGTACACCTTTGGTTCCCTGCAAGAGGGAGAAAAACTCTTACTCCAACTAGGCCTCATCAGCCAAGACCCAAATCTTCAACATCCTGGGCCGCACCCTGCCTCAACGAAAAGACAACTTCCAACCAGCCCCCTGACTCCGGTTTGGGAAGCTACGAGATCCAAGAAATCCAAGGAAACTGTACCCCCCTGATTCTGACGCCCGGTCGAACCCTGACCCTCCAACCTTCTCTTCCACCGTTTTAAGGAACTTTCCTGGAAGGATTGTACCCCCCACTTGTGCCACATGAACTGTTCTTCCTCTATGAGTCCCCTATAACTTCTACCGAGATGGAGTCATGAGGGACACAAGTCGGGAAGGACGCCGCTAGATTTCTTCTCCACCCACGTCTTCGGACTTTCTCCCTCCTCACTTCTTCCCCGTCTTCCATCAAAGTGGAGATATGGAAAGGGGGTTTACATGCCCCATCCTCTTTTTTTTTTTTCTCTAGGGACTCGCCCCATCGCCTAGCTATGGCTTGCTGACCATATGTTACCCGAGACCCCTGTAGCCCTCTCTGCTTCCCGTCCCGCTTGGTATCCCACTCATTACTCCTGGGATCCATTATTCCCCAGAGATCCAAGTTTATATATCTGTTTTTGCTTGTCTTAACATTTGTTATTATTCATTCATTGATATTAATCGTTCCGTTTAACGTACTCACCTCCAGGCTTTCCTGTTCTCGCCAACGGGTTCAAATGGAGGTGACTCTGTTACGGCTGTACTAGTGCCTTTCTTTTGTTATGCCACGTTGGTTGCTACACGAGGCCTACCTGCTGGGGTGGTGTTCATGCACCCCTTCTTGTCTGGTTGCTTGGGTATTTTGCCCTCCGCTAGACAAGCCTATCCTCTGATCTCCAGAGGGATGTTTTTGGTTACTTTGTACCTACCGGTGGAGGATTCTGTCCCCTCCTCTCCACGGAGGACTCTCTTGTCCGCCGTCTTTCCTCTCGTTCTTTCTTTTCTCTCTCTTACTCAATATATTCACTCTCATATCTTTGCAGGAACTTTCTGGAGGAGGGATACTCACTACTGCCGCACTCTCGCAGGGATCTTTGCTTGGTATACACTTTTTCCTGGTCTTGCTGGACACATATTGGTAAGTGCTGTAGGTTGCCTAGATAGTCCTCCACCTCTGCTCAATGGCTAACGCCCCCTTCATACCACCTCCTCTCAAAATAATCTCCCATAATGCTCAAGGCCTAAACTCCCCCATTAAGCGACGTAAAGTATTCCATTATCTCCAAACACAAAAGGTGGACGTAGCTCTTTTACAAGAAACCCATTTCCCGAATAGATTCTGCCCGTCCTTTATTCACTCTAATTTCCCTTTTTTTGCACTGGCCATTGCTGATAACAAAACTAAGGGTGTGGGTGTTCTCATTTCCAAACAATGCAAATTCACCCTCAAATCTGTATTCAAAGACCCAGAAGGGAGATTTATACTTGTAGTAGGTGTTTTAGATAACCAATTGTACACCTTCATCTCATACTATGCCCCCAACAAAGGCCAACTACGTTTCTTCCAACACCTGTTGAAAACTCTCACTCCAAAGCTAGAAGGCACAGTAATTTTTGGTGGCGATTCAAACGCTGCCTTTGACCAGGGACTGGACAAGTCCCGACCCCCGGGAAAACGCCTCACCAGACCTACCAAACAGAGCCTCCGAATAGCCAAGTTGCTTTTCCAACATGGCCTCATTGATATTTGGAGAGAGGTAAACCCCACCATGCGAGATTTCACGCACTTCTCCAACCCCCACAGATATTTCGCAAGGATCGACCACATCCTTGTTTCTTCAGCTTCCATCCCACTCACAAAAAAAAGCTTTCATCAAGGATGTGGTCTGGTCGGACCACTCCATGGTGGTCTTGACACTTCAACGCCCAGTGGGCCACGCACCCCACAGACGTTGGAGACTCAACGAATCTATCCTGAGTGATCCTATCAGAGCTACAGAGATTGAAAACATTATTAAAAACTATTTTCTCACCAACGACACGCCTGAAACTGGTCCTACATGCCTATGGGCTGCCCACAAGGCGGTGCTTAGAGGACATCTTATCCAAATAGCCTCCCAAATTCGCAAATCTCACAAAGCAACAATTGATCAGTTGGATAGGGAATATTCAGCATTAGCCAAAAAGCACAAGGACAATCCGAATTCTGTCCCCTCTACGAAAGTGGACGCAGCCAGGACAGCGCTGAACTTGGCTCTGACTACCAAGGCCGAAAAATGGATACGGTGGAATAGAGCCAAATTTTATTGTCAAGGTGACAAAATTGGCTCTATGCTAGCAGGTAGACTCTCACCCAAAATTAGGTCCCCAGCTCTCCCCAAAATTAAAATCCAAGGTGGCACTTTGTCCCAGAACCCCAGACGCATAATGCAGGAATTTCACAATTTTTATAAATCTTTGTATAGTGGTGACCATGGTCCTTCTCAAAAAGCGATAGATAACTTCCTTAATAATATCCAGACCCCTACATTGGAAGACAGGCATAGACAATACTTAGATGCTCCTATCTCGGCGGATGAAGTATGCGCCGTTATTCACCGATTAAAACCTCATTCAGCCCCCGGTCCGGATGGCTTTTCCATTCCCTACTACAAATCATTCGCTACGACAATCGCCCCATTTTTGGCTCGCTTCTTCAATGCTCTACATCAAGGGGGACAATTAGACTCTTCACTCAACATGACCCACATTACAGTTCTCCCCAAGCCGAACAAAGATGCCAGCTCAGTCAGTAACTATAGACCTATATCTCTCATTAACAACGACCTAAAGATTCTGACTAAAATCCTTGCAGACCGCCTGGCCTCCTTCATCAGCTTATACATTCACAAAGACCAAGTGGGATTCATCCCAGGTAAACAAGGTCCTGATCAGACTCGCCGTGCTATAGATATTATCTCCCTCCTTAATTCTAACTGGGATGGAAGCTCTCCTAAACAGGGTTGCCTGCTCTCCCTAGACCTCCAAAAAGCATTCGATTCGGTTCACTGGCCCTACATTTTCAGTACTTTACAACGATGGGGGTTTGTAGACTCTTTCCTCAATGTCATGCATGCCCTTTACTCATCCCCTTCAGCTCAGGTGCGTCTGCAGGGATTTTATTCGGAATCTTTACCCATATTTAGAGGCACAAGGTTGTCCACTCTCCCCATTGATATTTGCCATAGCAATTGAATCCCTAGCAATAGCTATCAGAGCTGACCCAAACATTCGAGGCATTCAATGCGGCTCACGTCACCACAAATGTGCTTTATTTGCGGATGACATCTTAATGTTTGTCTCCTCCCCACTGATCACACTTCCCAACATTTTCCGCCTTCTAGACGACTTTGGAGCAGTTTCAGGCCTTAGGGTCAACTACAACAAATCTCAGGCCCTTAATATTAACTTGCCAGAATCTCTCCTCACCAGGCTTAGGGACAGCTTTAAATTCTCCTGGAGCGACTCATCTATCTCATATCTAGGGATTAACTTAACCCCCAGAACTGAACTACTCTATCAAGCTAATTACCCGTCACTTTACCAAAAACTTGAAGCGGACTTAACCAGGTGGTCTGAGCTGTCCCTATCCTGGCTAGGAAGAATTAACACAATAAAGATGACATTACTCCCCCGCATCCTATATTATTTTAGGGCACTCCCGATCCCAGTTGACAAATCTCGTTTACGGCGTTTCCAAGCCAAAATCATCAGATTTGTATGGGGCAAAGGGGGCCATAGACTCTCTAAATCAATCTTATTTAGATCTAAATTGGAGGGGGGCCTGGGCCTCCCCAATCTGCTTCGGTATTTCCAAGCAGCCCACCTTGCTCAATTATCGATTGTTTACTCTCGCTGGGAACAACCTGACTGGGTCCACATTGAGAGACAGGCGGTTCCACTTCACACGCTTGACTATCTTTTATGGAGCCCCAAAAAACTACGTTCGCCGATCCTCTCCCCTACTCTATCTCACTCCTATGCTCTGTGGGATGGCTTAAAGTCTAATGACCTACTAACCTCTCGCACAGAACCATTGTCACACATATTCCGAAACCCAGCTTTCCCCCCGGGCCTTGACATTAAAGCTTTCCAGTGGTGGCTTGATAAAGGGTTATACAGAATAGGACACTTCCTCAGACCTATGGGCCCACTTTCTAAGGCATACTGTGTTAGTAAATTGGACATGCCATCATCTGAATTCTTCAGATTTTCTCAGATCTCTAACTTCCTGAACAAAAAATGCAAATCATTACCTAACGGGCCCCAAATAACTGAGTATGAAACGTGGTGTGGCCAGACCACTGAGCAGAGGGGAGGGATCTCTGTAATCTATAAAGCACTATCCTCGTCACAGTCCAAGACACCTTACATGCTAGCATGGGAGGAAGACCTAGACCAACAATGGAACCTTGATACTTGGCATAGACACTTCTCCCGCTCCTTCAAGGGCATCCTCAATCCTTGCCTAATGGAAACTAGTATTAAGGTACTGTCTAGATGGTACCTGGTTCCCTCAAAGCTAGCTAAAATTTTTCCTTCTGCATCACCTCTCTGTTTTCGGGGTTGTCATTTAAGAGGGGATATGCTCCACATTTGGTGGACCTGCCCCAGAATTCGTCAGTTCTGGCGCAAGATTTTTGTTTGGATCAGCAAAATATCCAGAATACCAATCCACATGTCCCCACTCATTGCGCTCCTTAATTTCCCGGTGCAGGGAGTATCCAGGAGTACACAACGCCTTATTTATTTTATTCTCCTGGGGGCCAAACTCACTCTAGCCAAGGCTTGGAAACAACCATATGTCTCAACTCTACTAGCTAAAAGAAAAATCTCATGGATCATGAACCAGGAAAAAATGGCAAGTGTCCTCCTGGATCGCTCAGCCGCATTCACTGCCACATGGGAGCCATGGGCTACATTGGTGGGAGTTACCATCCCACATTGACCTCGATTATACCACTCCCATGCACACCCCTCTCCAGACGGTTCCTGCCAACATCTTCCTACTCCTTCTTATCTCTTCTTTTCTTCCTCTTTTCCTTTCCTCCTATTCTATTCTCTTCTTTCTTCTGCTCCCTGAGCTACGACCCTCAATCTTTCAAGCCTATACCTAGACCGATATCAGACTTAGTCGGTAAGGATAGTTCCGTCAAGCTTTTCTGCACGGATCTGGTCCCTACTGATAGGCAAACTAGTTACGAGTTCTCTCTTAATTTTTTTTTTTTAGTTCATAGAGTCATTGCTACCTCTCCTGGAAAATTTCAATAAATTACATGGTCAATTCAGTTACCTGACCTTTCTTAATGCTCTCTCATACCCAGGTCCGGGCCTTTCTAGTTTTTGCTCTAGGGCAGGTGCAACCTTCGGTGATTTTTACTAAGGGGGTACTGGGGACTGGTGGATTCGGCCACAGCATGATCCCTATTGGGGTGGCAGCTCCTCACTCCCCTCTCCTACCACCCACTCAGTCTAAAACACCCTTTGATGCATGCTATGCCCGTTATAATTATTGTGTTGTTTCATTAGACCTTCAGCACGTACTAGTGTTGACATATATGGATAACGCTTGTTGGTCTCTTCTGTAATTTTTCTGTTTCGTTTTTGATTATTACTTATTTTTATTTTTTTTTTATTATTTTTTGTTCTTGATAAATGCTTGGTCATTACTTTGACCTTGTTGGTCGACTCAGGTTTGATGATGTCCAATCTAAATTACTATTTCCTAATGTAACTCTGTCTTCCTTTGTTATGAAAATAAAATATATTGAAAGATAAGAAAGAAGACTGTTATTAAAGGTCAGTTTATTACTAAAATCACAGTGTATATATGGGCATTTCTTTTCTGCAGTGGTTACTGGGCTGCTTTCAAACTGATCCGCAGGTGCAGAGCAGTTTACCTGCGGGTTACCTGCACTGAGCCATAGACTTCTATTAGACTTCTATTATTACCTGCAGAATATAATAAAAGTCTATTGCAAACTACAGGAAAGCCAAAGGTGCACTGCGTTGCACACGTGGTGCGGGTAAACTGCAGCGCATCAGTGTGAAAGCAGCCTCGGACCCCTTTCACGTGGTCAGTCCGACCAATTGGACCCTCCATTTACCTCTAAGTAGTGGCAGACATAAACCGACTTGTGTTCTACCTCCAATAAGATCCACTAAAAAGTATCGTGGGCTGCGTCTGAGTCCGCTCTGCAAATGCAGAGTGGGCACGGACATGCCATCCACCCGATCCATTCATTGTGGCCCGTGACCGGTTACCAAGTCGCTTAAGTGGCCCTCGCTCTTCAAAAAGTTGGGCACCCTTAATTTAACTCATTATACATATATTTCAGAAACAATTTTTTACCTAACCTAACCCACAGGGGCACATTGCTGTGGAAGTGATTAGGAAGCTCTAGAGATGTTTAGATCCTGTTTGGATTCTGTGTTATTGGTGACAGGAGATGAAGGATTAAATGCTAGGCTAGAGATGGGATGTATGGTTGGGATGGCGGCTGGAAAGTCATAAAAAAGGAGCTAGCTGGGGAGGGAAAAAGGAGGCTGTAGGGTTATGTGGTGTTGGTGACAAAAGATGATGGATGATGGCTGGGCTGGAGGTGGGTAGGGATGGTGCCAATGTTCAAATCAAAAGTAAGTTCAAGTTAAACATTGGTTATTTGATTTTTTGGCGATGAACCGAACATATGGGGCGTTCACAGCAAATTTGAGCACCGCCGAGTGTCCCATAATGCACTGCGAGATCACAGTGCATTAACGACGGCTGATTGGTCAAAGCATGCACCTAACCTGGATGCTTTGGCCAATCAAAGCGCAATCTTCTGTGAGAGCCATGATTGGCCAAAGGCAGGGTACTTTTGGCCAATCATGGCTCAGGGGTCTAAATCCTCGCCCCACACTATATAAGGCTGCTTACACGGCAGCCATATGTAGTGTGATAACATGGAGATTGAGAGAACTTGAGCTAGATTAGGCAAGTTAGTTAGTGGCATGCAGGGCAGGCAGTTTAGTATAAATAAATAAACATATAATATATATATATATATATATATATATATATATATATATATATACAGTATCTCACAAAAGTGAGTACACCCTCACGTTTTTGTAAATAATTTATTATATCTTTTCATGAGACAACACTGAAAAAATTACACTTTGCTACAATGTAAAGTAGTGAGTGTACAGCTGGTATAACAGTGCAAATTTGCTGTCCCTTCAAAATAACTCAACACACAGCCATTAATGTCTTAACCGCTGGCAACAAAAGTGAGTACACCCCCTAAGTGAAAATGCCCAAATTGGGCCCAATTAGCCATTTTCCCTCCGCAATGTCATGTGACTCATTAGTGTTACAAGGTCTCAGGTATGAATGGGGACCAGGCGTGTTAAATTTGGTGTTATCCTACTCACTATCTCACACTGGTCACTGGAAGTTCAACATGGCACCTCATGGCAAAGAACTATGAGGAAAAAAAGAATTGTTGCTCTACATAAAGATGACCTAGGCTATAAGAAGATTGCCAAGACCCTGAAACTGAGCTGCAACACAGTGGCCAAGACCATATAGCGGTTTAACAGGACAGGTTCCACTCAGAACATGCCTTGCCATGGTCGACCAAAGAAGTTGAGTGCATGTGCTCAACGTCATATGCAAAGGTTGTCTTTGGGAAATAGACGTATGAGTGCTGCCAGCATTGCTTCAGAGGTTGAAGAGATGGGGGGTCAGCCTGTCAGTGCTCAGACCATATGCTGAACACTTCATCAAATTGGTCTGCATGGCTGTCATCCCAGAAGGAAACCTTTTCTAAAGATGATGAACAAGAAAGCTTGCCAACAGTTTGCTGAAGACAAGCAGACTAAGGACATGGATTATTAGAACTATGTCCTGTAATATGGTTTCAAGATAAACTTATTTGGTTCAGATGGTGTCAAGCGTGTGTGGCGGCAACCAGGTGAGGAGTACAAAGACAAGTTTGTCTGGCCTACAGTCAAGCATGGTGGTGACAATGTCATGTTCTGGGGCTGCATGAGTGCTGCCGACACTGTGGAGCTACAGTTCATTGAGGGAACCATGAATGCCAATATGTAATGTGACATACTGAAGCAGAGCACGATCCCCTCCCTTCGGAGACTGGGCCGCAGGGTAGAATTCCAACATGATAACGATCCCCAAACACACCTCCAAGACGACCACTGCCTTGCTTAAGGAGCTCAGGGTAATGGACTGGCCAAGCATGTCTCCAGACCTAAACAATATTGAGCATCTGTGGGGCATCCTCAAACGGAAGGTCAAGGTCTCAAACTTTCACCAGCTCTGTGATGTCATCATGAAGGAGTGGAAGAGGACTCCTATGGCAACTTGAGAAGCTCTGGTGAACTCCATGCCCAAGAGGGTTAAGACAGTGCTGGAAAATAATGGTGGCCACACAAAATATTGACACTTTGGGCCCAATATGAAAATTTTCACTTAAAGGTGTATTCACTTTTGTTGCCAGCGGTTTAGCCATTAATAGCTGTGTGTTGAGTTATTTTGAGGGGGACAGCAAATTGACACTGTTATACCAGCTGTACACTCACTACTTTACATTGTAGCAAAGTGTAATTTCTTCAGTGTTCCCACATAAAAAGATATAATAAAATATTTACAAAAATGTGAGGGGTGTACTCACTTTTGTGAGATTCTGTATATATATATACAGTGCAGGCAGTGTAATATATGTATATATATTGTGAGGATTCGGGGTGATTAGGTTCAAGTGGTGCATGCAGTTTTACAGAAACGTGCCACTCCAGACTGCATTTTTAGGGCATGACATCCCACTTTTATTTAAAAGAAACAAAAAAGTTCAAACAATAATCTTCTCTCGGTGGGGGTTCCACCATCACTGTATAACCAAACGATAGCCTCCTGGCTTACTCACTGTCAGCTTTGTGCTGATTTAGTCGCAGGCTACACCTGCCTGTTTCAAATGTACACACAGACTGCCACCTGCAGTCTTAGACTCCGAGACCTCCTGTCTCTTTCTCCTGGAGCCGTCTCCTACTGGAACCCTCCCGACCTCCTGGCCAGACTTCCTGTCTGCTGGGCGGAGCTGTCTATAAGTCTGAGCACTGACTTCTCTTCCTGGGACGTTTATGAACCCAGCCCACAGGTGTGCAATTAGTATTCCTGCCAAAATCAGGCATACACTGCAAATATGCACCTGTGACATGGGGGGCGCATCTCCACAATATATATACACACAGTGCAGGGTTTATAGTGAAGAGTATATAATACAATGTATTGAAGTGGTTAAGGGGAATCCTATGACAGAATTAAGAAAAAATGGCAGGGTCTGGTATAGATTTTAAGAGGCACTCCATGCCAAAATTTGAAAAAAAAAACACAACGTGGAGTCCCCCCCCCCCCAAAATCCATATGAGGCCCTTTGGGTCTGGCATAGATTTTTAAGGGGAACTCCACGGCAAAATAAAAAAAAAAAATTGTTGCGGGGTCCCCCCAAAAGCTATACGAGACCAAGCAGCCGGGCAGGCCAGGAAAGGAGGGACAGACGAGTGAGTGCCACCCCTGAACCATACCAAGCCTGCTTTCTCTCAACATGGGATGTGGACAAGAGCCTCTTCCCGACAACCCTGGCAATTGGTTGTCGGAGTCTGCAGGCAGGGGGCTTATCGGAATCTTGAAGCCCTCAGATCCCCCCCATGTGAATGGGTATCGGGTACATTGTACCCTTACCCATTCACCAAAAAAAAGTGTCAAAAAGTAAAAACCACAGTTTTTGACAATTCCTTTATTAAAAAAGAAAAAAAAGGGTCCCACGATGTCCATCCATCTTCAATCACGCCGCCCGACGGATGTGAAAAATAGAAAAAATAAAAACGCTCTGCCTTGATGGGAGGCCTCTCGGCGACTGTTGTCTCTTGGCTGTGAGAACTGTTATATAGGCAAGGGCGGGGCCACCTGGTGACCTAACCAAGTGACCCTGCCCCCTTCTGATATCATATAATGTCAGACGGGGGCAGGGTCATCCAGTTACATCAGCGGGTGGCCTCACCCTTGCCTATGTAAGAGCTGTCAAAAAGACAGAAGTCGCTGGGAAGCCTCCCCTGGAGGCAGAGTTTTTTTAATCTTTTTTAAATTTTTCCGGTCAGTCAGGCGGCGTGATTGAGGACAATTGTCAAAAACTCGAGATTCGGGGTTCCCAGATGGAGGGGCGAGATCTGGGGGGTCTTGTTAAAGGGGGTTTCCAGATTCCGATAAGCCTCCCGCTCACAGACTCCGACAACCAGTGGCCAGGGTTGTCGGGAAGAGGCCCTTGTCCCCATAAACATGGGGACAAGGTGCTGTGGGGAGGACCCCAAAGCACCCTCCCCATGTGGAGGGCATGTGGCCTGGTATGGTTCAGGAGGGGGGCCTCGCTCACCCCCCTATCCTGACCTCCAAGCTGCATGCTCGGATAAGGGTCTGGTATTGACGTTGAGGGGGAGCCTTGATATTTTATCTATATTGCTGGGAGCTGGAGTAACATTACAGCAGCAAGAAATTTAAATGACATTTTTTTCCTTTAGAAATGTAATTTTTCTGCAGCACTGTTCTACTCATCACATAGATGCACCACTTTACAGGCAGATTAAAGGAACCCCCAGGCATGATATTTAAAGGAACATTTCATTTTAATTGTTTCACTTTAAGCATTATTAAAATCAGTCGTTTTAAAAACTATTTTTTGCATTGATACATGTCCCCTAGGGCAGTACCCGGGTCCCCATAGACATTTTCTGGGTGGACGACTGGTGAGAGGGGGAAAACTGTGGTATGAAATAATTTTGACTAATAGGGATAGGATGGGGTGAGCTGGATGGTGGTTCATGAAAGGAAGGAAGATGTGACAGGGACGTGGAGCTGTAGTTATGTGGGAAGGAGGGGGGAGCAGGGAGAGCACTGCATGATTGTTGTGTAGCAGCAAGATTGCAGGCAGATCAGAGTGAGTTTAAGAATGAAAATTGTGGGCTGAGAGTAAACGGGTGATGACCAGTTAGGGGAAAATAAGATATTTGGTGGTCAAAGCTGGGGGATGGGATGGAGGAGAGAGTTTTCAGTTGTTTAGAGTGAGAGAGGGGAGCGGCTATGTGAGCGGCTCTGTGAGATGCAGGATTGCTGTTCAGTGGAACTGTGTGAAATGCCAACAAAATAAATGTATGACATTTTTCGGCAGAACAAAATGATTGCTGGTGTAGGGCAGAATGGATGCAGTTGGAGTGGGCAAATCGTCTGTTTAATGGTGACAGCAGGGGGTTGGATAGTAGAGCGGGAAGAGAGGGGAAGGTGGAACCTAGCAGCACTGCAAAGGAGGTGGGTCCAAAAGAGTACACAGGGGCCCAAGGCAGCAGGACCTGGAAAGGAGGAGGGGGGCGGTGGGAGGGGGGAAGCATATATAGCAAAGGATGCGCTCCATTTTCATCCTGTAACCGATGAATGTCTGCGGGAGACAGGGAAATAAAAGCAGGCTTTTAGCGGCTAAAGAATTCAGGCATACAAGGGAGCTGCATGGGCCCCCCTGGAGCATGGGGCCGGGGTCGCAATTGTGACCCCTGCGACCCCTGTAGCTACACCCCTGATACTCAACTTCAACCTTCCCTGAGATCCTTGTCACACTTAAACAGTCTTCCTGCCAGTCCATTGTTGTCATGAAACATTCCTTCTTCCCTCTAGCAACTGTGTCAGGTCTCACAGAAGGTCACTCGTGTAATGATCTAAAGCTGTCAGAGATGTTCTGCGTTGCAGTACTGTGGTTTTAAAAACATCTTCCTTAACCCCTATAAATCCAAACCCTAACTTTAGAATCAAACCAAACGTTTAACCCCGGATCATTTACCCCAACACAAACTAAACCCCTGTAGGTCCATAGTTTTTCAAAAGTGTTACGATGTCCTGCACCAAACATTAGGTCACACTGCTGAGTTCTACTTGCTATTTGTTCTTAGTACTGAGAATAACTTATGAATTTGGGCACACTGTACTACAAGATTTTTAGATAGAAATATTAGAGCAATCCAGTGCAATGTTACTTTTCTTTAAAACTAGATTTTTCATGTATGTAATAACACAGCATTACAGCGTTTCAGCAAGAATTTAACTGTTTTAGACAGAATACATGGGCTAAAAGTATTGAAAAGATCTTAATCATCAACCTAATTCATATGCAAAACATTCCCTCCTTTTTCTAATTTCTTTCTAGCTTCTCATTAAAAAAAATGAGAATTTCATTATGTCCTGGGAAAGCTTTGAAATGTGGCATGTACAGACATGGGGAGAATTGTCAGTGTATGAAACGTAAGACTTTTCATGCTCCAATCCTCTGTCAGGAGAATGTAACCATTGCCATATTCCTTAGGGTGTAGGTGTTGCAGTGGTAATTTCAAAGAAAAGCCATAAGCACAGCATGCATCATCATGTCTGTGCTTTCTAATATAAACATGAATTGGTTCAAATTCAGTATTGGTTAAAAAGCAGATACCATTCATGTAGTTCTGCATTTCTATTTGCTTTATACCCACAACTGTCTGTCTGATATACAGTAAAACTTCATATACAAAATTCACATTGGGTGATGCTTAGGGGTCACATTACCTGAGAGTTTGAGCAACGAGTGCTCTTTCACTTTAAAAAAATGTTTGCTTGCTTACTAATGCATTCCTGTACAGACTCATCTATAATGGCATGGTCAATTATGGTTGTATTAGTTCTTCAAAGCTGGGATTTAGCTTGATGTGAGCAATCAATTCAATATTTAGGTGAAGAATTCACCAAGTTGCATTTTTTTAACTCAAGATGTTGTAATTTTATAAATAGGAATATTTAAAAAAAATAGCTGTCAATATTCCATAAATATTATAAAAAATGAATGATGTGTAAACAAATTCAAAAGCCCCGGAGGATTTGGCTGGTCAATGACCGGAGCACTTTTTACAATTTGGCACTGTGCTGCTTTAACTGGTAATTGTGCGGTCATGCAATGTTGTACCCAAACAAAATTTGCGTCCTTTTTCCCACAAATAGAGCTTAATTTGATGGTATTTGATTGCCTCTGTGTTTTTTATTTTTTTGCAAACTAAATGTTAAAAGACTGAAAATGTTGAAAAAAATTATATTTTCTACTTTTTGTTATAAACAAAATTTAATAAACTAAATTTTAGTCATACATTTAGGCCAAAATGTATTCAGTCACATGTCTTTGGTAATAAAAATAAGCATATATTGTTTTGCGCAAAAGTTATAGCGTCTACAAACTAGGGCACATTTTCTGGAATTTACGCAGCTTTTAGTTTATGACTGCCTATGTCATTTCTTAAAGGTGCTAAAATGGCAGGGCAGTACAACCCCCCCCCCCCCCCCCCCCATGACCCAATTTTGGAAAGTAGACAACCCAAGGAAATTGCTGATAGGCATGTTGAGTCCATTGAACATTTTATATTTTGCCACAAGTTCCTGGAAAATTTTATTAATTAATTTTTTTGCACAAAGTTGTCACTAAATGATCTCTCAAACATGCCATGCGCATATGTGAAATTACACCCCAAATACATTCTGCTGTTCCTCTTCAGTACAGGGATACCACATGTGTGAGACTTTTTGGGAGCCTATCCGCGTACAGGACCCCAAAAACCAAGCACCACCTTCAGACTTTCTAAGGGCGTAAAATGGTGATCTCACTTCCTCACTACCTATCACAGAGACCATGAAATGACAAGATACAACCCCCCCCCCCCCCCCATTTTGGAAAGAAGACACTTCAAGCTATTTGCTGAGAGACATGTTGAGTCCATGGAATATTTTATATTTTGCCACAAGTTTCGGGAAAATTTAATTTTTTTAGTTTTTTACACAACGTTGTCACTACATTTTATATTGTTCAAACATGGAATAGTTATATGTAGAATTACACCCCAAAATACATTCTGCTGCTTCTCCTGAGTACGGGGATACCACATGTGTGGAACTTTTTGGCAGTCTAACTGCCTACAGGACCCCGAAAATCAATCACCGCCTTCAGGCTTTCTAAGGGCGTACATTTTTGATTTCAGTCCCCACTGCGTATCACAGTTTCGGAGGCGATGAAATTCCCAGATAGCACAAACCCCCCCCCCCCCCCCCCACAATGACCCCATTTTGGAAAGTAGACACCCCAAGCTATCAGCATGTTAAGTATTTTGCAGATCTCGCTTTTTGTCACAAAATTTAGAAAATTTAAAATTCTTTCTTCATTTTCAAAAATAAATGAGATCTGCAAAATACTCACCATGCCTCTTAGCAAATACCTTCGGGTGTCTACTTTCCCAAGTGGGGTCATTTGAGGGGGGTTTGTGCTATCTGGACATTTCAGGGCCTTGGTAACTGTGATAGGTAGTGAGGAGAATCTTAGTGACATCAGCCTGAGGAGTTTGCTGCTAACGGCGAGGCTCTGATGTGAAGTTACCCTGACCGATTCTCTGCACATTATACGCTGTACTGAATGGGCGGTTTGTGAGTGCACATTTTGGTGGATAAAACCTTGGCTTTGTTTTATGGTACACAGGTGTACACTATTTTTGGCATTTCTTTTCTCTTTACATATTCGGCAACTGAGGACATCTGAACCCGGGAGAATTGAAATACCATTCACCATGAGACAAATCCCCAGCCTGTCAGTAATTAACTAGCACTGAGAAGGGAGGACTAATTGCTGTTTTAGTATATGCCATTTTATGAATGTAATCAACATTGGCTGCTCGTATGATTTTTTTAGGAGATGATATTGCAAATATCTGCAAACATTTGGAGTATAACACTTTACAGAAATTGCACAATTAGCACTTTTTGGGTTTTTATTAATATTAAGTATTTCCTATTCATTTTATATGCACTGATTACACATATTGATGTTTTTTTTTTAGGAAATTATTAATTTTCTCTGCACTGATTACACATATTGATGTTTTTTTAGGAAGTGGATATTTATTGAGGTGTGAGGGAGCACCACAGTGGAGTTTTTCAATGGATTATTAATGGGCGGTTTGCACAGTTTTTTATATGAATGGTTTTTAGCATATTTTATATTTGGATTACTCACCATTAATGCAATTAATTAGCTATATTCATCAGATCTGCACATTTATCTATCTATTTATTACTTTTTTCCACTGTGATTTCATTATATATTTATTAGCGCACCAATTTTTCTTTTTATTTAGGTAGTGAGGAGTAAAATCACAATTTTACTCCTTTAGGCCCCTTTCACACTGGGGCGGTGGGTGCGTCGGCGGTAAAGCGCAGCTATTTTCAATGGGCAGGAGTGGTGGAAGATACACACCGCTCCTTCACCGCTACAAAAATGCTGCTAGCAGGACTTTTTTTTAGCGAGCTGCCAGTGCACCACTCCAGTCTGAAAGCCCTCAAGCTTTCACATTGGAAACACAGCAGCGGCTCTTTCATAGCGCTTTGCAGGCGCTATTTTTAGTGCTGTAGTGCCTGCAAAGCGCTCCAGTGTGAAAGGGGTAGAAGGCCTGAAGGCGGTGCTTGGTTTTTGGGGTCCTGTACGTGGCTAGGCTCCCAAAAAGTCTCACACATGTGACATACACAGGAGAAGCAGCAGAATGTATTTTGGGGTGTAATTCCACATATAACCATGCCATGTTTGAACAATATATCATTTAGTGACAACTTTGTGTAAAAAAAAAGTAGTGAGGAAGTGAAATCACCATTTTACGCCCTTAGAAAGCCTGAAGGCGATGATTTGTTTTCGGTGTCCTGTACACAGCTAGGCTCCAAAAAAGCCTCACACATGTGATATCCCCATACTCAGGAGAAGCAGCAGAATATATTTCGGGGTGTCATTTCACATATGTCCATGGCTTGTTTGAGCAATAGATCATTTAGTGACAACTTTGTGCAACAAATTTTTTTTTTTTAATTTTCCCACAACTTGTGGCAAAATATAAAATATTCCATGGACTCAACAAGCCTCTCATCAAATAGCTTGGGGTGTCTACTTTCCAAAATGGGGTCATTTGGGGGGGGGGGGTTATGCTATCTTGGCATTTTATGGCCTTCAAAACTGTGAAAGGTAGTGATGAGTGAAATCAAAAATGTACACCCTTAGAAAGCCTGAAGGCAGTGATTTGTTTTTGGGGTCCTGTACATGGCTAGGCTCTCAAAAAGTCTCACACATGAGGTATCCCTGTACTCAGGAGAAGCAGCAGAATGTATTTTGGGGTGTAATTCCACATATAACCATGCCATGTTTGAACAATATATCATTTAGTGACAACTTTGTGCAAAAAAAAAAACAAAGTGTAATTTTCCAGGAACTTGTGGCAAAATATAAAATATTCCATGGACTCAACATGGCTATCAGCAAATAGTTTGGGGTGTCTACTTTCCAAAAAGGTTTAATTTGGGGGGGGGGGGGGGGTTGAACTGTCCTGGCATTTTATGCACAACATTTAGAAGCTTATGTCACACATCACCCACTTTTCTAACCACTTGAAGACAAAGCCTTTTCTGACACTTTGTGTTTACATGAAAAAAAAATTTTTGCAAGGAAATTACTTTGAACCCCAAAAAATTATATATTTTTTAAAGGAAAGGCCCTACAGATTAAAATGGTGGGTGTTGCAATTTTTTTTTCCTCACACATAGGGATGAGCTCAGGTGTGTTCGCATGCTCCACGTACAGAGCCCGCCAGGAAGTCAGCACAGCACTGTGCTAATCACAGGCAGTGAGACATTTCCCGATCTCTGCAGCTGCGCATCGGGGCAATGTCTCACTGCCTGTGATTAGTGCAGCGCTGCGCCGACTTCCTGGTGGGCTCTGCGCGTGGAGCATGCAAACACGCCTGAGCTCATCCTTACTCACACAGTATTTGCTGGGCGATTTTTCAAATGTAATTTTTTGGGAAAAAAACACTCTTTTTAAAATTTCAATGCACTAAAACACATTATATTGTCCAAAAGTTTGACTAAATAAAAAAAGTGTTGGGTTCCCAATTAGGATTGGCGAATGCAGCAGGAAGGGCATTATGGGCTGGACGGGCCTGTGTTTGTCTTCTTCTTGGTGGCAGTGGGACACTACTCATGCTAGCCACCTCGCCAGCTTGAACTGAACTTGTGGGACTCGCCACGTCACCAAGTGTTACTGCAGTGCTGGATGAACGACCAGGATGTACTAGGCTGCTGGTGCTTGCCAGTTCACCAGAAGGATGAGCGGCGCTAGTACTGGCTCTCTGCTCCATATGAGAGCCCTGCGGTTCTTGCACCTCACTGACAGCAGAAGAATGGGGTCTGGTACGCTTGACCTTGGCAGGGACCACAACTCCGTCATCAGAGCTATTTGTCAGGGTGCCGCTGCTGTCTACAGGTTCGTATTCTGAGCCTGAATCTGACTTCCTCTTCAATATCTGTCATGCTCAGAAACGTGTAGGCCTCTTCACTAGTGTACCTTCGATTTGACATTTTGATCTCTAAATTTACTGGTACACTAGTGAGACTCACAAGAAAAAAAGCACCTGACTGTCAGCAACTGCTTCAAACACTGCAATTCTGTGAACGCTGCAGTTATGTGTTTTTTGCTATGCACTTGGGTGAGCTGGGCTGGGGAGCGGCTAAACGCAGGTATCTGGGCTGACCCCACTAACACTGCATTTTTGGGAACCCTAAACTGCTGGGGACGCTAGTATAGATCTGATCAGATCAGTTATTGATCCGTTCAGACACTATACTACTAAGGGAGGCGTATGGTGCGTGTGTGGGTGTTAGCACTACTGGCACTAATCTGACACTTCCTGGGGCGACGCAGACCCTATCTGATGCTAAAACCTAACGATGGTCACCCGCCATGTGTTCAGGGGGTTAAACCTTTATTTAGGTAAAATATGGTGGGTGCCCTGATGCTATAAAAAGTAAACTAGCTAACCTGTGTCACTGGTGACGGGGTGATCAATGGGTTAAACCTCTATTAGGGTGGGTTAGGGGGGGTCCCTAGACCTATCTGGGCCTAATACTAATTACCCTAATGCTGATTTTTGTCACTAATGACACCAGCACAGCGATCAAAAAAAATCGAAATGCTGCACTGGCTGACACAGTGACAGTTGGTGAAGGGGTTAACTGGGGGGGTGATCAGGGGGTGGCAAGTGTACTTACATGGACTGGTGTCAGTGTAATGTTGGTGCAACTCACTGTTCGATGTTATCTCTCCTCGGTCTGGAACGGAAAAGACCGACACAAGGAGAGATGACATCACTTACTCTGTCAGTGTTTACAGTTGCACAGACAGGGGAAGGATCTCATTCGCCAGGACCGATCACCAGGTCCAGGCCAGATTTCATTGGCCTGGGCCTGGAGATTGATCGGTTCTGGATCGCGACGGCCGCGCGCACGACGTATAGCTACGACACTTCGCGCAGCCGGATCAATCTGCCGCAGTATAACTGCGGTGGCTGCTCCGGAACCGGTTAATTATAAACAGCAACTGCTTAGTAAGGTTAAAAAAGGACATAAATAAAAAAGAATATGCTTTAAATATTCTCTGTTCCTAAAAAAAAAAAATGCCCCATGAAAGTAATGTAATGATACTTAACTGGCAGTTTTGGGGGGTTTAGATCCCTGTTTACCCCACTGGGCACTGTGCATATTTATTTATTTATTTATTTTTATGTTAGTATTAGAGCCTCTTTAACAATAAAAAAATCCTAATCTGTTATCATATGACAAATCTGTGCATTACTATTGTACCATTACAGTTTCATAAATATAAGTAACTGTTTTTATTTTGTGTACTTTTAAGAAAACATGCAATCCTTTTTCAAACCGCTTCTTTACCTTTAGAAAAAACATTTACAGCTCTAACAATATATAGCTCTTTTTACAGGCAAAAATTAACACATTTTTATATCTGGGTGGTTCTACTTTAAAAAATATATATTTACACTGTTTTTAAGTTTATCTGAATCTGGCTGGCATCAACTTGTTTGTAAACATAGTCATGTAATCACGCGTTCTGGAACCATGTTGATTGGGTCCCAATGCTACACTCAGGAAACTGGGACCAAACTACATATATTTAAAGTAAGATTTATTTACAGTGAAACCAAAATCCATCAACCAAAATCCATCAAAACACCAGCAAACATAAAATATATACTTGAACCAAAAACCAAGTGACAAAATACCTAACTAAACAACTTGACAGAGTAACAGAAAGTATAACTAGCGAACGAACAATATACAATATATACAAATGGAAACACGGAAAAGCAGGGTAATACTGGAGAAGCAGGTAACATACAGTATCTCACAAAAGTGAGTAAACCCCTCACAAAATATTTTGTGTGGCCACCATTGTTTTCCAGCACTGCCTTTACCCTCTTGGGCATGGAATTCACCAGAGCTTCACAGGTTGCCACTGGAGTCCTCTTCCACCCCTCCATGATGACGTCCCGGACCTGGTGGATGTTAGAGACCTTGCGCTCCTCCACCTTCCATTTGAGGATGCCCCACAGATGCACAATAGGGTTTAGGTCTGGAGACATGCTTGGCCAGCCCATCACCTTTACCCTCAGCTTCTTTAGCAAGGCAGTGGTTGTCTTGGAGGTGTGTTTGGGGTCATTATCATGTTGGAATACTGCCCTGCGGCCCAGTCTCCAAAGGGATCATGCTCTGCTTCAGTATGTCACAGTACATATTGGCATTCATGGTTCCCTCAGTGAACTGTAGCTCCCCAGTGCCAGCAGCACTCATGCAGCCCCAGACCATGACACTCCCACCACCATGCTTGACTGTAGGCAAGACACACTTGTCTTTGTACTCCTCATCTGGTTGCCGCCACACATGCTTGACACCATCTGAATCAAATACGTTTATCTTGGTCTCAGCAGACCACAGGACATGGTTCCAGTAATCCATGTCCTCCTTAGTCTGCTTGTCTTCAGCAAACTGTTTGTGGGCTTTCTTGTGCATCGTTCTTAGAAGAGGCTTCCTTCTGGAATGACAGCCATGCAGACCAATTTGATGCAGTGTGTGGCGTATGGTCTGAGCACTGACAGGCTGACCCCCACCCCTTCAACCTCTGCAGCAATGCTGGCAGCACTCATATGCCTATTTCCCAAAGACAACCTCTGGATATGAAGCGTCGCTGAGCACGTGCACTCAACTTATTTGGTCGACCATGGCGAGGCCTGTTCTGAGTGGAACCTGTCCTGTTAAACTGCTGTATGGTCTTGGCCACTGTGCTGCAGCTCAGTTTCAGGGTATTGGCAATCTTCTTATAGCCTAGGCCATCTTTATGTAGAGCAACAATTCTTTTTTTCAGATCCTCAGAGAGTTCTTTGTCATGAGGTGCCATGTTGAACTTCCAGTGACTAACATGAGAGAGTGAGAGCGATAACACCAAATTTAACACACCTGCTCCCCATTCACACCTGAGACCTTGTAACACTAATGAGTCACATGACATCGGGAAGGGAAAATGGCTAATTGGGCCCAATTTGGACATTTTCACTTAGGGGTGTACTCATTTTTGTTGCCAGCGGTTTTATTTTAGGGGACAGCAAATTTACACTGTTAAATAAGCTGTAAACTCACTACTTTACATAGTAGCAAAGTGTAATTTCTTCAGTGTTGTCACATGAAAAGATATAATAAAATATTTACAAAAATGTGAGGGCTGTACTCACTTTTGTGAGATACTGTATAGGAAGGGGGAACCAAACCTGGGATCAGGAAAAAGGGGAAATAGGAACAAGGCAGCAGGGTTTAGGGTATACTGTAGGTACAAGGCAAACAGCATGATCAAGAGCAGGGACAAAATAAATGACTTGCAGTATCTGGCAGCAAAGCAAAACACTGGAGCATGAGAGAAATTTAGAGGAGGAACTAAATACCCTTATAGAAGCCAGCATCAGGTGGAAACTAATTACTGGGATCTGCTGGCTGCAGAAAGACACCCGCTGGTGGACACCAGCAAACACCCGAATTTGCACTTGGCACTTGGCAGGATGTTCGCACGCCGAGTGCCTCACAATGCACTGCACACTGCACAGTGCATTCTAGGGCCCTAATTGAATGAAGCATTGCACCTGACCGCTGGTCAGGTGCAAGTGTTCGCCCAATTAGGGCACACAGCACAGTCAGAGCCATGATTGAACAAAGTTATGATGATCCTACAGGAACCTTTTGCAGTGTGTTGTTAGAGTGGAGATAGATAGAGTAGGGCTCTGTTTGCTACTAGCGAGTTAGTGTGTTATTGTGACTCTGAGTGTAGAGTGTCAGTGTAGTGTTATGCCGCGTACACGCGGTCAGATTTTCCGACGGTAAATGTTCGATGTGAGCTTGTTGTCAGAAAGTTTGACCGTGCGTATGCTCCATCAAACATTTGCTGTCGAAATTTCCGCCAACAAATGTTTGATAGCAGGTTCTCAAATTTTCCACCAACAAAACTTGTTGTCGGAAAGTCCGATCGTGTGTACAAAAGTCTGTTGCACAAAAGTTCATGCATGCTCTGAATCAAGCTGAAGGAGCCGCACTGGCTATTGAACTTCCTTTTTATAGTCCCGCTGGAATTTTTGGCCCACATTTGTGTGACCGTGTGTATGCAAGATAAGTTTGAGCCAACATCCTTCGAACAAAAATCCACGGTTTTGTTGTAGTCTGAGTATAGTGTGAGTATAGTGTAGTGTCAGTGCAGTGTTAGTGTAGTGTGATAAAATAAACCACAGGGGATGACTGTGGACTGAACTGCCCTCTCCCACAGGAGGTGTGTGTTGATTACAATCAATTAACCATTTGTCTCACTGGGAGGAAATTTTATTTTTTTTAAATGCAGTGTGAATAAATTGACATGCACAAAAAAACAATGACATATAAAAACCAAAAATCGGACATAGCCCAAAGTGGCTAAAGGGGTCTGGAGGGAAGTGTACACTCCAAAAATAAAATGAGCAGGTAGTTCGAAAAAATAAAAAAATCAGAGTGTAGAGTACAGACGCCCTCCTGGCAATTGAGCGTTGCGCTGTAGCCGTCTTTTGGCTATAGCGCAGGCGCCTAGTGGTTAAAGAAGTAGCAAGCTACATTTATTTGTATATTTTAGCAAACCAAATAATATTGTTTACACGTAAATCTGTTAATGTGTATAAGACATTGTTTACACAGGAGTACCTTAGACCCCTTTCACACTGAGGCTGATTTTTTAGGCATTTTAGCGCTGTAAAGCGCCTAAAAACTGCCTCTCATGCCTCCCCAGTGAGAAAGCCTGAGTGCTTTCACACTGGGGCGGTGCGCTTTTGGGACGGGAATACAAGTCCTGCAAGCAGCATCTTTGAGGCGGTATAGGAGCGCTGTATACAGCACTCCTGAACCGCCCCTGCCCATTGAAATGAATCGGCAACGCTTCCGAAGCACCTAGAAAGCGATTCGAAAGCACTGCAACATGGGCGCTTTTAACCCCTTGTTCACCCTTTCTTGGGGGTTAAAAGCACCCCGCTAGCTGCCGAAAGCACCACTTAAACAGCGGTAAAGCGCTGTTAAAACTAGCGACACTTTACCGCTAACAGACCCGCCGCTCCAGTGTGAAAGAGGTCTAATGCCCCGTACACACGGTCGGAAAATCCGACCACAAATTCCATCGGATTTTTTCCGACGGATTTAGTCCAACACTGGTGTTGCATACACACGGTCGGACAAAGTTGTCGGAAAATCCGATCATTCTGAACGTGGTGACGTTTGTTGCCTACGACTGGACTACGTAGAGGCTAGTAGCCAATAGCTTTGGTCTTGTAATGTGATCTGAGCATGCGTGGCACTTTGTCCGTCGGAATTCGCTACACACGATCGGAATTGGTGTGATCGGACTTTGTTGTCGGAAAATTGTTAGAGCAGGAGATAAAACTTTGTCCGTCGGACAATCCGATGGAAAATGTCCGATGGTGCCTACACACGGTCGGAATTTCCGACAACATTGTCCGATAGGACAGAATCCATCGGAAAATCCGACCGTGTGTATGGGGCTTAGGAGTACATGTGAGCAAAGGGTCTAAAGCCCCATACACACGGTCGGATTTTCCGATGGATTCTGTCCTATCGGACAATGTTGTCGGAAATTCCGACCGTGTGTAGGCACCATCGGACAGTTTCCATCGGATTGTCCGACGGACAAAGTCCTATCTCCTGCTGGATAGATTTTCCCACAACAAAGTCCGATCACACCAAATCCGATCGTGTGTAGCGTAGTCCGACGGACAAAGTGCTACGCATGCTCAGAAGAAATTCTGTGACGGAAGCGCTCGGTCAGGTAAAAACTACCTTTCCTAATCGGCACATTCGTCACGCTGCAATGTTAAAATGTCTTTAATGCAGCGCATTCTCTTTTTCTTTACAATACAAGAAGAATGACATGTTTTAGCTGCTCCTATTCACCCGCACTTCTCCCAAACTTAGTTCTTTATTAGTTTTCAGGATTTCTAGACTACATGTTTATTTTTACTCAGATCGTAAAAGAATCTTTGTTATATTTTTTGGATGATTTGTCATTTTTGTATTTTTTTTGGAATACATATTTTAAGCAGTTCTTTTATTTTTTTTTGAGGGGGGTTGTGTGTCTCAACTTAGCAAAACAACATTATTAACATTTCTATTTGTTGCTTAAATTTACTAGGAGTTTGTTGGTTGTTGGTGCCCCTTGTTAATTATACTTTATGATTAGTGAAATGTACCTGCCTACTCACAAATAAACTGTCATTGTAGAAAAGTAAAACACATAGGCAATGATTATTTCAAATACAAAATACCTTTATTTAGGTCTCAGCAACAAACCAAAGAGGAACGCAGCGATGGAGAAACTTGGGGAATTTGCAAAGCCTTGGACCCCCACGGCAACCATCATTTTACAAGCGTCTAAAATTGGGGGCCTGAGGAGTACCTATCTAAATAATAAGGGAGTGCTATCTGGTCCAGAAGTCCAAAACATCCGGAACTGCAGCAGATGCCATCTAGGTCCCCAGGCTCTGGTACTACGAGAGGCTCCATCTTCTCTCAGACCAGACTGAATCCAAGTCGTCACTCTCAGGTCTTCCTTGTACGCTTCCTTCCACGCTGTGGTGCTGGTGGGGTGGCAGAAGGAGGAGGAGGAGCAAGGTCACTATCGCAAACATGTGTGAGTGGTGTCATCTCCCCAGCCATCCCCTCATTTATGACCTTGAGGATGACCCCCTCACACATGCTGCGTTGCCCCTCCTCCATACCCTTCATTTTATTGGCAACCAAGGAGCCAAAAGCCTCCTCGTAGGTGGGTGTGGCATATAGGGAGGCTGAAGCATCTCTGATCAGCTGGAGCGCTGACTCTCCCACCTCCCCCATCCTTTTCGCCCTTCTGTAGGGAAGGCGGAGGGGAGGGACTTGGGAGACAGTCAGGCTCCTACGCCTACCCCCCTCTTGGCTGCCACTAACCCCTGCCTCCTCCTGACTGCCACATTCCACAGCCACCTCCTGGCTGAGGTCTTCCTGTGTATGAAAAAGGGACATAGTTTGAGTTATTTGTTCATCAAACACACACAATTCTCATCTAGTGACTGTTGCAAAATGTTTACAAATAGAAAACCATACAATTCTCAGCCCTGCAGTTTAGATTCTTGCCCCAACTGTCTCCAACACTACTGTCAGTTGATATGTCAAACACGTTAGGAACTAAGCAATTGGGGATCCTGAATTAAGTGAACATCATTCATTATTCACAAAAATGGTTACAAAACTACTATACCTGCCACAAGCTGGGCTCCTCCACATCTTCCAGACTGGAAGGCTCAGGTTGCTCCTCGGAAGCCTCATCAGGGGTGGCGTGCATGGAAGGACACGTGCAAGGAAGAGTCGAGAGTGACTTCCTGACATTAGCCTGGTCTTTGAGAAAATGGAGCCTGTCATAGTACCAGAGCGTGGGGACATAGACCTCATCTGCTGCAGCTCCAGATGCTTGGGACTTCAGGACCTTATTGCGCTCCCGGAAATAGGTACTCCTCAGGTTGGCAATTTTTATTCTTAAGGTCTCCACGGTTGCCGTGGGGAACCTTGGCTTTACAAATGCCACAAGTTTCTTCATGGCTGCGTACCTCTTTGGTTTGTTGCTGTAGTCTCGGTGTTTTGCCTGCCATAATAGGGGCATTTCCCTATATTTATCAATGAAGAGGGGGAGAAAACTCACATGGTTGAAGCCCTCCATAATCTCTGCAAGACACAACACCACACAAAACACTATAAATTATGTCAGGCTAAACTCTCCTAATCTTCTCCATAAAGAAGCCGCAAGGTCTAATCAGTCTAGGCTAGTTATGTACCAACGTTATAGCGATCGTCTCGTGCGTGAGCTTTCTCTCCCCTCGTCTCACAGATCGTGGCTACGACACAGGCGTGTGACGTTTTATGTACAGTGCACATGCGTCAAACTCCGCCCACCCCTGACGATCTTTCTCGTCTATTCCCCACCCCTTCTCTTTACGGCGCAGTGGGGAAAGCACATGGCGGGGACACAGCAGGTGCGCCCAAAATATTGCAGCAACGAGGAGGAGGACGAGGAAAGGCCGAGGCAGAAACGTCCCGATCCCGGAGCCTGAAATTCAAGGCCTCCAATATGTCATTTGGAGAAATGTTGGAGATGGTGGACATATTAAAGAGGAGCGACTATGATGGGAAGTATGGGCATTACCTCAACCCCAATGTCCGCAAGGCAAAGATCATGTCTAAAGTTGTGAGGAGGCTGTACAATCATTTTGGGGTACAACGATCCAAGGAGCAGCTGAGGAAACGCTGGTCAGACCTGAAACTGAGGGAGCCCGATCCGTACAGAAAGATCAAGCGAGTTCTTCAAAAAAGTAAGTAGTTGT
Source organism: Lithobates sylvaticus (assembly GCA_028564925.1). Taxonomy (NCBI): domain Eukaryota; kingdom Metazoa; phylum Chordata; class Amphibia; order Anura; family Ranidae; genus Lithobates; species Lithobates sylvaticus. The sequence goes on from CM053027.1 coordinate 245,157,219, forward strand.
GTTTTGTGTTTGATTTTTGGCTTGCATACTGCTCCATGTGTTTGTATTTTTACAAAGTTGTACATTCTAAAATGGCCACTTTGAGGTTCGTCTGTGCATTTGATCGTACTCAACCTCGATCTTTCTGCCACTGTCATGTTCGTGTGTGTGTGTGTCCATTCGATCGTACTCAACCTCGATCGTTCGGCCACTTATAATACAATGTTTGGTGTTTTTTTGGGGGAAAGGAAGTTTGTTCTCACTAGAAATGTCATCAAGAATGTAAAGCCAATTTATTCTATGTAAAGGAGAGGTCACCCAGTAGCTGATTACCCATCTGGACTCTAGAGCACTAGTGCTGGGACACCCAAACCCACTTTTTATTATGCTTTTCCACACATGTGCTCCAGTGGATACTAGAGGGGGGTCTCCATCAGACAAACTTCTACCAAAAAGCTAGTAAGTTTAGCACCTTTACAAAGTGACTACATTCATGTTGTTGTCATTGTAACTGCCCAAACAAAAATATTGTCACTCACTTTCAAGCAATGTTTGACATTTCCTATTTCTGTCCTCAATAGATTGTGTTGCTAAATCTTCCTTTTGTACCTTCTCATAGGGGAGCGAAAACTCGTGACGTCTAAGGAAACCACAAAACCAACACCTCCCAAAGAAGGGGAAAGACCAGAAGCAGAGGAGGAGGAGGAGGAAGGAGAGATCATAGAAATTGGAGAACTTGTCACCACAACAGGTGAGTGTGGGAGAACACAGCTACTGGTAAGCTAATCAATGTATGCCTGCGTCATTTCCAAAACACATTTGTGTTTTTTTTTGTTGTTTTTAGGTGACGTGGATGTTGTGGAAGAAGAATCGCACTTTACCACAGAGAGTGCCCACGTACTCATCGGGGAGATAATGGTCTGCAATCAAGATCTAGATGACATAAAGCAAAACATCAATGATGTTCAACAAAAATTGAAGAACATCATTGATGTTTTAGGAAAAATCTGAAAACGCACCAAGTAATTAACACACATTTGTGGCTGTTTCTGAACACATTTGCAACTTAAGAACTGTGTGAAATTTGGAACATGCACACATTGTGTCCACATGTGCTAGCTCCCATCATGGTGGATGAATGACAACGTTTTTTTGGGGGTGCAACCACTTTACGAACTACAAAAGTGGTCGTGGTGAAGGGGTTGCACCCCCAAAAAACGTCCATTCATCCCCATGATGGAAACTGGCACTTTTGAAGATTCTAGGCATGTGTTTTACCATCTAATGACCATTTTCATACCCAAATTGTGTGCATGTTCTAAATTTCCACTTTCCAGGGGTGACCCCCCATGTGATGAAGGCAAGATCAAACACACTTTGAACATATAGTCATGTCTGATCTTGTCTTCACTTTAGAAAGTTGAACTTTCCTAGTTCCTATGTTCTGTTTTGCTCCATGCCTGGTTTGACCAAATGCAGAATGTTTGTAAACAATGTTGTCAAGAACCAAGATCTTGTCAGTTTTGGCAAGAAGTTTGTAAATGCACTTGTGAATGTGTTGCAAGTAAACTTTTTTAATTTTCTAAATGTGTGGCTTCCTTATTTCCAAAAAAAAAGCATTATGTATGTCAAATGTAAAGGATTTTGGGGGCAATGGGTGTTATATACTAAAGGCAAGTACAGTTTGCACTGCAAGTTTCTTTTCCAGGGCACTTTTGCACTGGACTTGTAGAGCATAGTAGATTTGACTTATGTAAATGACACCCACAGTGATTTGTTTGAAAACACGTAGCACACCATTTTTGGGAATACACACATTTCTGTCATGGTGATGAAAAGGAGTATTTTGGGTGTCAGTTATGCACTACAAACCTTCTCTAGACCAAAGATTAGGTATCAAACACACAACAGAAGAATCTTTTTGGGAAGAAGAGACTGTTACCTCCTTTTGCCCAGAAAGTGCATTCCCACTGTTGAAGCTAAAGGGCATAAATGTATATCTCAAATAAGCTAGAATATGGAAATGACCAGAAAACATAGGTTGGTTCAAAAAATATATTTATTTAAAAATGCCTCTCACACATCGTCAGGCAGAGCAATGGCCCCCCTACCCACAAAGTACTCCATATATTGCTTGCGGACCGCGCGGGCATTTAGAGGGGGCAAGCCTGGACGTGCCGCTTGAAGGGCTGTGAGGTCGGCATTGGAAGGGCCCTCAACATCTGGCCCAACGGTCACCACATAGTTGCTGTTGTGTCTTTTCAAAAAGTTGTGCAATATGCAAGAGGCAAGAACAATGTGGTTGAGTTTGTATTCCGCCAAGTTAATAGCCGTCAAAAACAGGCGGAAGTGGCTGGCCAGGATCCCGAAGGTGTTCTCCACCACTCTGCGGGCTCTCGACAGCCTGTAATTGAAGACCCTCTGGTCTGGGGTGAGGGTCCTCATCGGGAAGGGCCTCATCAGATGGGGAGTCAACGCATCTGCAACAAAGACGAAGGGGAGTCCTTCAGCATTCTCCTCTGGAGGTGGCAAGCACAGACTGCCACTTTGGAGACACCAGTAGAACTCCGTGTGCGCAATGGCACCACCATCCGAGATCCGGCCGTTCATCCCCACGTCCGCATACAAAAACTCGTATGTCGCCGACACCACCGCCAACATCACTACACTATTAAACCCCTTGTAATTATAATAGTAGGACCCCGAGTTGGGGGGTGGGACGATGCGGACGTGTTTCCCATCAATTGCACCTCCGCAGTTAGGAAAGTCCCAACGGGTGGCAAAGTGGGAGGCCACAGTCTGCCATTCCTGTGGCGTGGAAGGGAACTGTGGAGTGAAACAAGAAAAAAAAATTAGTCACTTTGCACATAAACATTGCAAGCAGATTAGACACTAAACATCTTGGAACAAGATCAGACTTTTACATTTAAAGCTGGAAAGTATTTGCAACGCAAAGTAGAGGGTCCCCCTAGCAGATGACTCACCCACCATCAATCGCCCCACTTCTAATGCGCCATTGACAATAACTAGGGGTTTGGGGGGGGGGGTTGGACAGGTAACCCTCTGCACTTCATTGATTGCCAAATGGCTCAATAATGTGTGCTAGTTTGGCCAGACCCTCCTTACTTAACACTATTGGCAGCCCACAGGAAAGATAAAATAACATTCAAAATCCCCCCCCCCCCCAAAAAAAAAAGAAACGCACATTTGGACATTCTCAAATTACCTAGCAAGCTAATAGGAGGGAAAGAACACAAAAAAAGAGGAAATGGAAAGTATTGAGCCAGCCCCTTGCACTACATGCTTTGCTGAATTCATCCCTAAAGATGCCCACTATAAAGAGGTAGGTATATAGTGTCTATTGACCTTTGGAAAGCTAGCAGATAGAGGATTGGTACCATCTGACAGAGCAGTTGGGGGAGGGGGTTCAGAATGCATTTGGCAACCCCCCCCCCCCCAACAAAAAGGGAAAAAAAGGGGCTCTACATGAAGTAAACCACACAGCAAACATTTGTGCATATTTTCGGGGGTGTTTGGGGGAAAACAATACTATGCAGCAGAAAAAATACATTGCTTAAGTGACTAGGCCATAGGTGTCTATTTGGCCAGAAGAGCATGCTGGGGAGGTAAGTGAAGGGAAAAATGCATGAAGGAGAAAAGGGGCAGAGCATATTGCAATCATGGTAATTAAGGAAGGAGGTCAAAAATACAAGACATTAGCAAACAGAGCATACATAGAAGGGAATAGTAAAGGAGAAATGTTACCTTAATATAGTCCTCCTGCAGGACCTGTATTATGACAGAACAGGTCTCTGGAATAATGATTCCCAGGGCCTGGGGAGAGATACCTGAAGAGAACTTCAAATCCTGAAGGCTTCTCCCTGTCGCCAAGTACCTCAACGTAGCAACAAGCCTCTGCTCCAGAGTGATGGCTTGTCTCATGCAGGTATCCTGCCGGCTGATAAAAGGGGTCAGCAAAGCCAAAAGACGGTGAAAAACGGGGTCCGTCATCCGGAGAAAGTTCCTGAAATCATCAGGATTATTCTCCCGGATCTCACGAAGCAAAGGCATGTGCGAGAACTGATCACGCTGAAGCAACCAATTCTTGGTCCACATACTCCTCGTCACTCTGTTCATGGACGGGTCTTGGCTCAAAGCTAAAAGCCCGACACCAATTCCGCGTACAGCACGAACTCGGCGACGAGTACGTACGGGAAACATCGCTCACAAACGGTCGGCTGGTCAGAACGGACAAACAGAAAGCACCGATAAACAGCAAGGCCTGAAAGAACGAAATGAATACCAGAAACGAGCAGACAATAAGCAGTGCAAATCAAAGCGTCCTATATCAAGATATAGGCCGCAATGACCAACAAATGCGAACTGACTACACGCACTAATAAACAGATACGCACGGCAAGCACAAACTGAAGAGCAGTAATGATCTGAGTGACAAAACTGAGAAGCGCGAATCATAAGTCCCCAAACCTCGACTAACTCGCGATAAACACGGGATCAGCAGAAGGAGCCCAACGGGTGCCTGACGTGGTGCTGAACTTCCCTTTTCTAATCTCGTGGAAGACGACTTACGTCACGACGTTCTTGCAGACCGGAAATTCCGACAACGTTGTCCGACCGTGTGTACGCAACACCAACATCGGACAAAGTACGACGAACATGATCCGATGGACCTGGTCCTCGGATAATCCGCACGTGTGTATGGGGCTTAAGAGTACATGTGAGCAAAGGGCCTTGTTTGCCCACATGGGATGCACAGGTGTTTTATGCACCCAGGAGCAGGCCTTCCCATTCATATCAGTTAGGATGCAACAGCTGCTCATCAACAGCCACTGCTCCTAATTTGATATCCATGTGGGTGCATGTCCCCAAACTCACACTGTTTGCTGTTGGGGCCATGCACCCACATTGAGGTCAAATTGGGAGCAGTGGTTGTGTTTGTGCAGTGGCTTCCAACCAATAGACACAAATGGGACTGCCTGCACTTGGATGCACATAACAACATGAGGACAAACATGGCCCTTCACATGGATGTATACTTATGTACCCCCGTGTGAACAAGGACTTTCTCATACTGTTGCATTCTGAATTATATGCATTTTTAAAGGCTTTTAATTGTTTCAACTAGCCAAATACATTTCATTGCCCCACTCTGAAATGACAGTGTGATTTCATGCTGTTTCTGATATCACAGTGTGTTTGATTGAACGTTACTTAACAGTTTTTTTTCAAGATACCTTTTTGTGTTTTAAAAAGTATTTCTGCATGACAAATAGTTGTGTTTTCATATAAATTTGAAAGAATAATTTATATGGTTAATGGACCGGCAATGTTTTCAATTGTGCAGCATTACCTGACATTTGTTGTAATATGTTTTTTTCTGCCTTTTAAAGTGTTGCAGTGAGCCATAAATATTGTCACCACACAAATCGTAAAATGTACAGTATTTTTGCACAGTTATAATAGGGTCATCACTCCCAATTGTGTAACTTTCTAGGCACATTCCGCAAGCAGTGTTTGAAAATGATCACCTCAGGCATAATTCATTTGTAAACTAATATAAAAAAAGCAGTTGGCATTACTTATAGTTAGAGGATGTAAAATTGACTGACAGTACTTTGCGTTATATTAAATATTACACATTTTACTTTATGCCTGAACTTAAGTCAGAGAAATAACACAATTGTTATTTAGAAATGTAGGTGGCAATAGATGTTGCAGTAGCAACAATTTATATTTTAATGTCTCTGCCACCTATAATACTTTGTCACTTTAAGTTGAGGTGGAAAGGACAAGGAGTGCAATGCCGGTAGAAGCATTTCATTGAGCTGATTGATTTGAGAAGTTGAGCCTCTTCAGTCTTCACTCAAAAATTCTCTGAATATTCACTTCAATTATTCAAATATGTAAAATATTGAAACATAATTTACATAAAACTGGATATTGAAAGTCAACAGGAATTTTCTTTTCTCATATTGTATGTTGGATAATTAAAATACATGTCCACACCATTTTTTAAGTCTAGATTCTTATTTTCACATATTGTATATTAGTAATGGCATTGTTAAGACTAATGCCGCGTACACACGTTCGGACTTTGTCCGCCGGACTTTCCGAGGGGGGACTTGCCCACACACGCCCGGACTTCCGAGCGTGTGACTTGCCCACACACGCCCGGACTTCTCCCGCAGACAATCCGCGGGAAAAAGTCAGCGGGACTTTTGAAAATGAACGGATTTGCCCACACACGGAGCAGTCCGTTCATTCAGAACATAACTGCAGGTAGACGGGGCTAGCGAAGGCAGTGAATGCCGCCGCGCTAGCCCCGTCACCAGGCATGGATTTAAAGGGAATCCCCACGCCGAAAAAACGGTGTGGGGGTCCCCCCCAAATCCATCTCAGACCCTTATACGAGCACGCAGCCTGGCAGGCCAGGAAAGGGGGTGGGGACGAGCGAGCGCCCCCCCTCCTGAGCCATACCAGGCCGCGTGCCCTCAACATGGGGGGTGCCCTGGGGAAAGCGGCCCCCCACCTTAAAACACCTTGTCCCCATGTTGATGAGGACAAGGGCCTCTTCCCGACAACCCTGGCCGTTGGTTGTCGGGGTCTGCGGGCGGGGGCTTATCGGAATCCGGGAGCCCCCTTTAATAAGGGGGCCCCCAGATCCCGGCCCCCCACCCTATGTGAATGAGTATGGGGTACGATGTACCCCTACCCATTCACCTAAGGTGTAAAATGTAAAGAAAAAAAACACACAATTTTGAAAAAATATTTTATTGCACTGCTCCGGGGGTCTTCTTCCATCTTGGGGGGTCTTCTCGCCGGACTCCTCCGCCATTTACCGAGCTCTTTTACCGAGCAGAGGAGGCCGGCTACCTTCTTTGTCGTCGACGCCGTCGTCTGGGGGTCTCGATCCGCCTTCGGGGGTCTTCCGGGGTCTCTTCTGTTCTTGCCGCGGTCGTCGCTTTCTGCGCCGCTGGCGCCGCCTTCTTCTTCTTCTTCCGATGTTGACCAGTCGCTATCTCTGGCCGGAATGCCAGAGCCGCGCTGTGCTGGGACTTATATAGGGACAAGGGGACAGGGTCACATGCTCATGTCACATGGTGACCCCGCCCCCTGTGATGTCACAGTCCCAGCATCCTCCGGGACGATGGCGTCGACGACGAAGAAGGTAGCCGGCCTCCTCTGCTCGGTAAAAGAGCTAGGTAAATGGCGGAGGAGTCCGGCGAGAAGACCCCCCAAGACGGAAGAAGACCCACGGAGCAGTGCAATAAAATATTTTTTCAAAATTGTGTTTTTTTCTTTACATTTTACACCTTAGGTGAATGGGTAGGGGTACATTGTACCCCATACTCATTCACATAGGGTGGGGGGCCGGGATCTGGGGGCCCCCTTATTAAAGGAGGCTCCCGGATTCCGATAAGCCTCCGCCCGCAGACCCCGACAACCAACGGCCAGGGTTGTCGGGAAGAGGCCCTTGTCCTCGTCAACATGGGGACAAGGTGCTTTGGGGTGGGGGGGCCGCACGGCCCCCCTTTCCCCAGGGCACCCCCCATGTTGAGGGCACGCGGCCTGGTATGGCTCAGGAGGGGGGGGCGCTCGCTTGTCCCCACCCCTTTCCTGGCCTGCCGGGCTGCATGGTCGGATAAGGGTCTGAGGTGGATTTGGGGAGGACCCCCACGCCGTTTTTTCGGCATGGGGATTCCCTTTAAATCCATGCCAGGTGGCATTCACTGCCTTCGCTAGCTCCGTCTACCTGAAGTCACGTGCTAAATGAACGGACTTTCCGATGAGCGGCAAGTCCGTTCATTTCAAAAGTCCGGCGGACTAGCCTACTAACTGTGGGATTGTCCGCCGGACTGCCAAGTCCAGCGGATAATTTTAAAACAAAACTTAAAACCTAGTACGCCGGACTTTTGGCGCCAAAAAGTCCGCCGGCGCCCACACACGAGGGGATTGTCCGGTGGACTCGAGTCCAGCGGACAATCCCGCGGGATAGTCCCTTCGTGTGTACGCGGCATAAGTAATACCCCTATCCTCCCTTAAAGCAGCCAGACCATAAAAACAATGTATCTTACAAAAGTGAGTACACCCCTCACATTTTTGTAAATATTTTATTCTATCTTTCCATGTGACAACACTGAGGAAATTACACTTTGCTACAATATAAAGTAGAGAGCATACAGCTTGTATAACAGTGTATATTTGCTTACTCAGCACACAGTCATTAATGTCCAAACCGCTGGCAACAAAAGTTAGTACGAATTGGGCCAATTAGCCATTTTCCCTCCCCGTTAGGTGACTCGTTAGTGTTACAAGGTCTCAGGTGTGAATGGGGAGCAGGTGTATTCAATTTGGTGTTATTCCTCTCACTCTCTCACACTGGTCACTGGAAGTTCAATATGGCACCTCATGGCAAAAACTATGAGGATAAAAAGAATTGTTGCTCTACATAAAGATGACCTAGGCTATAAGAAGATTACCAAGACCCTAAAACTGAGCTGCAACACGGTGGCCAAGACCATATAGTGGTTTAACAGGACAGGTTCCACTCGAGACAGGCCTTGCCCTGGTCGACTAAAGAAGTTGAGTCATATCCAGAGGTTGTCTTTGGGAAATAGAGTTATGAGTGCTGCCAGCATTGCTTCAGAGGTTGAAAGGATGGGGGGTCCGCCTGTCAGTTCTCTTCTAAAGATGAAGAACAAGAAAGCTTGCAAACAGTTTGCTGAAGACAAGTAGACTAAGGACATGGATTACTGAAACCATGTCCTGTGATCTGGTGAGACCAAGATAAACGTATTTGGTTCAGATGGTGTCAAGCGTGTGTGTCAACAATCAGGTGAGGAGTAAAAAGACAAGTGTGTTTTGCCTACAGTCAAGTATGGTGGTGGGAATGTCATGTTCTGGGGGTTCCTGAGTGCTGCCGGCACTAGGGAGCTACAGTTCTTTGAGGGAACCATGAATACCACTATGTACTGTGACATACTGAAGCAGAGCATGATCCCCCTCCTTTTGAAAACTGGGCTGCAGGGCAGTATTCCAACATAATAAAGACCCCCAAACACACCTCCAAGATGACCACTGCCTTGCTTAAGAAGCTGAGGGTAAAGGTAATGGACTGGCCAAGCATGTCTCCAGACCTAAACCCTATTAAACATCTGTGGGGGATCCTCAAACGGAAGGTGGAGGAGCGCAAGGTCCAAAAAACATCCACCAGCTCTGTGATGTCATCATGAAGGAGTGGAAGAGGAATCCAGTGGCAACCTGTGAAGCTTTGGTCAACTCTATGCCCAAGAGGGTTAAGGCAGTGCTGAAAAATAATGGTGGCCACACAAAATATTGACACTTTGGGCCCAATTTAAACATTTTCACTTAGAGGTGTACTCACTTTTGTTGCCAGCGTTTTAGACATTAATGGCTGTGTGTTGAGTTATTTTGAGGGGACGCAAATTTACACTGTTATACAAGCTGTACACTCACTAATTTACATTGTAGCAAAGTGTAATTTCTTCAGTGTTGTCACATGAAAAGATAGAATAAAATATTTACAAAAATGTGAGGGATGTACTCACTTTTGTGAGACACTGTAATTTTGTCTAGTTAGCTGCATTAATAGGTCAGGCACCTGCTGCTTTTCAGGGGACCAAATCTGAGTGTTGGTGACAGGGTAAGGGGCATGAATGTGGGTGGAAAATATTAGACAGCAAGTGAACATGTTGTCCTTAAAGTTGATGCATTGAAAGCAGAAAAAATGGGCAAGCATAAGGATTTGAGAGACTATGGCAAGGGCCAACTTTTAATGGCTAGACTACTGGGTCAGAGCATCTTTAAGGCAGGGTTCACACTGCAGCACAGAGCTGGTCACAACAGGTGTCCGGTGCGTCCCTGTTCCCCATTTCAGGTTGTCACTTGAAAAGTAAACATTGTAAATATTTACAAAAATGTGAGGGTTGTACTCACTTTTGTGAGATACTGTATATATTATTATTGTATGTATTAATTTAAGAAAAATATTTGATTGCGGTACTCACTGGAGTGTAACAAGCAGGCACTTAGTAGGTGACACTGCTTTCCGTCATGTTGTGCCCTGCAACTGAAAGTGGGTTGTAAGAATCTCAAGAAGGCTGTCAACTGGAAAAAAATGTTTTCAGTGTTCTGGATTTGTATATACTGTAATTGTGCTGAATCACAATTTACAGTTTACATATATACTTACTGTGTACATACATACGTAGTGTACATTGCAATGGACATTTGTGTATAATCAAATCATTTTCCAGGGTGAATTTATCAGCCTGTACAACCACTTTAATTTATAAAAAAAAAAAGAAAAAACAGGCTGAAATAATCACAAACATCTGTGTGTGTGCTGACATCACAGCAATGCTCTGCCCTAATCCTGGTAAAGGTCCAACGCTGCCTTTTACTCTCATACTGTGTGCGCAATGGATGCACCCAATAACACCATTTGGCTTGCCCCAATCTCCTCATCTGTTTTCTTCTCCTCATTATAGCTCAATATCACAATGATCAGGGCTGTTGTGCTAGACATCCTATTTGCCAAGATGTCTCTATGTTTTTTTTCTTCACCCCTACACCTAACTTACAAACAGGAACAGGATGTGATGTTACAGGTCATATCCTGCAAAATACACAGCGGTTTAACACATGTTAAAACAGGCATCAAAATGTGTATAAGCACACACAAAAATGCATGCAAATGGATAAGAATACATTTTACTGCATGTTCAGTGTTAACAAGCCCTAAATGTTAGGGATACTTCTTTTATCTATCCTGGGCACAAAAACAGTGACAGTACTAAAATAACAATTAAATGTGCGGTACACAAAATGAGAAAAAATACAAAACACACCAAATTAATTACCTTAAACTACCCAAAATGTTCTCCAACACCATTCACTTCAAATAAAGAAAAATACATTTTTGTAGCTCACGTCATTAGTAGCCCAACAAGCACATTCAAAAGTTTAATGCCGTGTACACATAGCTGGACTGAATTCCGCCGGACTTTTCAACGGACTTTCGACTGACTTTTGACGGACTTCCGTCGAATCGGACTTGTCTACACACAATCACACCAAAGTTCGACAGATTCGACCATGATGACGTACGACCAGACTAGAATAAGGAAGTTCATAGCCAGTAGTCAATAGCTACCCTAGCATCGTTTTTTGTCTGTCGGACTAGCATACAGACGAACAGATTTTTCGACCGGACTCAAGTCTGTCAGAAAGCTTTGAAACTTGTTCTAAATCTAAAGTCCGTCTGATTTTTCAACAGCAACGGTCTGATGAAGCCCACACATGGTTGAATTGTCCGACGGATTTGTTTAGTCGGACCTTTGCTGTCGAAAAGTCCAGCTGTGTGTACACGGCATAAAGCCCCATACACACGGTCGGATTTTTGCATGGATTCTGTCCGATCGGACAATGTTGTTGAAAAATCAGACCGTGTGTATGCACCATCGGACAGTGTACGTCGGATTGTCCGACGGACAAAGTCCTATCTCCTGCTGGATAGATTTTCCAACAACACGGTCCGATCACACCAAATCCGATCGTGTGTACGGTTGTCCGACGGACAAAGTGCTACGCATGCTCAGATCACATTACAAGACCAAAGCTATTGGCTACTAGCCTCTACGTAGTCCCGTCGTAGGCAACAAACGTCACCACGTTCAGAATGATCGGATTTTCCGACAACTTTGTCCGACCGTGTGTACGCAAAACCAACATCGGACAAAGTATGACGGACATGATCCGCCGGACCTGGTCCTCGGATAGTCCGAGCGTGTGTATGGGGCTTTAGAGTTTCTTCTGTGGTCAATTTTCGTCAACTAAGAAACTGGTAATTTTTTGGTAAAATCTATTTTTGCTGACATCACTCATTCATTTTCAAATAATTATATATTTATTCTCATATTACATAATTAGTTTACATCTAAATTAAGCAACTTTTTGCCTGATGCAATTTGGGAATCACTGTTGATGACGGTGGTAACTACAAATTATCAGAAATCTATGATATGTGGGTTAAGAGTCACATAAAACTATAAGTAGCGCTACCCACCGTAGGAGCGACTTGAGTACGTTTGGTTCTGTACTCTGCCTCTCAACCCCAAGAACTGTCCCAGCCCCTCTGGCACACCTAGCAAACAATGTACTTGCAAATACAGTAAAACAGACACACATGTAGTGAACAGAAAGTTTGTTTACTGGGAGACTTCCCACAATCAAACAAACAGTGATCTAATAACTCAATAGTCAAGAATGGCAAATTGTGGTCTTTAATATTGTTAATCAAAACCAAAATGCAGAGTTCAAAATAGCACAGTCAAACAACTTAAATAAATCTATAGTGGCCTATGCACTCAGACATAAAGGGGAATTGATCTGACTTAACAACGGTCGGTCTGTTTCCCTCTAATCCTGAAATCACAGACCCAGGCAATGAACATGTGAGGCAATAGGTCACAAATGAAAATGATCACTTTAACAGTTAATGTGAGTGTTCCCCTTTAAAGGTAGTCACTGGAATCACTAAATTAATGATACTGAAAGAGTAAGGCCCCTTTCACACTGGGGCGTTTTTCAGGCGGTACAGCGCTAAAAATAGCGCCTGTTCACCGCCTGAAAAAATCCGGCCCCTTTAACTCCAGTGTGAAAGCCGGCGGGCTTTCACACTGGAGCGGTGCGCTAGCAGGATGGCAAAAAAAGTCCTGCTAGCAGCATCTTTGGAGCGGTATAGGAGCGGTGTGTTCATCGCTCCTATACCGCTCCTTCCCATTGATTTGAATAGGAAACCGCGGTAAAACCGCGGCAATACCGCCGCAAAGCGCCGCTACGGCGGTGCTCTGCGGGGGATATTAACCCTTTTTCGGCCGCTCACGGGGGGTAAAACCGCACCACAAGTGGCCGAATACCGCGGTTAAAACGACAGTAAAGCAGCACTAAATATAGCGCTGCTTTACCGTCACCGCAGCTCCCCGCCCCAGTGTGAAAAGGGCCTAACAGAAAGGGTCCTCACAATGGAGATATCCAGGATTTTTGGCTAGCCTGGCATTGGTGCACTTGGTGTCCTGTTGAGAAGGATAAACAAAGGGGTACTTGAAAGTATCCTGGTAGGCAAAATGAAATGTAGGATGCTAGCAGTATCCTGGTAGGCAAAGTGGAATGTGGGATGCTAGCAGTAACTGGGTGGACAAGTGGAATGTAGTGACTTTTCAGCAGGGTGCAAGTGTTCCTACAAATGTGGGCACTGGTAAGGCAATGTTGCCTGACTACCGTGTCTTTAAAAATGGGCAAACGCCCGCTTCAACTGCAACCAAAGGCTCAAGCGACAGGTTCCCGAAAGTCCTGATTGGCAACCTTGTAACCGGATCGGCCCACTCCCTCAGGAACGCCTAGAGATGCATCTGTGATCCCTCTCGGATGGGATGTCAGTCACTGTCCGACTCCTGGAACTGTGGCAGGATGGATCCCCTTCATGGGTAACAGCAGCCCCTCAGATCACATCTGTCTCTTTCTCTGACTTGTGGAGAACTCCCCTGCCTTCCAAAATGGAGTCTCTCGCCACCCCAATGCTTTGCAGAGCCCTCTGGGATTTTTAGTCCCGCACCTTTACGAGTCAGTTGCTGGAACTTCATGTCCCATGATCCTCTGTTGCTGTTGCCTCTCAATAGCTGTGTGTGAGAGGGGGGGTGGGAAATCCCCTGCAGGAGCTGGCAGGCAAGTTCTCCCTGTGTGAATAGCCTGTGTAATTCTGGCAGCAGCCAGCATCATAAGGCCACCACTACATATAGACAATTGTGTTTCTTTTTATGATGTGCATTTCTATCTCCATACATATAAACTTATAATGTGGTCACAATGGAAAAACATTTTTATTCCATTTCAGATGTATTTAAAGGATAAGTTCACATTTTATAACATGTTACACCCATATTCTGGGTGTAACATGTTATGAAAGGACGAACCCCCGCTTAACCACCAACCCCCCTCCCCCGCTATGACAGCTAGCAGGGAATCTTCTTCTTCTCCTGCCAGCCGTCAACATATTTTTATAACCGTGGCCAGGCAGTCGGAGCCCCGCTCGGCCACTTATTTTTTTTACATTTTGGCACTCATTTACAGTCCTCTGTGAATGGAAAATTACAAGTCCTGACAGCCATTGGAGGCTGTTGGCTTGTAGTTCTCAAAAAACTTCCATAGCACTGTGGCAGTTCATTGATTCTTCTTGACAGCATGTATCGGCTTGCTCATATGAGGTACGAGCAAGCAGATACACTGACAGGTCTGCAGGAGACCTGCATGGCATCAGTGATCTGCTGATGGCTGGTGCAATGCTTTATAGCAGGGTTCTCAAACTGGTGGCCCTCCAGCTGTTGTGAAACTACAAGTCCCATGAGGCATTGCAAGGCTGACCATTACAAGCATGACTCCCACAGGCAGAGGCATTATGGGACTTGTAGTTTCACAACAGCTGGAGGGCCGCCAGTTTGAGACCCCTGCTTTACAGGCTCCTGCAACACAAAATAATAAATGCACATTTTTTTTACCTGCAAAAGGTGAACTTATTCTTTAATATATAGCAAATAAAGCACACTGCTACAGTACTAGCAACTAATACAACCTTATACATTTCCCATCCTAACTGACATTCATCAATCTATTAAAACCTAAAAATAAAGCAAACAGAACATTTTGGTCTGTATCTAGGTAACCAGGGGTCAAGTCCTGGGGAAAAAAGTGTGGGAACTCCCACCCAAGATCCACTCGTCCACCAAAAAAAAAAAAAAATGATACGCTCATATGCACGAATGCTTCAAAAGTGGTATTTTTCATCCAATTTTCGTATTGTGTGTATGAAGCTTAACTGTTAGTACATAAAAAAACAATCCTCAATAAACATAAATACGGTAATTCTCTGAATAATAAGCATTCATTCAATTATGCTTCCATGCAAATGTGAACATCATGTTCTGATCTTTATTGGGGAATTTTATTTTGTATATAGAATGTTTATGTGGTGAGTTTACACTTTTCATTGAACAGAGTTTGGATAACACGGGGTTAAACGGAAAGGTCATAAATTAACTGCACATTATCTGGACAGAATGCTTGGGGAGATAGTGATGTGTTCCTGCTTAGGAGATGTATGTTAGCTTGGGGGGCTGCAAACTCTGCAGGGCTCCAACACACACTCGCTGCTATTCCAACCCTTCACATATTTCCACATAAACTTCCCTCCTGGCATTAAACTTTGCCAGGTATTGTGCTCAGCTTACCACCACAAACTGATGTTCCTCCCTCAGCTCACCTCTCTCCCTGCATGTCCTGTGAGCAGAATAGCTGTGCTCCTCCTCTGGGTTCTCTCATCATATGGCACTGATGATAGAGGAGGGGGGGATTCAGCGGTACACACAGAGCAAGTATGCAGGAGACTGGGGGGGGGGGGGGGAGACAGAAAGTCAGGAGTGGCCCGCGGGGAGGAGCGCATCACAAGAGGTATGACTAAATACAATCTCTTAGCAGCAGGGACCTGATCTACCTGTCAGCTAGCTGTGATTGACAGGTAGATTGATGCGGAAGCTGTCATGGGGACCCCTACTGGCAATGCCTAAATGGTCAGGTGTGTGGCACTTACTATTGCGAGCTTTATCTTCAGCTGCAGGTGTAGCACCTGCCACACAGCTCGCATATTTCAAAGTCTTGCAGGACACGGCTGCTAATGGGAACTGAGTTCATGTTGTGGAAAAAGTACAGGAACTCCCATTAGTTCCTGCAGGACTTGGGCCCTGTAGGTAACACATTGCTACAGTATTAGCAACTGATACAACCGTATACATTTCCCATCCGAACTGAAATTCATCAATCTATCAAAACCTAAAAATAAAGCAAACAGAAAAATCTAGTCTGAATCTCAGTAACAACTACTGACATATATTGACCATATACAGGGGCGGACTGACAGGTCGGTGACTCGGGCGCCGCCCGAGGGCCCGGGGCCATTAGGGGCCCGGACTCGGCCACATGAGGGGCCACTTGAAACGGCTGTATTACATGCCGCGATGCCGCTAACAATACTGCTAGCGGCGCGCGGCTCCCCGCCGGCCCCTTCTTCCCTCCTGTCCGTCCCAGGTGCTTCTACTGTATGCATCGTGACGTCACCTGGGACGGACGGGAGGGAAGGAGGGGCCGTCGGGGAGCCGCGCGCTGTTAGCAGTATTCGTGGCATGTAATACAGCCGCTTCAACCTGCCGAGTTCGGGCCCCGGAAGAAAAGAGTGGAGGGGCCGGTGGGGAGCATCGGCATCGGTGAGTCACGGGCCCCGGGTCCCCCCACCCCACAATGTCACCCCTACCCCACAGTGTCACCCCTACCCCACAGTGTCACCCCAAGCCCACAGTGTCACCCCCAGCCCACAGTGTCACCCCAGGCCACAGTGTCACCCCAGCCCACAGTGTCACCCCCCCAGCCCACAGTGTCACCCTAGCCCACAGTGTCACCCCCAGCCCACAGTGTCACCCCAGCCCACAGTGTCACCCCCCCAGCCCACAGTGTCACCCCCAGCCCACAGTGTCACCCCCAGCCCACAGTGTCACCCCCCAGCCCACAGTGTCACCCCCCCCCAGCCCACAGTGTCACCCCCAGCCCACAGTGTCACCCCAGCCCACAGTGTCCCCTTGTGTGCATGTCCCCCCCTGTGTGTGCGCTCTCCCTCCAGTGTCCCCCTGTGTGCGTGTGCCCCCCTGTGTGTGCGCTCTCCCTCCAGTGTCCCCCTGTGTGCGTGTCCCCCCCGTGTGTGCGCTCTCCCTCCAGTGTCCCCCTGTGTGCGTGTGCCCCCCTGTGTGTGCGCTCTCCCTCCAGTGTCCCCCTGTGTGTGTGCCCCCTGTGTGTGCGCTCTCCCTCCAGTGTCCCCCTGTGTGTGTGCCTCCCAGTGTGTGCGCTCTCCCTCCAGTGTCCCCCTGTGTGTGTGTGCCCCCCTGTGTGTGCGCTCTCCCTCCAGTGTCCCCCTGTGTGTGTGTGCCCCCCTGTGTGTGCGCTCTCCCTCCAGTGTCCCCCTGTGTGGGTGTCCCCCCCTGTGTGTGCGCTCTCCCTCCAGTGTCCCCCTGTGTGCGTGTGCCCCCCTGTGTGTGCGCTCTCCCTCCAGTGTCCCCTGTGTGCGTGTGCCCCCCTGTGTGTGCGCTCTCCCTCCAGTGTCCCCCTGTGTGTGTGTGTCCCCCTGTGTGTGCGCTCTCCCTCCAGTGTCCCCCTGTGTGTGTGTGTGCCCCCCTGTGTGTGCGCTCTCCCTCCAGTGCCCCCCTGTGTGTGCGCTCTCCCTCCAGTGCCCCCCTGTGTGTGCGCTCTCCCTCCAGTGTCCCCCTGTGTGTGTGTGCCCCCCTGCGTGTGCGCTCTCCCTCCAGTGTCCCCCTGTGTGTGCGTGCCCCCCCTGCGTGTGCGCTCTCCCTCCAGTGCCCCCCTGCGTGTGCGCTCTCCCTCCAGTGCCCCCCTGCGTGTGCGCTCTCCCTCCAGTGTCCCCCTGCGTGTGGGCTCTCCCTCCAGTGTTCCCCTGTGTGTGCATGCCCCCCCCCGCGTGTGCGCTCTCCCTCCAGTGTCCCCCTGTGTGTGTGTGTGTGTCCCCCGTGTGTGCGCTCTCCCTCCAGTGTCCCCCTGTGTGTGCCCCCCTGTGTGTGCGCTCTCCCTCCAGTGTCCCCCTGTGTGTGTGCTCTCCCTCCAGTGTCCCCCTGTGTGTGTGCTCTCCCTCCAGTGTCCCCCTGTGTGTGTGTGTGTCCCCCGTGTGTGCGCTCTCCCTCCAGTGTCCCCCTGTGTGTGCCCCCCTGTGTGTGCGCTCTCCCTCCACTGTCCCCCTGTGTGTGCGCTCTCCCTCCAGTGTCCCCCTGTGTGTGCGCTCTCCCTCCAGTGTCCCCCTGTGTGTGCGCTCTCCCTCCAGTGTCCCCCTGTGTGTGCGCTCTCCCTCCAGTGTCCCCCTGTGTGTGCGCTCTCCCTCCAGTGTCCCCCTGTGTGCGTGTCCCCTCCTGTGTGTGTGCTCTCCCTCCAGTGTCCCCCTGTGTGTGCGTGCCCCCCCCCCCCCCCTGTGTGTGCGCTTGGTCCCCTTGAGTGTGGGGATCAAGGGGGCCCCATGATCTTCTATTGCCTGGGGGCCCCATGAGTTGTCAGTCCGCCCCTGACCATATATTTTAATAATACATTGCTTCATCAATATATTCAAAAACATTTTTTTGGATTATGCTTACTTTAAATGTGTTTATTATTTAACCAAAAACTGGTCTTTGAAACCAAAGTCAAATGACTTCCCCAGTAAAACATTAGCAAGCCTGTGCATGTTACTCATGGTGCCTTTAATCACTAAGAATTTAAATGGTTGTATGGTCTTTAGCACAAAAAATCCTTTAGATGGTATTTTAGCTGTGCTTCACTGACTGCAAGCAATTTTCTTTTCACTCTACTCTAGTGCACAAGCCTGGTATCATAAGTTGTCCTACAAAAACATAATGCTTGTGGAAACCTGTCCAGTGCTAATGATGAGGGTCAGTTACTACAAGTTCTAGACAGCTGAATACCTTACTCTCATGCTCCTTTTCAGTGTTTCTTTAAATGCTGATATCGTCTGAACACTGGTCCAGCCAACAGAAACGCATGAGAGTGTCGATTGTCAAAGCAGAGACCACACAAAAAAGAAATACATACAGTATATGCAATATATATATATATATATATATATATACATATATACAGTATCTCACAAAAGTGAGTACACCCTCACATTTTTGTAAATATTTTATTATATCTTTTTATGTGACAACACTGAAGAAATGACACTTTGCTACAATGTAAAGTAGTAAGTGTACAGCTTGTATAACAGTGTAAATTTGCTGTTCCCTCAAAATAACTCAACACGCAGCGAGTGTATGTATATATATATATATATATATATATATATATATATATATATATATATATATATATATATATATATAACTTCCTCATGCTTTATTACATACTACTGACCTTTGAACACATATATATATATATATATATATATATATATATATATATATATATATATATATATATATATATATATATGTATGTGTGTTCAGAGGTCAGTAGTATGTAATAAATCATGAGGAAGTCAGAAGAAAGAAAGGAAGAGGGCAGGGACCAGGAGTAAGTAACATAGATCAGTAGTAAAAACATTTTCTTTATTAAATACAAAGTGATAGAGATCAGAGTACACAAAAATATATAGAAATGGTTAAAATCAATGCTAGAGCCTTTACAGGGTACATATATTGGGTTGCTGGTGACCCACAATGGAAAAGGAAAGGATGGTCACAGATGGATGTTAAATCCCAACATGGTTCGCCAATGATGGCTTCCTCGGGGGGATAATGTGGGACCACCACAATAATCCAGTTCTAGCATAAAAAGGAAAAGAATATACATAAGTAGTAATACATAATAATTCAGAAATAAGCATTGTCATGACCTCAGAAAGATGCACAGCACATATCTCTATCAGGAGATGGAAATTTTGTTGGTTGGTTGCCTCCCCAAAAACAAGGGAGACAAAAATAGATGTGTCGATGTGCCTGTCCCATGTTTTATCGTGGTACAGGTACATCAACAATGCCTTACACCTTTGGTCAGGTACTAGGGACCAATTGACACAATTCATGGAAGTTCTGTCCAACAACTCTTACAATCTTAAATTTACGATGGAATGCAGTCAAGATTGCATCAATTTCCTAGATCTAAAAATTTCTTTTGACAAGGATGGCTTTCTTAACTCTTCTCTTTTTCAGAAGCCAACTTCTGGGAACACAATACTGCATGCCTCTAGTGGACACCCTCAACCACTTTTGAAAAGCATTCCATTTAGTCAGTATGTCAGACTAAGAAGAAACTGTGCATGTGATGATGACTATCAGAAAGCAGCCCATGGACTCTATACTAGATTGAAGCATAGAGGCTATAGTCACAGTTTGCTTAAAAAAAGCGTATAATAAAGATTCCAAACGTGATAGGAAAGACTTTTTCCACTAAACTCTCAACTACTCATCAACCAGGTAGAATTATAACACAATACTCTAGACAGCATGCTCAATTTTTGGAATATTCTAACTCAATATTGGCCCTTATTGTTGGCTTATCCCTCTGCACAAAATTGTATTAAGCATCAGCCTAAAATCATGTATCGATGGGCTCCATCTCTTAGGGACAAGCTGGTACATAGCCACTTTGACCCTGGAGGCCTTGGTGCTCCACCTCAAACTGGCATTTTTGCTTGTCGCAAATGTGATGTGTGCCGGTATATTCTAGATGGTTCCCACTGTGCTTCTTCTCAATGGCCATATGCATATGATTTGTCTTACGATCTCTTGCCAGACTGCTGGAGTGGTATATCTTTCCAAATGCCTATGTGGGTGTTTTTACATGGGTAAAACCAAAAAAACGTTTTTCAAAAGAATCAGAGATCAAACTACTCACATTAAGCAAGCAGCCACAGATTTCATTATGTAAGTGACAAATGTTCCATTATTAGTTTAAGAACAAGATTTAAAAAAATAAAATAAACAATGTTAGCTCACAATGATAACGTTAGATGAAGAGCTAGAGTTTACAACTATAAGGATTCTCAAATGAGATATACTGTATATACTATTGGAGGTTGAATCTGGTAAATATCATCAGACTCA
This sequence comes from Lithobates sylvaticus, assembly GCA_028564925.1. Taxonomy (NCBI): domain Eukaryota; kingdom Metazoa; phylum Chordata; class Amphibia; order Anura; family Ranidae; genus Lithobates; species Lithobates sylvaticus. The sequence goes on from CM053027.1 coordinate 245,177,939, forward strand.
GAGATCACTTTTTTATTAAGACCCCTTTCACACTGGGACGCATGTAATGTGCCCTGCCTCCTTGTAATGTGCCCTGTTCGCATTTGCCCTGCCCTCATGTAATATGCCCTGCCTCCTTGAAATGTGCCCTGCTCCCACGTAATGTGCCCTGCTTCCACGTAATGTGGCTTGCCTCCATGTAAACATTTACTTTAAATGTAATTGTAATGCCTTCTATTACCTCCAGTCTATCAGCCTCCATCTTCTCTGGGTTCAGATGCTGATCATCCCTGCACAGTCTTTAAAGTACTTTTTTCTTAAAACAACAAACATGCTATACTTACCTGCTCTGTGTAATGGTTTTTCACAGAGCAGCCCTAATTATTCTCTTCTGGGGTCCCCCGTCGATGCTTCTGGATCCTCCGTGCCCCAATAGCAAGCTGCAAATTATAGTATAGAGTGCCCCTATAGCAAGGTAAAAAAACTTCTGCCTTTGGACTCACTCACTTCCTTCCCAGAGCTACATGTTCCATGAGGCATTTCTCCTCACACATTCACATTCACAGGTTCTCAGGCACTTACTGACATGTATGGGTGGTGTACTGAGTGTTTCCTGATATGTAAACAAATAATGCATTCTGTATGCAGGCCAACTAATCGGCTGGCCGATTAATCAATTATAAAAATAGTTGACAACTATTTTTATAATCTATTAGTTGTCGATTAATCGATTTGTTGTTTCAGCCCTAGCTGTGTCCCCCACATGGCTTCTCACAAACTGCCAACAGGACTTCTTATGGCTTTCTTTCAACAATGGCTTTCTTCTTGCCAGTCTTCCATAAAGGCCAGATTTGTGGAGTGCATGATTAATAGTTGTCCTGTGGAGGACATATTCTCCCACCTGAGCTGTGGATCTCTGCAGCTCCTCCAGAGTTACCATGGGCCTCTTGGCTGCTTCTCTGATTAATGCTCTCCTTGCTCTGCCTGTCAGTTTAGGTGGACGGCCATGTCTTTGTATTGCAGTTGTGCCATTTTTGGATGATGGATTGAACAGTGCTCCGTGAGATGTTCAAAGCTTGGGATATATTTTATAACCTAACCCTTCTTTAAACTTCTCCACAACTTTATCCCTGACCTGTCCGGTGTGTTCCTTGGCCTTCATGATGCTGTTTATTCATTAAGGTTCTCTAACAAACCTCTGAGGGCTTCACAGAACAGCTTTTTTACTGAGATTAAATTATACACAGGTGGGCTCTATTTACTAATTAGGTGACTTCTGAAGGCAGTTGGTTCCACTTGATTTTAGTTAGGGTTATCAGAGTAAAGGGGCTGAATACAAATGCATGCAACTCTTTTCACATATTTATTTGTAAAGAAATTTGAAAAACGTTTATCATTTTCCTTCCACTTCACAATTATGTGCCACTTTGTGTTGGTCTATCACATAAAATACCACATTTTTGGTTGTAAAATGGAAAATGGCAAGGGGTATGAATACTTTTTCAAGGCACTGTACCCATCACTTGGCCACAAATTGCAGGTAGATTGTGATAGAGCAGTATTTCTCAACTTCAGTCCTCAAGGCGCCACAACCGGTCATGTTTTCAGGATTTCCCTCAGATGAAATGGCTGTGGTAATTACTAAGGCAGTGAAACTGATCAAATCACCTGTGCAAAATAATGGAAAGCCTGAAAACATGACCTGTTGGGGTCCCTTCAGGAGAAACACTGTGATAGAGGTAGAACCCTGTCTCACATACATTTTGCTTTTGTATCACTAATGAAACTGTCAGTAATATTTTGTTATATAGCTGTAGTTTACTTACTGTATACAGTATAACATATTGTTACCTGACAAATCTTACTAGTTTTGTTAGCATTAAAGATACCTAAATGGAAAAATCACTATATCAGCCATTAAACAATGTTATCCCAGCTGAAAAACAAAGATACTTTTTGCCTCTGGCCTCAGCTTTAGCATTATTTGTATGCATTAACAGGCGCAAGCCGCTTCTAGTATATGAATTTTTTAACTTAGAAGTAACCTGATTAATCAGGACATCGACATTATGTAGCCTTTTTTAGCTGACTCACATTATTTTATAGCTGTGCAGCAATGGCAGGGTTCTCTGTGCTGTGCTCCCAGACAGTAATAAAGACGCAACAGAGAATCACATCCTTCCCCACTCCACCCAAAACTGTGAAATATAATTATTATTTATTAAAATAATTATAGTAAAAACACATACTATATAGACATTTTATGGGCAAGATAGCAATACTTCAGTAGCCAGCTGTCAATACTGTTCATGCCACTGCCTTAACCAAATTCTAAATGACTAATTAATACCCAGGAAATGTGTCTTTATCACTTGATCTCTGTGTACCTCATATTAAGCAAGCAGCCACAGATTTCATTATGTAAGTTACAAATGTTCCATTATTAGTTTAAGAACAAGAGTTTTCAAGAACAAATAAACAATGTTAGCTCACAATGATAACGTTAGATGAAGAGCTAAAGTTTACAACTATAAGGATTCTCACCAATTCTGCTTAAGTGCTGGATTCCTAATTTGTAGACTGCCCTCCCCCAAGTACAAATTCAATACAATCTCTGTGATCTATTCAAAGTCAGTGTCCCAGTACATCATTTTACAGAGGCTCTAGTTTTGTTGTTCACATTAAGTGAACATGTGATGCAGGCTGCTCATACCTTTTAAGATCAGACTCTGTTTTCCTAGGTACTTTCTGGAACATTTTGTAAAAATATTTTAATCTTTCCAGTAGAACTATTGAATTGCCTCTTCCTTTGATAAAGTGACAACACTTTAACTTCTACAATGAAATCAATTCAATGTCATTTTGCTGGTGGTGTAGCTGCTTAGTAGGGATAAGTAAACTTGGCTGGGTTCCATTCTTGGGAGGTGAGAAGTTTGGTGAATCTAACTGGAAGTCCTTTAACCCTGAACCTTACTGAAGTTTATGGGGCAGTGAATCTTCCTATTTTCTTCTGCATTTTTGTTTTCAAGGCTAATAGACAAGCTAAATGGCATAAAATACAAAACAACAGTGCAGCGCTTATATAAATAAAAATGCTTTCTGAAAATCTGATCCAAGCTGTCATCAATACCCTATAAAAAAAAACAATTCTGACTATCACAGTTAATGGAATAAAGCATAATAAACGTAAGACTTTAAACATTAAAAAGAAAGAAAGTGACCATAAAATGTCAAAAAGAAGATGACTGGTATAAGCAGTCGAGTTATTAGTCCCACGTGCCGTGTTGGAAGTTGAAACTTCAAAGATAGCCAAGGTGACACCACACATTCTCATGCAAGGTTACCAGAATGCCTGTAACCCCCTACTAAGAGTGGTCAATGAACACTCATTAAAGCAATGACGCTGATATCTAAAAATAAAAAGATTATCTTCATGAAAAAGCTCAAAATGTGTCAAATGGTTAAACCACAGCCTCCTTTGTAGTTAACACTGACTTCACAGCAATCCAACTCAAACCAACGGAATCAAAGTGTGCAGTAGGATACATGCAATGAAGAAATGATCCACATTGTGTAAATCCACAAACTCAAAGCATTTATTAAAAAAAAAATGCACTTACAACATGTCCAAATGTAAAAGCATTAACAGAAAACACCAGAGAATCTTCCTCCAGGGACAAAGATCGGTGATGGCCTGTTGTAAACAAAGGAGCAGGGCATCCCGGGTGATGTGATTTACCAAATAAGGACATGAAAGAACCTTACATAAATTATATCATCGAATATTTCCCATGACATTTATAGTCAAGTCCATATTTGGCCAATTATGTAATCTAGGATACCCTGCTCCTTTGTTTACTATCAACTGTGGGGCTCGGGAGCCATCATTTCTGGTGAATAAGAAATGGTTTGGAGTTTGGGAGGGTCCCTTTTATAATTCATACCAGGCCTGAAAGACTTGGCATGAATTTTGGGGTGGAACTCCATGCTGTTTTTTGTATACATACCAACCCCTTTGTCTACATTCACCTGTCAGACAGAATTTCCCAGTAGGGGAAATGTCACTGGTTGCTGGCTTCCCAACAACCAGCCTTAGCAGGGAGCTGTCAAATTTAGCAGTGGTAAAAATGCTAAATGTTTCACTTCTCACTGCATGCAACTGCAGGTTTGGCAAAAGGGGTGGAGCACTCCGGTAGCTGCTGACCAGCCTGTCAGTGAGTATGGCGACACCTCACACTTGGGCACCCCACTGGCGTTCAGATTTGATGTTTTCCCCCAAGCTCCTCTGACTCCCAAGCTTTGGGAGAACCCAGTTCACTCATGAGCCATGAGTTCAGAAAGATGTTCACTACCCTGTGGGCAGACCTGAGCTCCCTGGCCTAGTGCATAAAGGGAACACTGGAGAGGGAACTGGCTATTGTGAAACAACAGATCACATAGGTGGACTCAAGAGTCTCAGGGCTGGAATCCTCTCACACACATAGATGAGGATTGCTGCCCTGGAAAAGGAAAACATCTCCCAGGCTTAGGCCCTACAACAGCTGAGACTTAAGGTGAATGTTGCTCAGAATCAGAGCAGGAGGAACAACGTCTGCATTCACAGGGTCCCCAAGAGAACTCAGGACCTGAGGGACATGGTGCAAGCTATTTTGAACACACTGCTCGACAGGAATAAGTTCACTCCCTCATGCTTCCAACAACAACTCCCCCCAATGCAGCATCTTGTGCCGCATTCCTTTGTATGTGCTTAAAGAAGAGATCCTCCAAAGGGCCTAGGAGAAAAAATCCATTGAATTCAATGGGGCCTCCATCACTTCCTTTCAAGACCTGTCAAACCAAACTCACTTCATGAGTAGACAGCTTCATCCCCTTATAAAACCCATCAGGACAGCAAATTTCTAAACTATCACTGGGACCACCCCTTTCATCTGCAAGTGAAGAAAGATGGGAGGCTATTTAATCTGCATTCATTTTTATGTGCTTGAGGAAGAGACATCCGAAAGACCTGGGAGAAGCAATCTGTTGAATGCAGTAGGGCCTCCATCACTTTCTTCCAAGTCCTCCTGCAACTTTGCTTCATGAGCATACAGATTTGTCCCCTTCTACAACCCATCAGGATGGCATATTTGACCTATTACTGGGACCACCCTTTTCATCTGTAAGTGAGGAAAGATGGGAGACTATATAATCTGCAGACACTCTATAAGGAACTGTACAATTCATCCCCTTTTATTTATGCTCAGAAATCCCAAGAGGGTTGAAATAAAATCACCCAGTTTGTGGCTAAATCATGCCTCTTGCGACTGTCTGAGGAGGGGATTCTGCCCCTGGGAGAACCAATTATAGGTGAGGAATGAACACAAGCCTTGAAGACCACTAAGCCTAATAAAGGTGGGGTCTCTCCTTCAAAAATGTAAGTTGTTTGCACAGTTTCTTGCTAACCCTTTTATAGCAGGGTATAACTTCATCCTTGAGGGGGCTCATTCCTGGCAGATACTCTCCAAGCTACAGTATCATCATTGTAATCCCTAAAGGAGGGAAAAGACCTGACAAAGTGTAACAATTATTGACCAATTTCCCTGTTAAACAATAACTTAAAGTTGTTTACAAAAAAAATATCTACAGGGCTGTTGCCCCTGATTTAAAAAACATATCCACCATGATTGGGTTGGCTTTGTTTCCTTTTGGGAAGCAACAGATAATACAACTAGGGCCATTAACGCAAGTAGATTGTTTCTTTATGAACTCTGTTCTTGAATACCTCGGTCTAGGAGAGAAGTGGATAGCAGCGATAAATTGCAACCCAACAGCAACAATCAAAATAAACTGTCTACTGTCTCACCCCTTTGAACTTAATAACGGTATTATGTATGGTTGCCCATTATCTCCCATTATTTTTATTTTGATGTTAGGAATAACCCCAATATGCAGGATTTTCTACACACCTAAAAGAGTATAAAGTGTCAGGGTGCACTGACGATTTATTATTTTTTATTTTGCATCCTATAACTTCTTTATTAAATATGTTAACTGAACTCCAAACATGTGGTGAGATTTTTCCATTTCAAGGTAAACCTACAAAAATTAGAGGAAATGAATGTAAATCTTCCACAATCGATTCTTGAAAGTCTATGTTCACATTTTCTATTCAAATGAACTTTGCAACACCTCAGTTACTTAGGGATTACCTTACCCCGGTAATTGTGGGTATCTTCACTGCCAATTTCCCCCCATGCCTAACTCAAGTCTGAAAAGATTTGTCAGTGCTTAGGAACCAGAGAAATGGTGGGTACACCTCGAGCAGGACCTACTTTGACTCCACTATGATGTTCCACCTAATTTCCTCAGTCATCCGACTACTGGAGTCACATTAGCCTCAATGTGAAATGCAGGGGGATCGATTATGTTGGCTTTGACTGTCTCTGGAGTAACGCTTGCATCCCCACTTGGCTCCTGGAGTAAAGGATGGGTTGCTCTTAGGCAACCTTTAAGAGCATCAATTCTGTGTCTTACATTTTTATGCCAAAGGGGCATTATCCTTATCAGATATTCAGTCTATGTTTGAATCCCCTCTGCCCAAATAGAAGGCAATGCAACTACTTCACTTTGTGACTCATAACTGGGAAAAAAATATCTCTGCTATCCCCTACTGTGTTTGAAAAATTATGCCTAGATAGAGAGGTGGAACATCATGGCCTATTGCAATCTTATTGTATCCTAGCTTACTCAATGGACTCCCTCCACGGTACCTAGCCAAATGAGAATGAGATCTTGGCACCAACTTCTCTGACCAGCAAAGGGACATAATTCTACAAATAACCCACAAGGCATCTATCTCCTGCAAAATCCAAGAGACGGATACAAAATGTTAGATAGATGGCATAGGGACTCTAATGTGAGGAAACCGATCGCCCAATGCGTGCTGGTGCACATGCAGTGCACATGGGTGTAAGGAAACCAGTGGAGATTGCCCAGCGTGCACTAGGGTGCATGTGCGCGCACACAGGGGACCACATATGCCTGTGTGCACCTGTGCGCATGCGCGTGCTCAAGGGGGCTCCAGCATCAGATCGGTGCTGACTGGTCTTCAGCTGTGTTTCTGTTACTCTGAAACCTGCATTGTCTGTATGATTACCCGTTGCTGACCTTGGCTCCTGTTGACCCTGCTCGGAACTCTGCTATGCCTGATCTCTGGTTTCTGATCCCGGCTTTCCATCTGATCCGTCTCTGAATGAAAGAATGAATAATTTGTATAGCGCTACAATGCGAACCGAATCACCTCAAGGTGCTGTATTAGTGCTTTATTGTCAAGCTTCTTAGAAGAGGTAGGTCTTGAGTTTTTTCCTGAAGGCCTGATGGTTTCCTTCCATGCGGATGTAGGTTGGTAGAGCATTCCATAGCCGTGGTCCTTGGACAGCGAATCTTCATTCCCCTTTTGATTTGTAGCGGGATTTGGGAATGAGGAGGAGGTTTTGGTTGGACGATCGAAGACTACGATTGGGTGTGTAGTGTTTTATTTTCTCGAGAAGGTATTAAGGAGCGTCTCCATGTGTGCATTTGTGGGTGAGGCAGAGGGTCTTGAATGTGACCCGATCCTTTACAGTTAGCTAATGAAGGCTCCTCAGGGAAGGGGAGATGGATTCCCATGTTTTTTTTTTCCTGTTATCAGCCTTGCCGCCGTGTTTTGAATAAGTTGTAAGCGCGCAAGTTGACATTGGGGTAAACCTATGTAAAGGGAGTTTGCGTAGTCAAGTCGTGAATTAATGACTGTTCCAACTACCACTGCTTTGTCCTCCTTTGGAATGAAGGGTATAAGTCTGCATAGCAGGCGGAGGAGATGGTGAGATCCGCTGACTACCGATCCTATTTGTGCATCTATTGACATTTCTGAGTCAAAAATGACTTTGAGACTCTTGGCCTTGGTCCTTGGGGAGATGGTCTGTCCAAAGATGGTAGGAGGTGTCCAAGGGATCTTGGTTCGGGAGTTTTGATTTGCATGTAGAATAAGAAGTTCTGTTTTCGATTCGTTGAGTTTAAGGGAGCTAGTGGTCATCCAGTCGTCTATCAGGGTGAGGCAGTTTTCTAATTGCTGATGATGGTCTTTTTGTCCGTTGATCCGAAAATATAATTGGGTGTCGTCAGCGTATGAGTGGAAGCAGAGGTCCGATCTTCTGATTATTTTGAGGAGTGGGCAGATGTATATGTTAAAGAGCACTGGCGACAAGAATGATCCTTGAGGGACTCCACAAGAGATTGCCCGGTTTCAGAGGTGAAGGCTCCTAGTTTCACTGTCTGAGAACGATTTCCTAAGAAGGATGCAAACCATTGTAGATCTGCGTCTGTGACTCCTGCTACTTCTGTGAGCCGGATGAGTAGAGTATTGTGGTCCACAGTATCAAACGCTGCACTGAGGTCCAACAGCACCAGGAGACATGATTCTCCTACATCTGCTGCTTCGAGGGCGTCGTCCCATATCTTCAGGAGTGCCGTTTCTGTACCATGGCCTGGGCGGAAGCCTGATTGTAGAGGGTCCAGGAGTTTGTGTGTGTCCAGGTGGCGTTGTAGCTGTTGTACTACCTCTTTCTCCATAATCTTGGAGATGGTGTTGAGGCTTGTTATCGGTCTGCGGGGGTTAGGGTCCTGAGGGTCGAGGTTGGGTTTCTTTAGCAGGGGTTTAATGATGTCTTGTTTGAGGGCGACAGGAACAATCCCTTCTTTGAACGATTGATTTATGAGGTGAGTTAGGGTGGGAGCCAAGATGTCGGAGCATTCTTTCAGAAGTTTGTGGGGATGATGTTAATAGGAGATGTGCTGTCTCTGAGGTTTTTGATGATGTTTTTAGTGGTGTCCGTGGTGATTGGGATCAAAGAAAACTTTGGTGGATGTGAGATATTTGTGACGATGTCTTCTTTTCGCTCTGGTTGACTGAGGTTGGATGTTTTTTTCTGGTGAATTATTTTCCGGATGTTGTCGATTTTGTCAATGAAAAAATCTGATAACTCATTGCAGAAATCTTGGGTTTCGTTTGCTGGGGGCTCTAAGCATACCGGGTTCATCGACTGAGCGACTATTTTAAAAAGTTCCCGTGGGCGGTTTAGTGCCGATGAGATGGTATTTGCGAAATAATCTTTTTTAGCTTTGAAGATTGCTTTGTGATAATTCTCTGTGAGTCCTTTGTAGTTTGTCTGAGTGTTTGTTCCGTTGAGTGGGTTAAATTCAGCGTTGCTATTTTGTTTGCTAAAGTGATTTTGAAGGTTTCGGAGTGTAGTTTCTTCTGCGATCCGGTCCAATGAGTTGTTGTTGCCTGTTTCTGTTTTTGATGGGTGGTATTAGTGGAGATTTTAAATTTGATGGCGTGGTGGTCTGTCCATGGTAGTGGTATGTTGTCGAGTATGTTGATGTCCAAATTTTGTTTGAAGATGAGGTCCAGAGTGTGTCCTGAGCCATGTGTGGGAGTCTTTATCAGTTGCTGGAGACCCAGTTCTTCCAGTGGGTTGATGCAAGCGGTCGCGATAGGGTCTTGGGTAGAATTTGCCCAGAGATTAAAGTCTCCAAGTACCAGGAAGTTTTTGGATTTCAGGGTGTGTATTGAAATGAATTCCGTGAGGGGTGTAAGAAGATTGGTCTTTGGTCCTGGTGGTCTATAGCAGAGTAGAATGTGAGTGGTGTCATGGGGTGTTGATTGAAGATGTAGCGTCAGCGTCTCCATAAAAGGCACTGAGTTCTGCAAAATTGGTTTGGTGAGCACCAGGTGCGATTTAAAAATCACTGCTAGGCCTCCTCCTTTTTTTCCTTTCCTCAGTTAGGATCCTGTAGTTCTCCGGCACCAATTCGGTAAGGATGGTGTTGCAGTCGGGAGTCAGCCAGCTTTCCGTGATGAAGAGGCAATCTATGTTGTTTTGGGTGATGAAGTCGTGTACTTCCAGTCTGTGTTTGGCTGCAGACCTGGTGTTGATCATGGCGCATGCTAATTGTTGTGGTTGGGTTAGTATCTTCCTGTGTTTGATGGTTGATCATAGGTCGGTCTTTAGTAGTTGTTCTTTTCGTAGGATTTTTTGAATGGAGGCTGGCAGTGTTGAGGTGGTATTCCTTAGCCCGTGGAGAACTTCTGCTGAGTATTTAAAGTAGCACATGGCGAGAGGATGAAGTTGATGGTACTAGGATGACTGAGCTGATGATCCTGATCCGAGTTTTTCCTGTTGTCAGTCTAGGTATCAGACTTGCCGCCGCGTAGAGGCTATGAGTAGGCACGCAAGTTGATCATGTAGTGCCCTATGTCAAGGAGTTGTTTAGTCGAGTAGCAGGTTCCTGGCTGTTCCAGCTGCCTCTGATTGTCGCAAAGATTCTGGACCAGAAAAATACTGCTGATGACAGCTGTGGTGCTGGTGAGAATAGTTCTGGTAGGGGTGATGGGGGCCTGTTGAACCTACCGCCCTCCCGTTTGATCCAGAGGAAGGCGAAAAACCCCTAGCTGTGCCAGTCAATTGCTCAGTAGGGGAAAAAATTCCTTCCTGACACCCGGAGGCGGTCGGACCACTGGGCCCTGGATCAACGACTAGTAGGGGGGGGGAAGGGGATCCCGAGAACTTACCTGATTGGAGATAATCCCAGAGGCGCTTGCTGTGTGACCTGGTGCCTCTGCGGTGAAGTCCGGTTGCTACAGCAGTGGTGTTCTGAGAGGGAAGGGCGCGCCGGCTATCAGAAAGGAAGTAAGGGTAGCTGAGAGGTGGGATGGCGTGGGCTGGTCTCAGCCGCAGCCGATTTCTTCCTCGTCTAGCAAGCTAGAGCAGAGGCGACGGCGGCTTTGGATGTTGCCCACCCAGGTGACTGACCTGAATGAGAGCAGTTCCCGTTAGCACCTGCTGGGGGGGTCCTGGGGGGTCCTGGGGATGTCCTGTGCTGAATCTGGGTGGACCAAGATGGCCGCCGGACTAGTCCAGAGCCGCGGGTTAGCCTGGTCTCGGCTCCCCGGTAGGTGTGGAGGCGGTCGTGGATGGGGGTGGTCAGATGAGCGTGTATCCCCGGTGGCGTGAGTGCTAGATGAGGGGCGAGCTGCTGCCGACGAAGTGATGTGCCGGCGCCGGCCGGACTAGGCCGGAGCCGCGGTGTTTCCTGACCGCCTGCCCGGAGAGGCCTGATGTTCCGGTATCCTGCTGCTCGCCTGTTGACAAACCCGGGCTTCCCATCTGACCAGTCTCTGCCTGACGCTCCGGTACCCTGCTGCCCGCCTGTTGACGAACCTGGCTATCCCTGTGACCTTGCTCTGGTGCCCTGCTTGGCCCAGCATTACTACCCGAGTGTTTGCAACCACAGTCCTGCGACCAGCTGCAAATTCCTGCTCTGTAACCACAGTCCTGCGACCAGCTGCGACTCCCTGCTTCTATCTGCAGGCAGTCGTGTGCCTCCTGTGCTTTGGCTCCTTCTGTTCCACTCTCAGCGGGACCTGGACTGGAGATACAAGAGAGGCCAACCTCGTCATTTCAGTCTCCCCTCAGGTACGTGACATCTACAGTCCTCTATAAAGTATTTCCCCAGAGTTCTTCGCTGTGTTGGAGATGCTAGGAGGAAGAGGGATTGCTGCTTCATGCATTCTTGTTTGGCGTTTCATACAAGTTTTTTGGACATAGTTTAAAAACTAGATTTTGCAACTCACTGAGGTCCAGATGCCAGATGACGCAAACTTCTTTTCTCTTACACCTCACCTCATTTCAATAAAATGCTATAAGCATTCCCAGGTGCTGCACCCTCTCAATGCTGCAAATAGTGACAGCCCCCCCCCCATTATCTTGTGATTTTCTAAGAATAATTAAATCAACCTCATGGAGGAAATGATCAGTAAATCAGAGGGAGGACCGTTTCTGGAAAACATGGTTCTGCTGCAACCCAGGACATCATGTGCTCTAAAGCATGACATGACCAGTCAATATCTACAGAGATAGCGGGGAACACTGGTGTCTAGACAATTGCCCGTCTTTTGTTATATGCAATTGTCTTCTTTCTATCCCCTCACCTGCACCTCCACTGTACTCCACTTTTTTTTTCACCTATTTTTTAAGGGGTCATACGGGCAAGTATGGATTTTTATTGAAACCATTCAAATAGTCAGACAAAATTGCTCTCTATGTTTGAATGCTCAGTGTTATGGACCTATGTGTCCCCCTGGAGTGCTATGTCATGTTTATGCTATTAACTACAATTATATATTCTGGTTGTCATCTTCTACCTGTACATGATTCCATAGACCATGTTTTACACCTTTTGTGGTTGAAAATGGAAAGATTGTTTATCACTTTTAACGTAAACAAAGAAAAAATTATAAAAAAATATATATATTTAAAAAGGAATAAACAGCACGTGGTTATAATGCAGACTAGACACCTCAAAGGCTCTATGAAAGGGCAAGGCCTCCGTATTGTTCATAATTCCTAAGTTAGCCATGACAATAGGAGACACATACAGTAACAGCATTAATCCCCTTTACAGGAAGGCACTGTATCTGATACAATCAACACATTTTTTAGCTGCAGTCCAAACACCCTTATCAGTACTTTAATAGGATTACAGAATCTAACCCAATACACATCTCAGTCTCCAGGCCCTGTCAAGTTACCAGGCTTGACACCATCTGATCGGCTACTCCTCAGACATCTTGATTGGTCAGATCATTTTTGTCACCTCCCTCTTTATAGACAAAAATAATATCAGCAATAGATATGTGCAGAATAAAAAAAATTGTATTGTTTCACTTGGTAAAGTTTTTTTTTTCTTCTAATTTTGTTTTGTTGCATTTGTTACATTCAGATGATTCATTTTTGGAATTCATTTAGTTTTGTTTATTCCTTCTTTATTTAATTTTGTTGTGTTTATTTATTTTCTAACGGATTTAAATTTTTCATACCAGGCCACATGACCTCGACATGGGGGGTGCTTTAGGGCAACTCCAAAGCACCTTGTCCCCATGTTGATGGAGGCAAGGGCCTCTTCCCCACAACCCTGGGCAGTAGTTGTGGGGGCCTGTGGGCTGGAGACTTATCGGAATCTGTTAGCCCTCTTTAACAAGGGGAGGCCCAGATCCCGGACCCCCTCCCCATGTGAATGAGTATGGGGCACATTGTACCCCTACTCATTCACCAAAAAAGTGTAAAATATAAATAAAACACAAACACAGTTTTTGACCAGTCTTTTATTTCTAAAAAAAATCTAAACAAAACAATTTCCCTTGAAGTAAATTCAGTGTCAATCATTAAGAAAGCTACAGCCAACCCCCCCAAAAAAAGATCCATACCTGTCTGCCTTTCCCAGTTCCCATTGACTGTAAATAATTGAAGGGTCACTGGTGAAAGCGGGTGACTCCCCCCCTTTGTTTAGTGTCACTAGGCACCAGCCAACTGGCAGATCCAGTTCCCAGTGCCAACGTTAAATAAACAAAGAGGAGTGGTTACCTATCCTTTGATGCACTAACGCAGAACATACAGAATCCCTGTATCTTAAAAAGTGCTACTATGTGGTAAATCTCTGGATATACCTGCCTGTAGTGACAGTGTGTATTACAGACGTTTATGTAGAGTCATAATTGTTATCGCTAATGTTGTGAAAGTTTGATATTTTACGATAAAAATATCTGGTGGCAATGATTGATTTGGGGTATGAAGGATTAATAGCTTAGTTAACCAAACCCAGCGACAATCATTCTCAGCTGGTTGGCACTTGATTGTGGTCCTGCGAGCTGGAAAATCTTTGTGTAGGGTGAGGCTGAGAGTGATTTTGGCCAGATATTTAGTCCAGTCCATGAGTGGACTTAGTTTGACCCAAACTGAAATCTCATCCCTACTGCTTAGAAGAGCACCACTAAAAGTCCTATAAGTAAACACCTTGCTCCACCCAAGGCCCTTTAAATTGACAGCATATTGCCATATCTGAAGACACATAGGAAAATAATGTAGTATTACATTATCAGAAAAGTCCTTATCTTTCCTCTCCCCTTATGACACATACACACGATCTGAAATTCGGCCAGCAAAAGACCGATGAGAGCTTTTGGTCGGAAAATGCGACCGTGTGTATGCTCCATCGGACTTTTGCTGGCCGAATTTCCGCCAGCAAAAGATTGAGAGCAGGTTCTCAATTTTTCAGTTGGAAAAGGTTCCTATCGGGAATTCCGATCGTCTGTAGCAATTCTGACGGGCAAAATTCCTACGCATGCTCTGCAACAATTCGACGCATGCTCTGAAGCATTAAACGTAATTTTCTTGGCTTGTCATAGTGATGTACGTCACCGCGTTCTTGACGGTCGAAAGTTTGTGTGACCGTGTGTATGCAAGCCAAGCTTGAGCGGCATTCTGTCGGAAAAAACATCCAAGATTTTTCCGACGGAAAATCCGCTTGTGTGTACGCGGCATAAGTCCTATCCAACTTCAAAGCTTAATTTTTTATTTTTTTGGCCATTTATCATTCCAGTCTGGTTGCACATTGACCAGTGGCAATAGATATAGATGTCTATACACACTGCCTCTAAGGAATCATAACTTTAAGCACAATGTGTCACCTGCGTGATATTGTTTTTAAAACAATTCTGTATCTTCCCCAAGCGGGAACAAGTCTGTTTAAAAGCTTAGTCGTCTATCCCTATGTGCTCCCTTTTCCTTCCCTCTTACAGTACTCCATTAAGCCACCAGGATAAAAACAAATATCCAGTGGGGAGACAATCAGCCCTGATGTGTAACTTCTGAATGGAGATCCAAATAGAGCATATACACCCCTGTCCTTCAGGGTTTTTCCTGGTTACAGTTTTTACCTGTGTTTGGAACAGGGTTAATAATTATAATGCTGACTCAGATACAATAGCTGGCACTAACTGTCTACAGAACACCTATTAAGTCAATGAAAGAATAATGCTGTGCTTTAATATACTTAGTTCGCCTTCAACATATGTGACATGCTTTTGATACAAATAAGCAGTCTTTCTCAGTCCTTGCTTATGAACAGAAGCAGTGGATGTCAGGCAAGCTCTGCTAAAGCAAACTTTTGTGATCAAAATGTTTTTTTCTAAAACTGGTCCTTCTTTTCTATGCTGACTAAGAATAAGCTGTTGCTGTTCAACTATGCCTACTTGACCAAGTCCACCCATGCTTTCTACTGCAGTGTGAACAGAGAAAAGTAAGGAAAAGAATATACACAAAGAGCTAATAATGAAATAAAAGAATATAAAAGCAAGAAGAGGATGGTAAAGTAATTACAATAAAATAATATATCTGAAAGGTTTTGTTTGGGACTTTTAAAGTGCAACTACACCGTATTATAGAAAAATATAAGTTTTAACACAATTTAGAAAAAGACATTTACTCTGTGATATATCTTTTGAAATAATTCCAAATTATGTATTTATAAGAACAGTTGCAATGCCGATAAATCTCTACATGTTTCACCATACATAATAGGGCTTCTTCAGGAGAACTGGTAATATCGCATATGCATATAGTCACTAGAATGAGAAAAACAAAATTTAAAAACACACAGAAAAACACAAATAAATATATTACAATTTACCACCATGCAGAATATCGTAAAGACAAAAATTGGTTTCAAGCGATGACCTGTGCATTTACTGAAATTATATTATATTCCAAAAAGTGGTTGGCTAAAAGAAGGGATCAATTGATGATACCATAGAGAGGGATAAATTGTCAAATAAATCTACACCCATTGGGATCCATCTGTTAAATTAAAGATAAAAATAAAGAAATATGGCATTGATCCGGTACATTAATAAAGAATATATGTAACCCAAATACTGTGATGCCTACCTCAAATTGTTAAATGAAGTCAAGGTGCTACAAGTATGTTTCGGTATTTCAGCTCTTCTAAAATCTTAATTACTCTACCGACCTACATTCAAAAAATATTACAAAAAGAACAACTACTAAGCATCGATCCACAAGCAACGATCAAACATAAGAAGACTGCAACTCAACCGCAACAGTTAGCATGCGCCTTGATTAACACCAGATCGGCAGTCAAGCACAGGCACGAAATCCATGACTTCATCACACAAAACAACATAGATTGCCTCTTCATCACGGAAAGCTGGCTAACACCCGACTGCAACACCATCCTAACAGAATTAGTGCCAGAAAACTACAGGATCCTAACCGAGCATAGGAAAGGAAAAAAAGGAGGAGGCCTAGCAGTGATCTTCAAAGCTCATCTGGCACTCGCCAAACCTACGGTACAGAACACAGCAACTTTTATGGAGACACTTACTCTACAGATGCTAACCACACCACAAGAAACCATCCACATGCTGCTATGCTACAGACCACCAGGACCAAAGACAAATCTACCGATACCACTCACAGAATTCATTTCGGCACACACCCTGAAAAACAACAAGGTTCTGGTACTCTGAGATTTCAACCTCTGGGCGAACTCCACCGAAGACCCCATCGCCACCACCTGCATCAATCAACTGGAAGACCTAGGGCTTCAACAACTAGTAAAGGCTCCCACACATGGGTCGGGTCACATCCTGGACCCCATCTTCAAGCAAAATATGAACATCAGCATACTAGACAACATTCTGGCCCCCGCTATTACACACCTAGTAAATCAGTCGTTCAAAGAAGGATTGGTTCCGAATTCCCTCAAGCAAGGCATCATCAAACCATTGCTAAAGAAATCCAACCTCGACCCCAAAGATCCGAACAATCGCAGACCGGTAACAAGCCTGAACACCATTTCCAAGATCATGGAGAAAGCAGTAGTACAACAGCTTCAACTTCACCTGGACACACACAAGCTCTTGGACCCACTACAATCAGGCTTCCGCCCAGGCCATGGCACAGAAACGGCACTTCTGAAAATATGGGATGACGCCCTAGAAGCAGAGGATGATGGAGAATCGTGTCTTCTGGTATTGATGGACCTTAGTGCGGCGTTCAACACAGTGGACCACAACACTCTTCTCAGCCGCCTCAAGGAAGTGGCAGGAGTTACAGATGTAGATCTTCCATGGTTTGCTTCCTTCTTAGGAAACCGGTCACAGACAGTGAAACTAGGAGCCTTCACTTCAGAAACCCGGGCAATTACTTATGGAGTCCCTCAAGGATCACCATTGTCACCAGTACTGTTCAACATTTACATCCGGCCACTCTTCAAAATTATTAACAAATCAGATCTATGCTACCACTCATACGCGGACGACACCCAACTGTATTTCCGGATCGCCGGACAAAAAGACCAGTACCAGGAACTAGGAAAATGTCTCACATTGATAGATGACTGGATGACCACTAGCTCCCTCAAACTAAATGGATCAAAAACAGAACTACTGCTCCTCGACGCAAACCAAAGGAAAAAGACGAAGACCCCTTGGACACCACCAACCATCCTGGGACAGACCATCCTTCCAAGCAACAAAGCCAAAAGCCTCGGAGTAATCTTTGATTCAGAGATGACCATGGAGGCACAAATAGGATCCGTAATCAGAGGATCCCACCATCTCCTTCGCCTGCTACGCAGACTCATCCCCTTCATCCCGGAAAAGGAAAAAGCGGTAGTAGTAGGAACGATCATCAATTCGCGTCTCGACTATGCAAACTCCCTCTACATAGGATTACCGGATTACCAGATTGCGCACCTTCAAATTGTCCAAAACACAGCAGTGAGATTAGTCACCGGAAAGAAACCTTGGGAATCCATCTCCCCATCCCTAAGGACCCTCCATTGGCTCAAGGTAAAAGACAGGATCACATTCAAGACCCTCTGCCTTACCCACAAATGTACACAAGGAAATGCGCCTCAATACCTTTGTGAGAAAATAGAAAAATATATACCAAATCGCAGCCTTCGATCAACAAACTAAAACCGCCTTCTCATCCCCAAAGCCCGCTACAAATCGAACGGAGAACGAAGATTCGCAGTACAGGGACCTCGGCTATGGAATGCTCTACCACACAACATCAGCTTGGAAGAAAACCATCAGGCCTTCAGGAAAAAACTCAAGACCCACCTCTTCTAAACATGGCATCACAACAAGAGCAGACAAGCGCCTAGAGGCGATTCAGTTCGCAGTTGCAGCGCTATACAAATTATTCATTCATTCATTCATTTATTCAATTACAATAAAAGCTGTGGGCAATAACATAAGTAATCTGTGTTGACAATACTTTAAAAAATGTATTAGTCTTGGTTAAAAATCATTTGAGCCTGTTGCTATATTTAAGTCAGCAGTTCTTTTATAAAGGTACAAAAAATTTTCAAGATTTCGCAGTAGTCTTTTGCACAACTAATAAACTATTGGATAAAAATATCTGCTCATGTTTAAGAAGCAGTAAACTTGTTAACATGGACTAGGCACCCACATTTTCCAACGTACTTTTAATTTAAAGCAATTGACTATGAAACAGAATTTGGACCTTTAAGGGTAGGGCCATCATCACCTTTTATATAATACTTAGCCCTTAAACTGACAACCCCAAAGCACTTTGAGGACTTGCACCACTTTGCATGATTATTCCATAAAGTGCTAGTAAGACAGCTTAACCATCTGGGCTCATTACTGTGTCTTTACAAAACAAAAATATAGCATTTGTCACTGTGTTTCAGGTTGTCAGCTCCTTTTATACTATTATTTTTTATACTGCAATTATTAATATACATCAATAATGCTCTGTAAAGAAAGATAAACATAATCTGTAGATAAGAGGTGATAGTAGCAGTATTTACAAATATACTGTAAATAATAAGCAAGAGTAGTCATATTTGTTCCTTTTTTTTAAATATATATGTAGAACATTACTCAAACCGGTTTTTTACTTTTTCTTTAGCTTTAATTATATAGCTGCATTACAATAAGATATGACTGTGCAAAAGTTTTCAGTAGCTTAAAATCATATGGGTTAAAAGGGTAATTATTGGTCAGAGACCTTTTAGGAAACTAGTCCTCCAAGTCCAGAGAAAGGTGCAACTTATGCACACTTAAAAGTTGAAGTGAACATGCTGAAGCAGTAAAATGCTAACTAGGATGAAAGACGAGAAAGAGAAAAAAAACTATTCTGCCAGAGGCTTTACTGAGGCTATACTGAGGCTTTGCATGGAAATAATGGGTAGATCATGGCGTGTGTGTTCTTGTCTAAGAATGAGTTTGTTTGAAGGGAAAGGGTTTGGCTCATGAAGGCTGACAGGCAAGGCTTAAGAGGAGATGAACTATAGCCAGACATGCTAAGACACATACATAATTTACTGGAAACAAGGCATAGAATGCTTGCTCTGCTACAATATCCAGCAAAGCACAATGTATGTTAGGAAATTTGTATTGATCAGCCTTGCATTGTGTATTGGTAAACACTTAAAGAAAATCCTTGACTGTGCTTGCAATAATTACTACAGTATACAGTAAGTAGATAAAATGGATACCTATACATTCTAATCTGAAAAGGAATTTCATGCCAAGTGCAACACCTCCCTAACCAAGATGGCTAGGTGTGTGCGTAAATGTTGGTAGTAGACAGGAAGCAGGCTGCATTTTACTCAATGCTTGTCACTGCAAATAAATACCTCCATCAGAAAAAAATATTTTCCCCACCTACCGGATGTTTAAGGCAATCAATGTTGCTCACCTCAGAAGTTCCATTCATAATGTTCAATGAATTCTAAAAGTTACAGATTAGAGACTTGCTGTGGTTTCCATTTATACTGCAAACAAAGACAGGTAAAGCTTGAGTGTGCTGCAGAAGCTCCTAAAGACAGAGTGACTGCATTTTGCATATTTAACTTACATACTGGATGTACATTAGCTGAAAGTACTTACTGAGCTATAGTGAATATAAACTTCCCCCTTAGTAGTTCAACCATAAATGGAGAGTCTAACAATATACTGTACACGGTTTCCATTAAGGCAATGCTCCAACTCTAAAGCCCCATACACACGGTCGGACTTTTTCATGGATTCTGTCCGATCGGACAAGGTTGTTGAAAAATCAGACCGTGTGTATGCACCATCGGACAGTGTTCGTCGGTTTGACCGACGGACAAAGTCTTATCTCCTGCTGGAAAGATTTGCCGTCAACACAGTCCGATCACACCAAATCCGATCGTGTGTACGGTTGTCCGACCGGACAAAGTGCTACGCATGCTCAGATCACATTACAAGACCAAAGCTATTGGCTACTAGCCTCTACGTAGTCCCGTCGTACGCAACAAACGTCACCACGTTCAGAATGATCGGATTTTCCGACAACTTTGTCCGACCGTGTGTACGCAAAACCAACATCGGACAAAGTATGACGGACATGGTCCGACGGACCTGGTCCGCGGATTGTCCGACCGTGTGTATGGGGCTTATGATGTCTGTGTGCAGCAAATCCTGAAACAAAACTCTGTACACACCATAGGTTATAAAATATTGCACATTACATTTCAGGGTTTTACTCTCATATCCATATGATATCCATATATACCGAAACCTAACTATTAGCAAACATAGACCATGGGTGTTATTTACTAAAGCCATGAAAGTGCACTTGGAAGTGCAGTCGCTGTAGATCTGAGCGGAAGATCTGAAATGAGGGGAAACTCTGCTGATTTTATCATCCAATCAGGTGCAACCTAAAATGCTGTTTTTTATTTTCCTTGCATGTCCCCCTTTGATCTACAGCGACTGCACTTCCAAGTGCACTTTCAGTGCACTTGTAGTGCAAAGTGGATTTGCCTTTAGTAAATAAACCCATATGTGTCACTGTCATATGGGTCACAAATGTGATGTTGCCAAAGCTACTTAACATTGCCTTGTTACAAGTGCCAAAAGCTGGCCATACATGGATTGAATTTCAGCTGCTTCAGCTGTATTTCGATCTATGCGTAGCCACTGCAGTTGAACAGAAATCAATCTACCGATCGACTTTGGTTCAACTTCCCTGTCAGATAAAAGATGCTTGATCAGCACTGCAGGCAATAGTCAGGATACAATAGCAGAGTGGGGGGATTTCCCCATCCACCTCAAATGTGTGGAAGGGGAATTAATTTGGTTTCATTTTGTTCAGACCACTGTCTGGCCAATGTAAGGGCAGCTAAAGTTACTAACACACAAGTTATGTCTAGAAATATTAGTTGACCATAACTACTGAGGGCTCCCATTGGTACCAATGTACATGATGTTGTTGCCCTATTTGGCTGTATCACAGGTGAGGTGGGAAAATAAGTAAATGTTTCTGAACTCCTCTTGGCCTCGAAGTCCAGACTGGGTGGATGTACCTGGGTTCCTTTTATAAAAAGAAGATGCAGGAGTAAGCATAGCCATCCGAAGAAAAGAAGTGTGTTATTTACAGGATTACCAGGTAAAAATTATGGGGAAAAGGCCTGAAATTTTAAACTAATGTCAACACTTCATCTGAGAACTGGTAAGCTGCAATGCATTTAGGATTAGATATGCTTTTATTACCCCCAATTGTTTTTTTTTAGGAAATCTCTCAAATAAATGTTGTGGTAATTACTAAAAACTTGCAAAAATTTAAAAAAATCTGACTTTAAAATGGAACCATGGCCAGGTTATGTACATGCACACATTTACGATTTCTTAACAAACAGTAAAAATCTTCAAAACAACCCTTCTCTTACTTCTGTAGCCGCAGGGGGAGCAGAATACTCAGATTGGACTTGAAGGACTTTAGTGTGTCTGTTGTGAACATTGAGGATAATTGCTCTACAGTTTCTGCAGAAGTCAAAAAGGAAAGGGAAAGTGGAGAAGGTACCTGGTTTGACAGGTACCCCTTCCCACTTCTGGCTCAGATCACTGCGGCAAACTGAGACAGAATTTTGCCCCCTCCTTACTCTGCAGTCTTCTGGGAAACATCACAGGTCCCAGAAGATTATAGGACCATTCACAAGGTGCAGCACAACTCATGCATGTGCACTAGGAAGAATTGGCTCCGGTGAGAACATGCTGGATCCAGGGGCAGGTAAGTGTCTTTCTACTGAAAGTCAGCAGGGACAGTATTTGTAGCTGCTGACTTTTATTTTTTTTTTGGGGTGGGAGCCTGGAGCTCCACTTTAACATGGGATCTCCTTTTCCATGCTCATGTCTTATGCCCTGTAGACAGGGTCGGAAATTCCGACCCCAAAATCCGTCAGATTTTTTCAGACGGATTTTGTCCGAAACTGGTGTTGCACACACACGGTCGGACAAAGTTGTTAGAAAATCTGATCGTTCAGAACGTGGTGAGGTTCGTTGCATACGACAGAACTACGTAGAGACTAGTAGCCAATAGCTTTGGTCTCGTAATTTGATCTGAGCATGCGTGGCACTTTGTCCGTCGGAATTCTCTACAAACAATCGGAAAAAAGTCTAAATGGATTTTTTTGTCGGAAAATTTTAGATCCTGCTCTCAAATTTTTTCCGTCGGAATTGTCGACGGAAAAAGTCCGATAGAGCCCACACACGATCGGATTTTCCGAAAACATAATCGGACCCTTTCCGTCGGAATTTCCGACCGCGTGTACAGGGCATTAGACATTATGATGGTGCTTTTATAAACTATCTCTTAGTATATATTACATTATTTCTAACACTGTCCATTTAATATTCATTTCACTTTATTTTATTCCCCTGCACAATTAATAATTCCCTTTAATATATCACCTTCACACTTTTCTTATAAAATTAAACATAAATAGGCACTCTAACTTTAAAAAAATAAAATACTATCTATATACATATACAGTAGATGCCGACCACAATATTATCTGCACACCCCTTTCAATTTCTTAGGATATAAGACACTTGTATTGACTGATAGGAGCCATTTGCCATTCAGATACTGCAAATATTGCAGCTGTCAGTCTCTCAGTGTAACAGAGGTATTTGTATCTACAGGTCTAAGCATGTGATGCAATTTTAGGCAGAAACACTGGACATACGGTATATTTAGCCTCCTGAAGGAACATAGATAGCATACACATAAAGGAATTTAACAGCAGTGTCAGGTTGCCAGCTGACGTAATTCAGAGACAGTTAAACTGTCACAAAAGATATTTCCCCATGGTTAATGTGATTATCTAATGTTTATGGCATCCGTAGGATAAATGCATCAAAAAGTATTTCTTATAGCTTTCGCCGTAATTTTTACACAATTTGTGAAGAACTTTAACAAAAACTACAAATAGCACCTCAGTTCATTGCATTCTTGTTTACCCGCTTTATCCACTGTTGACAACTGCATATACTGAATGAACTGTGGCCTCTACAGAATAAAGAACAAATGCAACTTTTTTTCGTGTTGTTGTCTGTCACCTTTTATTGGGACAATATAAATATACTGCATATTGTTATCTATTAACCTTGATGCTTTCAATTTTGTTGTGCTTATTTGTTTTGACTAAAACTAAAAACCACATGGGTCCCTCAAAACAAAGTTTACCAGGCATAATGGTAGGAGGACCAAAAACATGCTTGCTCTGTCACGCTGTCTCCCCTTTCAGGATGCTTTAAGTAGAGGAGCTTAACACCCTGAAACCAATAAGTATGTGATTCTTCTGTATCATTGGTTTTCTCAGGAAGGTTGTGGAGTCTATGTGCTTTGTGCTCCAGAAAGTTTGATGTAAAAAAAAAGAGGCATTGGACATCAGGTGCAGAATGATTCTCAAGGTCCTAAAGTACCTCACCTGGGAGGCATTGGGGCTTATTTACTAATGAAAAATAGGCTGTTCACTTTGCAAGGGAAGTTGCACAATCAAAGGGACTTTTCCCCAGAGCTTAGCTAAAGCGGTGAAATTTCACTTTGCAACAAATACCCAATAATGTGCAAGGAAAATAAGAAGAGACAACATTATTGCTTGCACATGAAGAAAAAGAGAACGTTTGGGACTTTAAATGGGGTGGCGACCTGGTAAGGTCAATTGCCTCTATCCCTATCTAAATGAGACAAACAGGAGGACTGAGGATTGGGAATTCAGATGAAGCACGCAGGTGTAGAAAATTAATATTTATTGGAAATCAGTAATATGTTACATGAGGGTAATCATGAGTAGACATAGATAACCAATGCAATTCATTCAGTAGATATACATACAGTAATTACAAATTGCCACTTAGTAATACAAATCACATAATACAAGTAATCATTTGGTCAGGTAAAACATATAATTAGGCATAAAAACACGGCATATAATATCTCAATGCATTTTGTGGTTTCATCCACTCTTCAGGAGCATGCACGTGGATAAATGAATACTGTAGTATAATGATGGAGGCAATTGACCTTACCAGATCAGTCCCAACGTTCTCTCTTTCTTCATGAATATAGGGATGGAATCACGCTAGTTTATATCTTACCAGGTCTGATTAATACCCTTTTATATTATGTATTACCCAATTATATCCATTCGAGAAATTCCCCCTCCTTCCACTGGGCTAACCCCCATGGGATGGGGTTGTTATTCCCCACCCCTGTATCAGTTAGTTTAATATCTTTGGCAATTGAGGGTGTTACATGATATAGTCAAAACATGAATTCCTCAGATTTGGACTTTGAATCAGGCCACAAATAGTTTGATAGTAAAAAAAAATATACAACATTTATTACACATTGATAATATTTAGCAACATGAACATGGGGATTTACGCAACAAACACAAATATTGGGAGCAGAAATGGAAACCAGCTTCAAGGAAAAGCCCAGAGCTTTATCAGACAGACAGAACGTCCAACGTGTTTCAAAAAACAAAATGCAGATCTTCTTCAGGGACAGAGGGCTTGCGGGTTCCAGATCTGTAGCTTATTTTCCAAATGTTGATGCTCCACCCATAAAGACAAAAAACATAACGCAAAAATTAAAAGAAAGCTATGTCCGCATGACATCAGCCAGGTGCCCGTATATTGTGGGATGGTCTTATTGTATAACTTAGTGGTATAACACTCTATAGAACATAGCTAAAGAGGTAGAATAGTACTTTCCCCTTGATGCAGGTCCGGTTGATAGAGGGTGTGTATCAAAATGTATTAAACCATCCAGAACATTTTTGTTAAGGGTTAAAGATGGTTGTATCCATCAGCCAGATATCTGGATGTACCTTAAAGTTGGAGTCAAAATGATGTGGCTGGTGGTGTCTGGCAAGGTAGACCTCTGCTCTACCTTGCCAGACACCACCAGCCATATGCGCGCCGTAGACAACGGTGCATTCACAGGGATAATCCCCATTCACATATTCAGCTCCCCGAAGGTGAAGTCTCCCGCGCGCATGCGCGGAGTGATGTCTTCACTGCTCTAGCCAATCACAGCGCCGCAGCGGCGCTGTGATTGGCCAGAGTGGGGATACCCGGAAGGGGCCCCGATCTAAGGTAAGTGATGCATAATGAGCTAGTATGCTAGGCATACTAGCTCATTATGGCTTTGTCTTGCAGGTGGTTTAAAAAAAACAAAAACAAAAAATGGGTATACAACCGCTTTAAGAGAAGTGATGTCCCAGACATTAAAGAGATATTACTTTACCGACTTTCTGGCTTCCGAGTCCGGCGGACAATTTTAAGTCAAAACTTCCAACTAAGTCCGCCGGACTTTTGGGAACAAAAAGTCAGCCGGAGCCCCACACACGGTCGGATCTCTAGTCCAGTGGACAATCCCACCGGAAAGTCCAATCGTGTGTACGCGGCATAACTATGATTGAAAGTAGAACACAAAAAAATTTAAGAAAATATGTTTAGTGTAGTTCAGATCACCTTACTGAGCTGGTGTGTGCAGAAAAAAAGGTACCTATTTCATCTCAGTGCAATGTGATGCAGTACGCCACATCACAATGCAAACTTGGTGACAACATGGCAAATTTTATATCAATTTTTGTTACAAAAAATACAATCCGTGCATTCCCTCTCTTGTTTTGGGATCATAGTGGAACTTGTGACGAAAACATTTGCTAGTTTGTATAGACAGCTTTTTTTTTTATTCCTTATAAAGTACCAACAATGAGTGCAACTATGCGCAACAAATAATAAAGAGGTGCTTCTACAAACTTTAGCCAAATCTGACATAGTGATAAGAAGAGTCCCCTTGATTGATTGATTGACTGATTGATTTATTGGTGGTGTGCATATGTCAACTATGAATGAGTACCTACTGTATACTGCTTACATGGTGAAAAAAATGTCTACCTAGAATACTTACATCTCCATCTTCTGTTCAAGGCAACAATTTGTTGAAAGTAGAGCATGGTGCAGAATTGTATGCAGGCCTCACCTCCTACCCTACCGTCTTGGTTACAGGTTGTTAATATAACCCTTCCAAATAAGAAACAAATTTATGTCCATAGAGGCACCCATCTAAATATAATTCAATTTGGGACAGATGCCTGGCACACTCGGGAACCTGTATATGATCACCTAACACACTTTGTCAGGGTTTTATATGTTATGTTGTGCTGTCCTCTGATACATGAGTGTTTCTTTACATACGTCTGTATTGTTTTGTTTCTGTGTATGATATGTTTTGAGGACTGCTCCCTGGCCCTCTCCTTCATAACAATATGGCTATATGTCTATTCGATGCCTGTAACCCTATTGATACCTACTATGTTTCCAACAATTAACTTCATGATTCATATATTCCTTAGCAGTGTACCAATGCTCTTTACTATAAATTGTTTGGTACTGATATGTCATGTACTATTTTGACTTTATAATTATTCCTTCTATTTTCATATGTATCCATGTATGTATCTGTGCATCATTCAGTTTTCAATAAACATGGCTTTTGATATAAAAAAAGAAGATGCATCAGACATCAGGTGCAGAATGATTCTTAAATTCCTAAGGTACCTCACCTGAGAGGCATTGGGGCTTATTTACTTAAGAAAAATAGTCTGTTCGCTTTGCAAGGGAAGTTGCGCAATCAAAGGAACTTGCTGGTAAGAAAAAAAAGGAAAAAACTGTTTATGCAAACTATAAAATGTTTTCGGCACAAGTTCCACTATGATCCTATTACAAGAGAGGGAATATATGGATTGTATTTTTTGTTAAAAAATGTATATACAATTTGCCATGTGTTCATTAAGTTTGCATTGCGATGTGGTGTACTACATCGCTTTGCACTGAGGTGAAAGTACTTATTTTCTGCACACACCACACCAGTAAGGTGGTCTGAACATATTTTCTTTTATTTTTTGGTGTTTTAGTTTCAGTTCCAGTTTATGGACCAGGCAACACACTTCAATTCTCAATGAGTTATTTTGTTCAATATAAAAATAGTGTTTCTATGCAGATAAAATAGTAATAGGCTTGTAACTATACGTTTGCAAACATGTTTCCTCTTCCATCAGACCAGCTCCTGGTAGCTTGACACAAAAATGGGGGTGGTAAAATTGTGCAAATCCCTTTTACAGCATATTCCTTTTAGTATGGCACCTTTCTCCCTCTGCTTTTCTATATTTTAGTAAAACATGGCCTGTGGATTACATTTAAGAGAAGGAGGGAGTAAAACAAGATCCATCGCTGGTGCCAGTGATAGTAATTTAATAATAGTAATAGTGATCCTTCTGTATCACTGATTTTCTCAGGAAGGTTGTGGGGGTCTATGTGCTTTAAATTATGTGTGCTAGGAGGCCTGGCTTGCAGCAACTGTGATGGCTGCTTAAGCCTGAAACTCTGCAGGATGGGGAGAAACTATCAGTGACGGCCGGGCTCCATCTCCTCCAGCGACGGCATTCAGTACCATCGGAGTCACCAGAGACCCTGCTGCCACCAATGTCTTGCAAAAGAAAGAATGATCATCGTCCTAAAAAACTCACGGCCTTCTTTTCTCAGCCGGCCCCATGGAGGACACAGAGACAAAATGGCGTTGGACCCTCAGCCTCCGGCATGACAGCGTGCCATTTGGCTCTCTCTGAGGAGAATCGTGTGGAACTATCTCCTCCAGCAGTGCCTCTCTCTCCCACAGGATCGGGTGCCCACAGCCCAGAGACCTCCAGCCCAGCAAAGGCCCACATGAGGATTGAAATACAGACTCCATACAGCACTGAGGTGAGCCAGGGTGTTAACCCCTTCCATGCTGCTCCTAACACACAATCCTCCATTGAAGACTTCCCCACCCCAGGACGACCGGTCCTTGGCCCCACAATGAAGGACATGGTACCTCATTACAGACCTCCTTATTTTCTAACCTCTCCTCCTTGATCCATAAATTTCCCTCTGATTTGCAGGACATGGAAAATAGAATGCAGTCTGCAGAAGCTAAAATGGGGAATGTACTTAAACTAAAACCTTGTGGATGCATATGATGACACCAAAGAAGACCAGTCATGGATTAAATTCAAACTGACAGATCTCAATATAACAGTGTCAAATTGCGAGGAATCATTGAGACGGTGACAGAAAATGAACCCCACAACTACGAGCGCACACTAATGTCCACTATACTCCCTGATTGCTCAGAGATTGGGCTCACTATAGACCGCATTCACCGCATTCCAAAGGCAACTCATCTGGCTGACTCAGTGCCCAGAGATGTACTCATGAAAGTACACTTTTTTCAAATAAAAGAACACCTGCTCACAGCATTCAGACTGCTGCGCTCAATACTGGCCCCACATGAAAGCATTCAACTGTTTGTAGACCTCTCTAAACATAGCCTGCATCTCAACTAAGTCACTAAGGAACTGCAGAACCACCACATTCCCTACAAGTGACGCCACCCAGCTACTCTACTTGTCACGCATAATGGCACTTCACATGCAATAAATACTCTCAACTATGGCATGCGATTGCTCTATACCTGGGGTCCACCACGAGAAGAAGACATGCAAACCACTCCTTCTATGCCTCCACCATTATGCAGATTCACCCCCGGTGGTCCTAAGCAGCAGTCCTGACCTTGATGATGTAATTTGAAGACCCCCTCACAGCTTATCAGCTCTCTCTCCATCCCCATGCCAGTGAATACCTCATAAGTGAACTTTGCCCTCCACTTGATTCGTAGCAGCTCCACTACGTTGGCCTGTTTGCTGCTATTCTTTTTTTTGTTTGTTAAAAGAGAAGTTTTTTTTTTTTTTTGGAGATTCATACCTACCTAGGACGCCTCTGTCCCCCGGTGTCTCTGCACTGAGAACCGAGCCACCAAACATCTCCGATGACTTGGTTCTCACTCCTCCCTGAGCGGAGAGCTTCTGACTGTCAGTCAGCATCTCTCTTGCTCTGTTCCTTCGCTCTCATTGGAGCACCGAGCTGTGGACGTGTCATCAGTCAAGGCAGCTGGAGGATCCAGACTTCTGAAGTTGGGATGATGCGCTGCCTCAACTTATTGCAGTGACATCAGCGAAATTGCACTCCTTTTCCCTTGCAGTTTCCAGTGGTCTTTGGTGACTTTTAATAGGCTCCACGCATAGACCGGGATCTACATATCCAGAACATAACTTGCCACTCCAGGCGGCATCCTTCTAATAAGCATCCCAAACTGTAAGTGTGTGGGGGTCTACATAGGCGTTCTTCCCTTATTACACAACCAGCAGTGCCTGTCATCATTTTGTCAATAAATGCTAGGGGACTAAATCACCCTGCAAAACGCAGTTCATTGTGGAAAAGAGCCCAGTCCAATAATTGTGACATTTTCTGCGTACAAGAAATGCACTTCTCCAATTCACCTCTATCTTATTAGCACAACAAGCAATACCCTCACATCTTCCATTCATGCTTTACTGCAAAGAAGAGGGGTGTTATGATTGCGGTTAGAGACTCAGTGGCATTCCAGCTACATCACCAAACCGCGGATGAACACGTTCGATACCTTATCCTTGTATACTCAACGTCCTTTACACTATCCTGAATATCTACGCACCTAACAAGAGACAGATCTCCTTTCTCACTAAAACTCTTCATAAAGCCACACAGATTAAACAGGGACACTTAATGATTTGTGGGGACTTTAACATAATCCAGATACAAAGTTTGACTCCACCACACCAACCAAGTGCTATGACTCACAAATGAAAACCATCCTCCATTCACATAATCTCCTGAAAAAAAGAGGAGGACACAGCGTTTAGACTCCTTTCTATTCTTTATACGAGAACTTGAAACTCAAAATGAATCTCACCCGGACCAAAACCTTAAACCTAACATTGTGTCCTTGAGGCAGGAACTAATATCCTTGCTACTTGAAAATTTTGATCGCCAGCGTTTACAGCATAAACTGAAAGCTACTTCGTACTCCACGTCAAATAAAGCCAGGAAAGCCATGGCACAGCACATTAAAAGTCATAGAACTAAATAAAGGATAGCATACTTATACCACCCAACATCTTCAGAGAGTTTATAATCCCCAGGGTATCGAAGATGCCTTCAGTTCATACTACAGCTCTTCGTACAACATCAAAGATGATGGTTCTACACATCAACCCTCCTTAGAGGAAATTAACACGTTTTTAAATCAAATCACACATAGAAGCATAGAAAAGTGATGGCAGAAAAAACATTTGTAGTCCGTAAAGTATGCCCATTTTTTTTTTTTTGGGGGGGGGGGGGGGTTATTTAATTATTTGTTTATTTTTTCCAGTAACCTCGTTGTCTGACTATAGATTTATTCTTATCCAAGCATGTTTGAAGCCATTTACTGTTGACTGTCTCACTACCTCTGTTGGTAATTTATTTCAATCATCAACCACCCTTTCAGTAAAATAATACTTTCTAAGATTCGTTTTGAACTTTCCTCCAGTTAGTTTGAGGTCATGTCCCCATGTTCTTGATTTTGGTTTCATATTGAAAAGACTGCCTTACTGAACCTTATTCACCCCCTTGATGTATTTAAAGGTTTCAATCATGTTTCCCCTTTCCCTTCTTTCCTCCAGACTATACATATTAAGTTCCTGAAGTCAATCTCAATATGTTTTATCCCCAAACCTATCACCATTTTTGTTACCCGTCTCTGAACTCATTCTATCTTAGCAATATCTTTTTGTAAGTGAGGTCTCCAGAACTAGACACATTATTCTAAATGAGGTTTTACTCATTTTACTTAAGATCTATATAGGGGAATCAGAACCTCCTTCCTCCTGCTGGTGATCCCTCTAGTGATGCATCCTAGTATTCTATTCACTTTTACCACTGCCTGGTCACACTGTTTGCTCATTTTGCAATCATCTGAAATAAGCACCCCCAAATTGGCTTTGAAGGCAACATCCTCTGGGCAATACTAGCGCTCTACACCCCCCCCCCCCCTTCAGCCAGAGTATAACCTCCAATATGTTATCACTACCTTCCCAAATCACTAATGGTACTAGGCAGGAGTGCCCTCTGTCTTCACTGATATTCAATCTCCCCATGGAACCCCATGCAGAACACATAAGGGCCAACCCCCTTATTTCAGGCTTCCACATTGGTAAGCTAGCCCTCAAGATCAACTTGTTTGCCCATGATGTGGTGTTAATGATAACTAATCCAACCTCAACATTGAGTGAAATATACAAAACGCTACAATGTTTTTTTTAGAGTGTCATACTACAAGAGTAAACTAGTAAACACGTCCAAATCAACAATTCTTGACCTCCGCTTAAATGGTGTCACTAGAACTCTCTTACAGCAACAATTCCCCTCCACCTGGGCGTAAACTAGTATATCATATTTAGGTATCCAACTGACTAAATCAGTGAAAAATCTCTTCCACACTAATTATTCAACCAAGCATAGATCAGTAGGGGGAGCAGGATATGTGGATTTTAAAGGCTATTATAATGCCACGCTTCTCACACAATTAAGGGACTGGCTACGACCCATACCTTATACCAAGTAAGGCCAGATAGAATCTACTTAAATTCCAGAAAATAATCTAAAAATATGGCTCCTAGGCACTCCTTTTGGCCCTCCATCATCATTTGTGGTTGAACTGGATGGACTTGTGTATTTTTTCAACCTAACTAACTATGTAACCATTGGTTATCTCGCTCCCCTATGATTGCTTCAAAGGCAGCTCGGCGCTCATTATTGGCAGGCCAATGCCCTTCCTTACAGAAAAATCTCTCCATCTATCCCCTTACAAACTCTCACTCTTACAATTGCTGACATATCTCTAAAGGAATGGTGTCTCCACGATATTACCAATGTCCAAGATCTTTTTAGTGACTCCTCTATCAAACCCTTTGCTAACATCCAACAGGGATTCCAACTAAAGCCCACCACAATGTTCACCTGCTGCTGGCTGAAACATTGCCTATTCAAACTAGCTAACCCATTATATGTCATGCCCAACTTGGTTTGGCATTTCCTCACCAACACCAACTCTAGCCAAAGATTTCTCACTCATGTATTCTACCTTCAGCTCAAAAAAGACTTTTGTAAAATCCAATCCCTTTCTACAGTGGGAGACAGACTTGAAAGCCATGTTTACTGATCGTCAGTGGACCACTGCCCTCCAGCATGCATATAAATCTAGAAGCTGCTCCACTCTATGGGAACAAACTCAAAAAAATTCCCTCAGATGGTATTTAACCCCCACTAAGTTGGCAATTTACAAACAAGCATCTCACCTATGTTGAAGGAATTGCAGACAAGCAGGTGAAATTACCTTTGCATATCCTTTTGGGAGTGCCCGGTCCTCCATACTTACTAGCAAGAGATATTTTGAAATATCTCAATGGTGACCCACACTCGAATATCCCCCTCACCTGAGTTAGCCTTGATAACCATCTGTTCGACACTCACATCCTCCTTGCAGCCAGGCTTATTATTACTAGACATTGAAAAAAACTGCAATCTCCCTCTGCAGTAGATACCCTGGATCTGATCCACAAGCACTGCTCATATGAAATGATGCTTACATCCAGCAGAGGTACCTACGGCAAATCTCTTTTCCTTATGGCAACCCTTGCTACAGTGGCCCTGTTCTGCTTATCAAATATTCCCACCATGATTCCACAAGTGACCACACTGGAACTAAACTCATGCAGTCCCTAGACTCATCTGTTAAATGACACACAAATGGTTTACAACCCAAGCATTGTTTTTTCTTTTTTTTATTGCCAGGTATTTACTCTTGTTACTTTATTGTTCTTTATTGTAAACTGACTCTGTACTTGATTCTCTGTAGAAGATTTATGCTCTACCCGACAAAACTGTTGACAGCTATTTGTTCTCACCTACAGTATGTCGTTCTCTCGGCTATTTGGTACTTGTATTGTTATGAAAAAATGTTTTTCAATAAAAAATATTGAAGCATGCATTCTGTGTGCTAGTGATTCCCAAAATTTGTGTCACTAGGAGCAGAAATAAAGCCCAGCATTAGTAGTCAGGGGTCAGTGGCAGCAAAAATTAACTCCCCTTTCATTGGCTGTCAGAGGCAGTAATAATTAGTGCCCACCCACTTTCCTTCATAGTCACTGGCAGTAATACTTAAACCTCAACCCCTCTTTCATTAATGGTCAGTGGCAGTAATAATTATAGTTACATATACATAGTTACACAGTTGGTAAAGTTGAAAAAAGACACAAGTCCATCAAGTCCAATCTGTGTGTGTGTGTGTGAGTGTGCTTTTATGTCAATATTACATTGTATATCCCTGTATGTTGTGGTCGTTTAGGTGCCTGTCTAATAGTTTTTGAAATCATCTATGCACCCTGCTGAAACAACTGCTTGTGGAAGAGAATTCCACATCTTTACTGCTCTTATCTTAAAGAACCCTCTACACAGTTTAAGGTTAAACCGCTTTTCTTCTAAGTTTAGTGAATGGCAGCATGTCTTTTTATGTTCCCTTGTGCGGAAATGTTTTATCCCTATTGTGGGGTCACCAGTACGGTATTTCTATATTGAAATCATATCCCCTCCCAAGTGTCTCTTCTCCAGAGAGAATAAGTTCAGTGATAATAATCTTTTCTCATAACTAAGGTCCTCCAGTACCTTAATTAGCTTTGTTGTCCTTCTCTGAACCCTCTCTAGTTCCAGCACATCCTTCCTGAGGACTGGAGCCAAGAACTGGATGGCATACATAGTTACATAGTTACATAGTAGGTAAGGTTGAAAAAAGACACAATTCCATCAAGTCCAACCTATGTGTGTGATTATATGTCAGTCAATACTCCACAAACTCCAGGTGCAGCCAGTCTTGTAGAGTGGTAGAATTATTGTTTCATCTCTGGAGTTAATCCCCTTTTTAATGCATGCCAATATTCTGTTGGCTTTGCTTGCAGCAGCCTGGCATTGCATGCCATTGCTGAGCCTGTCATCTACTAAGACCCTCAGATCCCTTTCCATCCTAGATGTTCCCAGAGGTTCTCCTCCTAGTCAGTAGATTGCATTCATATTTTTGGCATCCAAATGCATTATTTTAAATGTTTCTACATTAACCACTTCAATAGCAGTCACTTTCACCCCCTTTCTGCCCAGGACAATTTTCAGCTTTCAGTGCTGCCGCATTTTGAATGGCAATTGCGCAATCATGCAACATTGCGCCCAAACTAAATTTTTATAATTTTCTTCCCACAAATAGATAATTTTTTGCTAAACAAACTATTTTTTTTCCTTGTTTCGGTTATAAAATGTTGTTTTCTCCTTCACTGACGGGCATTGATAAGGCGGCACTGATGGACACTGATGAGTTGACACTGATATGTGGCACTGATATGCACCAATAGGCGGCACTGAAATGCAGCACTGATGGGCACTGATAGGCGGCACTGATGGGCACTGATAGGTGGCACTGATGGGCACTGACAGGTGGCTGTGATGAGCACTGACAGGCAGCTGTGATGGGCACTGATAGACGGTACAGATTGGCACTGACAGGTGGCACTGATGGGCAGCACTGATGATGAGGTACAGATGAGGTACTGACAGGTGTTACTGTAGGGCATTTATTGACACTGTGATGGGCACTGATTGGCACTGATATGGGTACTGATTGGCACTGTAATGGGCACCTACAGCCATTTATGATGGGGCACTGACTGGCGATTATGGGCACCTCTTTGGCAGCTGTGGTGGGAAATCTGGTGGGGCTGTGCTGATAATCATGGTGCTGATTATCAGCACATACCCCCCCCCCCCCTCTGACAGGGAGAGCCTCCAAGTCAGCGCAAACTGAGGAATGCCATTTACTGACACTTCCTGGTTCACGCAATGATCAGCTGTGATTGGTCACAGCTGATCACGTGGTAAGGAGCCTCCATCAGAGGCTCCATACCACGATTGGACATGCAGTGTGTCAGACTGACACAGGGGGAGCGGGGGGAGACGGTCTGCCCCGGGTGCCAAAACATGGGGGTGTCAGTGGCATTGCTATGGGGGTGCACTCCGCACCCAGGTCAGTTGACACCCGCCAGATGTGACACCATCCCGTGGCAGCAAGAGCCCTAGCTGTTTTTTTTTTCAGCCGGAACACCCCCGGCGCCGTGGTCTGGTCAAGTCTCACTTCCTGCTCCTTCCACTAGCAGCTGCTGCTGCAAACTATGTCCCCAGTCCTCCTTCCTAGCTTCTGACCGGGTGTATCTGAGGCTGAGAGCCAACCAGAGCTGGTGATAAGGGGGTGGGAGGTGTGGCATGGTATCCACTGCCCACTCACCTGTTGTGATAGAAGAGGCTGAAGGGGTGTTTGTGTTTGTGTCTCCACCACCCACCTATAGTAGTAGTATAATATTAAATATTTTAGTACACCATTTGGTTCAGAATATCTTGTTTTGTTTCTTGTTTTCCTCCTCTAACACCTAGTTGTCTTATGGTCAGGTGCGTCTTATGGTGCAAAAAATACGGTAATCTTCCATATATGTGGGAAGAAGAGGAAAGTAATGTAGTGCAAATACAACATTTTTTAAATGAGGCTGGCTTTTAATTTATTGGACATTCTGAAGGCAACAATGATAAACGTTTGTAGTGATTGTAGTGAGGCAGAGGTTTTTTGGTTCAGATAGCTTGGCTAGAATAGAATGCTTGAAGTGACAGGCGTATAGTGGCCATAAAACAGAGGGATGATTATAGGGTGGCTATTCTTTTTGGCTTTCAGTGTACAAATAAAATAGATACAAAATGTAATAATTTCAAAAGGGAAGCAAAGTAAAACATTATCAATCTACTCTCTGCACTCAGGTTATTGCAATCTTCCCAGAGCTGAAAATGTATAGGTGTATAGTGACCATAAAACAGATAAATGACTATGGGGTAGCTATGTTTTTTGGTTTTCATACAACAACAAAATGGACAAAATGTAAATGCAAACATTATCCAAAGGGAAAGCAACATAAAATGTCATTAAGCTTCTGTCTACATTCATATTATAGCAGCCTTCTTAGAGGGGACAGCTTCCATGCCTTTGAAGATTAGGCTCTAGTCTAGACACAACAGTCACCATCACAGTATTGTTATGTGATAGTAAACCTGGACCTGTTGCCTCAACAGGTTCCGTTTGCATCTAGGTGCCCTATGACCAACTGACCAAATACTTATTGGAGAACATATATAGCACAGAGGATTGCTTTGATACCAGCAAGCACATAAGGCTTTCTATATAATCTGTAGGAAATGTAATATTTACATATTTATATGCGGGGTATCTGACTATATTCACACACCAAAATTTGTGGAATTTACATTTACTCTTTCTTATTTTTTGCTGTATTTACCATAAGCCCTTTGCATTTAGCTATTTTGTTAGAAAAAAAAATTGAAGGCATTTTCCTGTTGTATTGTATGTGTAATCACTGTTTGTTTCTTATGTCTGTGTGCTAGCAGTATTTCACACTTTTCTAGAAAAAGAGAATGAAGATACATATATTTTAGATATGCGTATCTATTACCTACCAGAATATAAAAGTGAAACATACCAATTTTGTTGCCTTCTTGACATGTTGCCATAGTTGTGATAGATATGTTGCATTCACCACTGACACAGTTTCCTAATAAATCATATGTATTACGCAAAGAAAAATTGTTATATATGATAGCCTACCAGTTTTTAGATGTTATTTTTCTTTCAGGATTTTTTCCTTTATTTTATGCTTACTACACTGGTGTCCATTTATGGCACTGTGAACAGCGGTGATCCCGAGGATCGCCACTGCTCACAGTCCATAAGAGGTTTATGAACCAAAGATAATTGGTGGAGAACATTAGTGAACATGTTCTCCCGCCGATGATCTCCGCACACTCAGAATCCTCATTGACTGACACAGTAACGGCCAGTTTATAAAGCTGTGATCTCAGCGCTTCACTGGCGATCTGTGTCAGAAGTCACACTCCCAGATTCACCAGGGGGAGGTGGAGAATCAGGGAGTGAAGAGGGAATCTGGGGGGAACTGAAGGGGAAGCAGGAAGATTATTAACTTCCTTCTACCTCGATCAGACCCCCCCAAGACAGTAACCATGCCCCCCTGTCATATTTATGTGTATACATATATATACACACACACACACATATATATATATAATATATATAATGTGTGTATGTGTATATATATATATATATATATATATATATATATATATATATATGTGTGTATATATATATATATATATATATATATATATATATATATATCTATATCTATATATATATATATCTATATCTATATACATATATGTAGGAAGGCCAGTATGGTGGCCTGAATTTATGGGAACGTCCCTAAAGCCCATTTTTAGGGACGTTCCCCAGTATAGTCATCCAATCGGCTATCTACCTGGCCCTTTATGGTTTCTGCGGCCTAGCCAATTTATCATTAGTGGCACTGGCAGCCAGGTACTGTACAGGCCCCACCTGACTTTTAAAGAGCGTTATGTCCTTCAGCTTACGGTCTCCAACCCCAAGACTTCACCCATACACAGGGACGTACCAAGAAGCGGCTGCAGTCTCTCTTGAGAATGCTCAAATCTGCAAATACGGGTCATTCCCCGGGGTCGGTCTTAATGTCACGCTTCCTGATCTTCCTCTCCCTGACACAGCCCCCCCTTTCACATCCTTAATTTAGATACCGCGGCGATAGCAGACCTATCAATGTGGGAAGGTTCCGTACTACGTGGATCGATATAGCGATGTTTATACCATCTATGTTGCCCCTATCACCCCTGGTAGTGACAGATGCCGCAGCCTCCACAGGCTTTGCTGCAATTTTTGGCCACCATTGGTTACAGGACCATGGCCTCAGAGATACTCCTAAACCCGGGTTTACCCGGACTTCCTCCCTCTTCAAGCTATACCCGGTCATGACAGCCGCTCGACTCTGGGGTCATATCAGGACAGGACAGGCCGTGACTTTCACCACCGACAGCCGGGCCGAGGCCGATCCTGTTGATGAAGCCAGGTATGGATCGCTCTCAGTGATGTCCTCCCTTCCAGGCTGCCATCTTCTGGGACGTATCTACTATCTTTACCAGTTCGCCATTTGGCCTTCTCCCCAGCCTGCTCATACAAAACAGCCATTTACACAGCCTACTACGGGTTCTGACGGCCTAGCTAGTTCACCTGCAACAATCCCGCAGGCCAGCTTCTGCGTAGTCGTCACTTGGCTCGCTACCAACACCATTTCATCTTCTGCCTGGCAGTGTCCAAAGCCCAACAATCAAGCTCCAGGATAGACATCCATCTCTATAAACAAACAATGTCTGGTGTCCAGTAACCATACTCGACCACCTACGGTCACTCCTACTGGAACGCTCAAACTCTAGTCCCCTGTTACCTTTTCCGTGCAAACCCTCGAGTGCCTGCCAGTTTGTCAAACACATGGGGGTTCTTCTTCGCAGCCTACACCTCGACCCTAGTCAGTTCCACAGTCACTCTTTAGTATTAAAACAGCCTCGGCAGCATCTCGGCATGGGTCCCAGATCACATCATCAAGAGGCTAGGCAGGTGGAACTCTGCCTACCGCGCCCGGTAGATCCTCAATCCTCGGGTGGAAATGGCACAAGCATTCACCAAACTTGCTCAATTAATAAAGCTGAAACCAATAAAACTACACCTCTACCTGAATGTTTTTGCCCCCTTATTTTGGTTTACCGACCATCAGACCAGGGCACACTTCAGGTCTATTTCATGTGGTAAATCTTATGGTAAGTCTAGTTGTTCATATCCGTATCGGCCATAGGGCTTCGCCCATAAATATATATAAATATATATATATATATATATATATATATATATATTATATATATATTTTGTAGAGGGACTCTTTATTTTATTAGCATTAACCACGCCGTCTGTCCGTGTACTGAGTAGTGATAAATTATCACTGCTTAATAAACGGACACCTCTGTGTTTCGGTGAGTTTCTAGTACTGTAATCTCGTAAAGTTTCACGAGATTCCAGTATCAGGGGCCGTTCTCCACTGTTTGAAGCGCTTGTAGAACGCTTTACTCCTCTAAAGGAGAAGCAATCTCAAAGCTTCATAAACTGGCATACAGAGGGGAAAGATTTCCTCTGAGAATGCCAGATAATGAAGCAGTGAAATTTTTTGACTGCTTCATAAACGGACACCACTGTATCCATGGAGGGTGACAAGGGTGTCACCCAGGCTGTTCTCCTATTTGAATTACAAACAGGTCCTCCTCTATTCATCTTAATTGCATGGGGGAAAGTAAGTGTGAGGAATTTTAACCTCTATGCATGGACAGACATAAGGGCGTACAGGTATGTCCCTTTAAATTTGCCGCCATGCCATCGCATGCGCGCGCCAGTCGGGACCTCCGTGAGTCCGATCGCGGGTCCCGTGGACTCGATCACTGTGGGGATACCCGTGATCCTCTCACGGGGAGGAAGAACGGGGAGATGCTATAGTAAACAAGCATTTACACAGGAATAAGTGCATTTGTATAGCACTGATTGCTGTATAAATGACAATGGTCCCAAAAGTGTGTCAAAAATGTCCGATGTGTCCGCCATAATGTCGCAGTCACAATAAAAATCGCTGATCGCCACCATAACTAGTAAAAAAAAAATGATTAATAAAAATGCCATAAAACTATCCCCTATTTTGTAAATGCTAGAACTTTTGCGCAAACCAAACAATAATCGCTAATTGCGATTTTTTTTTTACCAAAAATATGTAGAAGAATACGTATCGGCCTAAACTGAGGAAAAAAAATGTTTTTTTTATATATTTTTTTGGGGATATTTATTATAGCAAAAAGCAAAAAATATTGCATTTTTTTCAAAATTGTCGCTCTATTTTTGTTTATAGCGCAAAAAATAAAAACCGCAGGGGTGATCAAATACCACAAAAAGAAAGCTCTATTCGTGGGAAAAAAAGGACGTCAATTTTGTTTAGGAGTCAGTTAAAGCGACGCAGTGCCGAATCGCAAAAGTGGTCTGGTCTTAAGCCAGCAAAATGGTCCAGTGGTTAAAGTGGTTAAAGAAGATAGTTTGAAAGGAAGATAACATTTTTGAGCTTTCAATTCAGGCTGAAAATTTATTGCAGCCACCACATCTAAAGTCTGGTACACATGGGCCGAATATTGGTCAATACTTGGTTCAACAGAAACCGTCCAACATTTGGCTAGTGTGTACAGCATTCTGTCTGAGAGAAGCCAATCTAATGGCTGGTTTCTGTCAAATAGGCATGCTGAAAACCAGCATCCAAACATGCTCACAGTGGCTGTGAGTTCTGATCACTGTGTTCTGACGGTGAGGGATCCCCCCTATCAGAACACAATAGCACAGCAGGGAGGTCGCTGCCATGGGCGTCCGCAGAACTTTTTTCAGGGGGGGGCATCATTTTAAGGTCACCCATGCTCTGACCTTTTGATAGGTGGAAGACTGATTCTATCTACTATCACACGAGCCGGTCTAGGGGGGCGGGACCATGTTACAGCGGCCGCAGAACACAGACCCGGCCAGCTCCGTGATCACAGGAGCAGGAGAGCAGGAGAGAGGGGACTCAGGGGAGCACTGCAGCCGCAAACCGGCCCCAGGGCAGGCAGCCTACTGGGAAATATCCCGGTAGGCCAGTCCGGCCCTGGGGGTGATGGGGGTCCTCACTAATGATCCGATCCCTAATTCCAGGGGGGGGCACTTGCCTCCCCTTGCCCCTACCTGCGGACGCCCATGGTCGCTGCACTAACATTGCTTGGTTAGTATGATGACCTCTCAATTTTTTATTTTATTCAGCCCACTGGGTTGAACGACAAAAAAAAACTTTTAGTGTATACCTAGCATAAGGAATATATTACATTACACGTTTTATTTCCTGTTACCACACAAACTTTCAGCACGTATGATTTTTTATAAATGTTGTGTATTTCAATATAATGCAGCAAAAATGCCTAAAATGGGTTGTAAAACAAAAAATGGAAATTCCACTAGGTGAATAAGATTTCTGGACATGCACAAATACAAGCCATAAAACAAAAAGATGGTGTACACAAAATTCCAACCCATTATAAAGGGTAGTTTTCACATTATAAACGTGTATTTAGCTTTTGAGTTCTCATAATTTCTGTAAAAATTGTATTTCTATCATCTTAAAAAAAGACAGATTTTAATGTATGTTGGGTGTAAAAATCACTTTGTTTGATACACCAGTTTCTTTATATGTAGAAAAGGAACAGGAATGCTCACTTTTGCTGCCAAGCTGCTCCCTTCTGTGTTTTTTTTTTCTGAGACATTTCTACTTTAACAAGAGAATGGAGCAGCAAGTTGGGACCTGTCAGTTTTACAACATACATCTAGGTATTCAATCTCCTTGTTCCTCCAGAGGCCTGCAGGCAAAGTAAGTTATTAGGACCTGCAGACTTAATGGTGCTGAGTTCAATTCCCACCAGTGTTTAAACTAGCACACACTTTTTACAGTCTGAGGTTTTTTAGTTTATTGGTGCTGGCTAGATAAATAATTTCTCTGGCAGTAAATGATTGTTTCAATTTCTTGTATTTTCTTGAGAAAGGAAAACATAAATAATGTTACTGTGCTGGATTTATCCTATAACGTGAATACATGTTGGTCAATAATATAAAATGCAGCCATATATTGTTATTATGGAGCTCTTTGGTAACTTGAATCTGGATTGTACTAGAAAACTAGAAAACTGCTTTTCTTTTTGCTTAAAGAGGAGAGGAGCTCCCTGTAAAAAAAAAAAAAAAAAATTAAGGCTGACTTCACACTGGCATTAAAAGCAGGCATTTGAGGTGTGTTAAAAATACCCTCAAACACCTATGCAAATGATGAAATGGACAGCACACAGTGTTTTTCAAATTATAAACACATAAAGGATTAGTGTTGCTTCGCTTCAAAATTGAAGCCTCATGTCGATTCAGGAGGCGTTTGAAGCCTTTCAACGCCTCCCATTCAAGTCAATGGTAACGCGCCGCAACCACACTGGCATGCGTCTGTGGTGCATTTGCAGCACGGATGTGACGCTTTAATACAATGAGAATTTTAGCTGGTTAGAGTGGGCTGGGAAGCCGGCTGTTGCGTCCTTAACAACCGATGAATCATTAGCTTTCCCCGCTGACAGCTGAAAGAAAAAAATAATGCCGGTAAAAAATAAAAATGGTATCGGGCCCCCCCAGTCCACACCAGGCCCTTTGAGTTTAGCATGTAGGGGGGACCCCATGCCAAAATTTAAAAAAAGGATGGAGTGGGGACCCCCCCAAGACCATATCAAACCCTTCGGTCTGATTTGGATTTTGAAGGGAAACCCCATGCCAAAAAAATCCATGCCTGACCCTTATCCAAGCATGTAGCCCGGCAGGTCAGGAAAGGGGGGACGAGCAAGCGTACCAGGCCACATGTCCTCAACATGGGGGGGTGGGTGCTTTGGGGCAGGGAGACTCTGCGCCCCCCACCCCAAAGCATCTTGTCCCCATGTTGATGGGGACAAGGGCCTCTTCCCGACAACCCTGGCTGGTGGTTGTGGGGGTCTGCGGGAAAGATCCTGGGTCCCCCCTTATGTGAATGAGTATGGTCCGGTCTTCTTCTCCTGATGTCTTCCCCATGCCGTTTTTTTTTTAAACAGCATTTTTTTTCCCCTTTCAGCGGGTCAGCAGGGAACCCAGCCCGCTCCTTAACAACCAGCTATTTTAGGCATTTGTGGTGTGGTTTTAACAAGCCAAAAGCACCTGTCAACCGCGCTGCAAACATACATAGGGTGTTTGGGGGCATTTTTAATGCTCACTAAAAGCTTATCAACTGCACCTATTGACATGCATTAATGCTATAGGAGCATTTGATAAGAGTCAGTATTTTTAGCAAGTGTGAACAAGCCCTAAAACTTTTATTATAAGAACACTTACCTGTACAGGAATCCCACGATGTCGGCACCCTGATCTGATTCATCAATCGGCTTCGGGTGCAGGTGCTGGCATTGTAAGTAATGGAAACCAGCAGTGAAGCCTTCATGCGCGAGTCGCACTGCACTTTCTGAATAGCCCCACCATCTTCTGGAACCTGTATGTATCCCAGAAGGCCGTGGGGGGAGGAGGAGAGGCCGCAAATGTTGTAAGGTCCCCGATCGTCAATCTTACTCGGAAGTGGAAGTGGGTACCTGACGACAAAACCAGGTACCAACTCCTCCCTCTTCCCTAAAAATTGCTAAATGTGGCAGAGGGTGAGAAAAAGCAGAGCTTCCCCTTTTGGGTGGAGCTCCTCTTTTACATACTGGGGTAGATTTACCAACGGGCTGGTGAATGGTAAGTTAGATTAATGAATAACCTAAGGTTGTGTTAACTTTTATTATCCAGTCGTGAAAATTCAAAACTAGGGTTTTTGCTTCACATAATTTCAATTATTTAAAATTAACAATAAAAAAAAAATTATATATTGCAGTTTACCAGTCCTGAGATGTGATAGTTTCTAGAGGCTGCTAAAACACGGACTACGTCACTTCTGGTTAAACAAAAGGAGGCTTGGGACACATGCTGACATAGGAGAGACAGGCAATACCCTCAGCCATCTGTACCCATTCGAGCAGCTGGATAAGTTTGGTGCCAACTGATAGGCACTTAAAAATGTGAGTGAACCCATTTGTTTTTACCTTTTTATAAATAAAAGCACAGACATACTGCGCAATGATCGTTGTTCATTTTTTATGAGGT
This sequence comes from Lithobates sylvaticus, assembly GCA_028564925.1. NCBI lineage: Eukaryota > Metazoa > Chordata > Amphibia > Anura > Ranidae > Lithobates > Lithobates sylvaticus. The sequence continues at coordinate 245,221,885 of CM053027.1, forward strand.
TGGACATTGGTAAATCTGTATATTGGAAACAGCATAGACCTGAGAGGAGTGGAGTGGTTATCCCTACTAATGAACCAAAGGCATTCATTATAGTAACATCTGGTGAGTGGCCAATTCTTATGGTGGTGTCGTCACTATAGTGGTGGATAAAGGAAGCACGGACACAAGAATTAGGAGGATTGAAACACTTTTATGCTGAAGACTGCTTTCTCAGCACCAGCAGAAATTACTACGGACATTTATTGTTTTTGGTTTTGTTTGGTTTGTTTTGCCTAAATTAATTCGTTTTTTTTTGGCATGCAATAATTAATATTGGAAGTCACGGGTGAACAGCAGAAGAACATTTTGATTTTTATTAATTATTATTATTACTTCTATTATCACTAATGTATACAAACTTATAAACTTATTGTGGTATATTTAAATGCATATTTTGCTTGAAGCACTTTAAAAACACATAATACAAGGGGTAGCGCAGTCAACACATATATATTTTTTATATATTTTTTTCATACTTTTTTACAGGTTTTAATTTTAGTAGCTTAGAACCTTATTTGACTGCAGCAAACCACATAAATTCACACATCTTCACAAATTTGGATGGTTTGATTATAATATTATTTTAATTTGCGCCGGTAGACACTTATTTTAGAATTTAGTAACCAGTTATATTATGTACATTTAGGAAAGAATCCAGTCCTTTTTTTAAAGCAATTTATTGCGCTGGCCAGAACCACCTCTGGAGGGAGTCTATTCCACATTTTCACAGCTCTTACTGTGAAGAAACCTTTCCATATTTGTAGATGAAATCTTTTTTTTTCTCTAGACGTAAAGAGTCCCCCCTTGTCCACTGTGATGACTGTAAAGTGAATAACTCAACACCAAGTTCACTATGTGGACCACTTATGTATTTGTACATGTTGATAATATCCCCTCTAATATTTCCTCATAGCTGAGCTCCTCCATGCCTCTTATAAGTTTGGTTGCCCTTCTCTGCACTTTCCCCAGTTCCCAATATCCTTTTTGAGAACTGGTGCCAAAAACGTAACTGTATATTCCAGATGAGGTCTTACTAATGATTTGTACAGGGGAAAAATTATATCTCTCTCTCACGAGTCCATCCGTCTCTTAATACATGAAGGGACTTTAGAAACTGCAGCTTGGCATTGCATGCTATTATTGAGCTTGTGATCTACCAAAATCCCCAGATCCTTCTCCACTATAGATTCCCCCAGTTTTACTCCCCCTAGTATGTATGATTCATGCATATTCTTAGCCCCCAAGTGCATAACTTTATATTTATCAACATTAAACCTCATTTGCCACTTAGAGCCGGTTCACACTGGTGCAACAAGACTTCCAGCGCGACTTTTGGAGGCAACTTGGACACGACTTGAGTATGAATAACAGCGCGACTTCAACATGACTTGGGGCGACTTACAACAAGACTTTAAGTCACCTCAGGCCAGGTGACTTTGGCCGTGGCCAGTCAGAGAATAATCAGCTCTGGAGGGGAACTCCACGCCAAATTTTAAATAAAAAAACGGCATGGGTTTCCTCTCTAGGAGCATACCAGGCCCTTAGGTCTGGTATGGATTTTAAGGGGAGACCCCTAGGCCGAAAAAACGGCGTGGGGGTCCCCCAAAAATCCATACCAGACCCTTATCCGAGCACGCAGCCTGGCCGGTCAGGAAAGGGGGTGGGGACGAGCGAGCGCCCCCCCACCTCCTGAACCGTACCAGGCCGCATGCCCTCAACATGGGGGGTGGGTGCTTTGGGGAAGGGGGGCCTCGGGACCTGGCGTCAAACGGGGCAGGTCCACCGTGTGACATCACCCGGTGACCCCGCCTCATTCCTATATAAGTCATCGTGCAGCGCTCACACGGCATTACAGCGGGAGAGAGAGTCGTGTCAACAACAAAAGAAGAAAGAAGAGAGAAGAGGGAAGAAGGAAGGAGGAGACCGGGCTCCTCCGCTTGTAAAAGAGCTGCAAGATGATAGCGGAGGAGCCGGCAGAAGAGCGGGAGACAACATCGGAGAGCAGGAGAAGAGGCCGGGCACCGGGAGAAGAGGCCGAACAGAGCGGAGAAGTCGAAAGAAGGCCCCCAAAGTCGGAAGAAGATCCCCTGAGCTGATGAATAAATTACTTTAAAAACCTGTGTTGTGTTTTTTTTTATTGACGCTTTTTTCCCCCAGGTGAATGGGTAGGGGTACGATGTACCCCATACTCATTCACATAGGGTGGGGGGCCGGGATCTTATTAAATGGGGCTCCCGGATTCGATAAGCCCCCTCGCCCGCAGACCCCGACAACCAACGGCCAGGGTTGTCAGGAAGAGGCCCTTGTCCTCATCAACATGAGGACAAGGTGCTTTGGGGTGGGGGGGGGCCACAGGGCGCCCCCCTTCCCCAAAGCACCCACCCCCATGTTGAGGGCATGCGGCCTGGTACGGTTCAGGAGGGGGGGCACTCGCTCGTCCCCATCCCCTTTCCTGACCGGCCAGGCTGTGTGCTCGGATAAGGGTCTTGTATGGATTTTGGGGGGACCCCCATGCCGTTTTTTTCGGCCTAGGGGGTTCCCCTTAAAATCCATACCAGACCTAAGGGCCTGGTATGCTCCTGGAGGTTTTTTTATTTAAAATTTTGCGTGGAGTTCCCCCTCCAGGCGACACTGTCGCTTCAATATAGATGGAGGCGACTTCCATTGAAATCAATGGGTACAAGTCGCCTAGAAGTCTTTTGAAGTAGTACAGGAACCTTTTTTGAAGTCGGAGCAACTTCTGTAGTGTACATGGAGACAGCTCCATAGACTAACATTACAGCGCGACTTGGGGCGACTTGGGGCATCTCGGGGCGTCCTGAAGTCGGATCCTGATTCACCCTGGTGTGAACCGGCTCTTAGTTGCCCAATTAAACAGTGGATTGAGGTTGGCTTGTAAATTGGAGACATCCTGTAAGGACGTTATTCCACTGCATAGCTTGGTGTCATCTGCAAAGACAGAAATGTTACTTTTAATCTCAGACCCTATATCATTTATAAAGACTATGTAACTATGTAACTATATAACCTTTGTAAAATACAGTGAAACATCCAACATTGTCCAGAACCATTTTATAAATATCTGACACGCTATTCATTTTTTTTTTTGCCTTTTTATGATATGGTGTTTCTATACCATAAGTATTGAGGTTGATTTATTTCTTTCAATAGATTTTTATTGAGTTTTTTAGGAACAAAGAATGAAGAATGTAATTCCAATACATGTATCAGTATCACAAAATAACAACAGGGATATAAAAAACGATCAACAAGTAATGTGTTATAAACTAGGTGTGTAATATACGGTCTGCAAAACAGATCCAGGATGAGCCAAAAAAATATAAGAGAGGACACCTCCGCAGTTCGGCACCCCGAATGGGAACTAACTGTGCCGAGCTACGGAAAACGTCCCCCCCCAAATGGGGTCCTGTTACCCTGAACTATTCATGAAGTGCAGAAATTGTGTCAAACAAGCTATATATAGCAACTAAAGCTAAAAAATAGCAGATAAAGGAGGAAATCTAATAAACCTTCTTTTTTTTTTTTTCTTTAAATTCTTTATTTATTTCATCGAAGGGATACAGTGCCAACATAATATATATGATTTATACTATTACAAATATTCAAGGTTATTATCCTTCAGCTTTAACAAATTATATTTTCATCTTATTTCGATTACTTAATTATTATTACTGTCCCTTTCTTTCTTTTTTCTCTTTATTTTATATACAGTTCCTGTCTAGCTCGGTTCCCTGTGCCTCTTCTTATTCTGTGGGCCTTAATCCCTAAGGTACTCTAGAGGCCTATCCCATCCCTGAGAGGAGAGCATACCCAAATACCCCAAAGACAAACAAAAAAATAAAAATAAAAATTCCACATAATAGGGGAAAGTCCTCACTCCTCCTCCCCTCCCTCCCCCCCCCCCCCCCCCCCCCCCCCCCCACCCCCAGCTCTTTCTAGTCTCATTCTATTTTCTCTATTCTCCCGTCTCCTCCCCCATTAGCTTTTTACCTTCTTCTGTTTGTAGGTATTCCTCCCATTGGGCCCATGTTTGTTTAACTCGTTCCCTTCCCTCTACGGACCTTGGTATTAAGCTTTCCATTATCCCTATTCTTCGGACTGTATTAAGCCACATAGAAATGCTAGGGGCCTGTGGTTCCTTCCAGCATCTGGGGATGCAGCTTTTCGCTGCATTTACCAGATGACATACTATTGAATTTTTATATTCCTTAGTTGGGATTTGTGATAAATGTAGTAGGAAGAACTCCGGGTCTAGTGGAATATGGAGCTCCGTTAATCGTTGGGTAATTCTATATACTTCTTGCCAGAATTGGTTAATTACTGGGCATGTCCAAAATATATGGAGTAATGTTCCCCTGCTCTGACATCCCCTCCAGCAACTCCCTGTGGCCTCGGGAAATATTTTATTCATCCTTGAGGGGGTAAGGTACCATCTTGATAGTAGTTTGAAGTTTAATTCCTGCATTTTTATACACCTTGACGATCTCAATGTCAGATGTATTATTTTCTGCCCCTGTTCTGGGGTAAATTTTTTGTCTAGGTCTCTCCCCCATTTATCCAGACTCGCCAATGTATATCCTTCTGGTGGGGCTATCAGAAGCGCGTATATTTTAGAGATAGTATGAGTCAAGGGCTCTTTCTCCTCACAAAGCTTCTCAAACCTTGTTCGTGGTCTCTCAAATTCTTCCGCTGGCCCTAATGTTTCTAAAAAGTGTCTCACTTGTTTAGCTTGCCACCAGGGAATTTCTATCTGTCCTCCTTTTTTTGTTAAATCCTCTATTGATAACCATCCACTTGTCTTCAGGAAGTGTGAGGCTTGAAAGACTCCCTTCTCCATCAGTCTCCTAAGCACCTTTGTCTCTAGACCAGGCAGGAATTTTGGGTTCCCCAGGATCGGGTACAAGGGTGAGTTCGGTGTGGAAAATCTATATTTCTGGATGATCCCCGCCCCCATCTGCAAAGTTGATCCAATCAAGGGATGTTCCTTTAGCTCCTGCGATAAATCTGCATAGCACCAGATAGCTCTATTCAGCGGTATTCGACTTACTTGTTTTTCTAACACGATCCATAATTTATATTCCCCATGTCTGTTCCAGTCAATTATTCTACTGAGGTGGGCCGCTTGATAGTACCTAAATAAGTCCGGTGCTGCTATTCCCCCCGACTCCTTCGGCATCGCCAGCAGCTCTCTCTTTATCCTTGGGTGCTTGCTTGCCCAGATAAATTTTGTAAACTCAGCCCGTATTTGGCTGAAATAATTCATAGGAATACAGATAGGCATTGCCTGGAACAGATACAAAAATTTGGGTACTATGCTCATTTTTAAGATGTTACATCTCCCGAACCCGGAGTGCATACCCTTATTCCACCCTTCTAATAGTTTCTTTACCTCTCTGAGTAGTGGTGGGAAATTCAGCTCGAATATATCTGTTAGGCTTGGAGATATCTGTATTCCCAAATATTTTAGGGCAGTTGTTGTCCATCTAAACTTATAGTTGCTCTGCAGGTTATTTTGCGTGGGCTCCTCCAGGGCCACCCCCATCGCCTCCGACTTGCTGTAATTTATTTTAAAATTAGACAGAGCTCCGTATCTCTCCACTTCTTTCATCAGGTTTGGTAGTGAAATTTGTGGGCTCGTTAATGAAAAAAGTAGGTCATCTGCATAGGCAGAGACCTTATATTCCTGTTTTCCCACCTGTATACCCTTTATATCCGGGTTCTGTCTAATTCTATTGAGCAGCGGCTCCAACGTGAGAGCAAATAGTAGAGGCGAGAGGGGACAACCCTGGCGGGTCCCGTTAGATATGGTAACATTTTCGGAGTATACCCCATTGACTTTCACTCGAGCTTGGGGGGAGGAATAGACCCCTGCCATCCAGCGAATCCATCTGTCCCCCATACCGGAATACCTTAGGACTCCCAACATAAATGCCCAGTTGACCCGATCGAAGGCCTTTTCCGCATCCGTATTCACGAAGACACTTGGTATTTCCTCTTGGTTTACGAACTGGACCAGATTCAGCACTTTGATCGTGCTGTCTCTTGCCTCTCTTGTTGGGATAAACCCCACCTGATCCCCGTTTATCAACTGGGTCAGGTGTTTCTGTAACCTAGAAGCAAGTGTCTTCGTGAATATTTTTAAATCCACGTTTAGTAGAGATATCGGTCGATAGTTACTACATATCGACCCGTCTTTCCCTTCTTTCGGGATCACCGTAATATGCGCTCTTAAGGTATCCGGAGGGGGGTCTGTTGTTTGTCCTAGTTCATTAAACATTTTTACCATATATGGGCCCAAATTTTCGGAAAAAAATTGAAATATTGAATAGAGAACCCATCCGGCCCTGGTGCTTTTCCCTGCTTGAATGTCTTAATCACTCTGAGCACTTCCTCTGTTGTTATTGGTCTCTCTAGTTCTCGCCGCTCAGGGGACGCAAGTCTTACTAAATGTGATGTAGAGAGATATTCTTCTAGAGACAGGGGTGGTAGAGTCGTTTCTGGCAAATTATATAGGGCTGAATAATATTCTCTAAACTCATTTGCAATGTCCTTCGGGAGTGCCCGTTTTTGTCCCTTTTTGGTTTTAATATATGGTATGTATGAGCGGGTTTGTTGTTTTTTTAATTTATTTGCTAACAGTTTACCACACTTGTCTCCAGAGTCATATGTCATACTTCTTCTTCTTTGTAATACTGCCTTTGCCTTATACCGCAGGAGGTCGGCCAAATCTCTCCTCAGGGACGCTAATTCCTTTCCCAGCTCCCTGTCTGCTGACTTCTTATGTTTTGTTTCCAATTCCTGTATTTCTTCTAGCAATTTTCTTATCTGTTCTTCTCTGGCCTTCTTTATTCTAGTACCATGTTTAATTAAAATTCCCCTAAGAACTACTTTGTGGGCCTCCCATACCATTCCTGGGTCGCTCTCCCCTTTATCATTTATATCAAAGTACCATTTAATTTCTTTTATCAAGTCCTCTCTAATATCTGGGAGCTGTAATAGGCTTTCATTTAGGCACCATCTCCATTCTACTGGTTGGGTTGCCCCCATCAAGTCTATCTTCAGAATGACTGGTGCGTGATCGGACCAGGTTATATTCCCAATTGATATGTCTTGTACCGACGACAATAGCTGATGTGGTAATAAAAATAAATCAATCCGGGAATATAGTTGGTGTGGGTTTGAGAAGTAGCTAAAATCCTTCTCCTCTTCGTGGAGTGCCCGCCACGCGTCTATTAATTGGCATTCCTGTAATTTCTTTTTGATATTTCTCCTGGTTCCCTTTGGTACTGAAGATGTTCCAGTAGAGGTATCTATTATTGGATCTAGAGGGACATTAAAGTCCCCCCCTACGATCAATTTACCCTCTCTGAAGTCCATTAGTTTTGACAGGGTTTTTTTCAAAAACCTATCTTGATGTGCATTCGGTGCATAGATCGTAGCTATAGTCACTTTTATACTGCCTATAAATCCCTTCACGAACAGAAATCTCCCACCTATATCCGCGCTTTTCTCTAGTAGAGACCAAGCCACTCGGTTTGAAATCAGAATTGCCACTCCTTTTGTTCTAGTTTGTGCGTTAGCATGGTATACGCTGGGGAAATGTCTACTTTGCAAATAGGGGCAGGCTCCCAACTTCAGATGTGTCTCCTGCACCATTCCCACATCTGTTTTTAAGCATTTTAGATCATCTATTACCATCCTGCGCTTCTCTGGTATATTAAGCCCTCTAACATTTAGTGAAGTCAGCCGTAGCCCTTCCATCTTCTTCCCGTCCTCAATCGACCCAGCCGTCTACCGGATAGCACAGGGGGATCGTGTTGGGCGTGGAGGAGAGGGAGGGACGGGGAGAGAGAAGAAGCGGAGCAAAAAACCAAACCCAAACAAAAAAAAAAAAATTGAAAAATATTAAAAGAAGAAAAAAATAAATAAATAAATAAATAAATAATTAAAATGGGGGTTTATTTCCCCTCTCAGGAATTCCCGAGCTACCTGCAAAATCCCAGTGCCTACTTCAGGGTACTAAGTTTCCCGTAGGCGCTGAGTCGGGGGGTGAATAGCTTTGGCTCGTAGGGCCGTGCTCCCCTCCCCCCACCCTCCAGCTGTCCTCACTTTCTTTCTTATAATTTCTGCTTTCTGCTTTCATTAATACTGGTTCTACTTCTAAATCCACCACTCTACCAAGACATTGTATTATTCCCAATATCCCTCTATTAATTTCTCCGTACCAATATTTATTTCCCGTTATACATCCTACTATACTTCTTTTTAGGACCACGTGTTATTATATAGACATTTAAGCTTTATATATCATGTATCATCTGACCCGTCATAACAGTTCAATCTTAACAACATCTTTCTGCATAGTTCTATAAGATCCTCCTATTTCCCCTCGGTAATATTTCTAATATGTTCTTCCCCCAGTCTTGCCTTAGTTGCTTCCACTCCTTATGTTCCGACCCCGCCCCTCTGCCCTTTATCTATTATATCCTATTTAATCGTAAAAATTGTTTTTAGTTCCCCCCTGCACCCCCCTCCAGGTCCACCCCCTTACTTCCCCCCCGACCCCCCCCCACCCCCCCTCCCCTCCCTTCGTATTATGTGCATAAGTATGCTATCTCAGGCTTGTTTATCCATGGGAGTTATCCACTCTACCCCTTAGATGTATTTATGTGTATTTGTGTGTTTTTGTATTTATGTGTAAAAAATGTGTGGAAAAAAAAAAAAAATAAGCGATCAAGTGTCTCTAAGTGTGTTAATTTGGTGCCTTGTTTTTGTGTCCCCCCCAGTCCCCCCCCCCTCCCTCTCCTCCTCCCTCTCCTCTTTTTTCCCTTCCCCTTCCCCCTTTAATATTTACCCCCCCCCGTGTAACCCCCCCCATGTATCCCCAAATTTCCCTCCTCCTTCCCCCCTCCCCCCTCCCCCTTCACCCCCTCCTCCTCTAAACCTTAAGTGCTCAAGGCCTAAACACACAGTATATATAAAAAAAAAAAAAAAACAGCAAAGCATAATATTTTGTAGTGTATTTCATAACCCATTTATATCCCTTTAATCCACCCCCCCCCCCTCCAGCATACCTCTTTCTCTTTTACCGATAATAAACCTTCTATCAATGCAGCAAGCTTGAAAATCATACTCCTAGTTTAAGTGTTAAAGATCAAATGATATTGTACCTAGACATTTGTGATAGAGATAGAAAAAAAAAACACACTCGATATGGAGCAATATTTCTGAGTGATAAAATAATAAGAAAAGAAAAAGGAAAATGAAAAAAATTAAATAATAATAGGTGGGCTAATGGATCAACCTGTGGGAAGCATCGACATTTATGTATGTAAAATAAAGCATATGTAACATTCCCGCACCTTGTGAAATCAAGTCTTGTATGTTAGACCCAAGGAAAAATCTGTAAAAGGGATAGAGAGAGAAAGAGAGAAGATGGAGAAGAAGAAGGAGAAGGAGGAGCTAAAGAATAACAGAGCGAATCTCGTTCACCAGCGGCACCCAGTGTAGATTCAATCAATGGTTGGTATAGATAAATATCTAGTCCAAGGAGACCAAATAGCATCATGTTTGGCGGTGGAGTCAAGAAGAATACTAGCTGTTTTTTCCTGAGTCATGATCGAAGAGATCTTCCTTTTAACCATAAAAAGAGAGACAGTTGGTGTTTTCCATGCCCTTGCTATCGTGAGTTTAGCACCGAGAAGCATGAACTGAATGAGTCGTTGGGACAATTTGGGAGCATCAGAGCAAGGGAAATTTAACAGGGATATGTGAGGCAATTGTTGGATAGGAACCCCAGTAATTTTCCTAATGATGTGGAATATTTTATTCCATAAACTCCTGATCTTGGGACAATCCCACCATACATGTAACATAGATCCCACATGTCCGCAGTTGTGGAAACATAAAGGAGAAGCATCAGGGTATATTTTGGAGAGTCGTAATGGGACCATATACCATCGCATGAGTGTTTTCAGATTAGCTTCCATCAAAGTGACATTCAGAATTCCCTTTGAGGCTGTCAAAGAGGCTCTATGCCATTCTGCTATACTCCAAGTATGCTGCAGATCATTTTCCCATTCCCTCATATAGAGTGTTTTGGTATCAGCATGGGCAAGTGATTGGTAAATTACAGTAATGCCACCCCTCTGCTCCTCAGTTTGACCACACCATCTTTCATAATCCGTGACTGCAAGAGTATTGGAACTAGGAGGAAGAAGAGACCGGATAAAGTGGGCGATTTGTCTGTATCGGAACCGTTCCACATTTGGCATGTCAAGTTTACTAACGCAATGGGCCATGGTGAGAGGGCCCGTGGTGTTAGTGAAGTGTCCTATCCTATACATCCCTTTGTCCAGCCACCATTGAAAAGCTTTAATGTCCATTCCAGGAGGAAATATAGGATTGTGGAACAGGTGGGACAACGGTCTCCAATGTGAAACCAACCTTGGGTTGAATTTGAGCGAGTCCCACAAAGTGAGCGAGTGGGATAGTGTGGGGACCATGACGGCAGGTCTAGATTTGGCAGAGGCCCATAGGATATAATCCAGAGTGTGTTGAGGGATAGCTTGGCGCTCCATATGAACCCAATCCGGATGTTCATATTTGGAGTATATGGTGGACAATTGTGCAAGTTGCGCCGCCTGGTAATACCAAAGAAGGTTGGGAACTCCCAAACCTCCCTGATTCCTGTGTCTATGTAGGGTGCTTTTAGCCAGTCTATGTCCCTTTTTGCCCCATATGAATTTAATAAGTTTGGACTGAAACTTCCGTAGGTGATCTTTTAGGATGGGAATAGGTAGGGATCGAAAAAAATAAAGGATACGGGGAAGGATGGTCATTTTTATTGAGTTAATTCTACCCAGCCAGGAGAGTCCAAGTGTATCCCAGTTCTTTAAGTCCGCTTCTAGTTTAAGATATAGAGGGGGAAAGTTTGCCTTATAGAGAGTGTCAATGGACGACGTGAGGTTGATCCCCAGGTAGGGTATCATAGCTGTCCCCCAACTGAATCTAAAATTTTCCCTGAGTTGCAACATAAGGGGGTCCGGTAAATTCACGTTCAGAGCCATAGACTTTGAGAAGTTTACTTTAAGCCCAGAGACTTTGCCAAAGTCATCAAGAACCCTGCACAAGTTAGGTAGTGAGACTAAAGGAGAAGTGATGAAAAGAAGTACGTCATCAGCGAAAAGAGCGCATTTGTGGGTTTGCGGGCCACAACTCACCCCATGTATATCAGGATTGTCCCGTATGGCGATAGCAAGTGTCTCGATGACCATGGCAAAGATCAAGGGGGATAGGGGACATCCCTGCCTAGTGCCCCTGGAGATTTGAAAAGGCTGAGAATATAGACCTTGCATTTTGATTTGCGCACTTGGTGAGGAGTATAACGCTTTTATCAAATTGAGGAAGGAATTGCCAAAGCCCCATTTTTGAAGAATTGGGAACAGGAAGGACCAGGAGACAGAGTCAAAGGCCTTCATTAGATCCAACGAGAGTAAAAAGCCCTGTTGTAATGGTCCTTTGTCCCAGCCGGATTGTAGGAGCGATATTACATCAACGGCTCTTCTGATCTGGTCTGGACCCTGTCTCCCGGGAATAAAACCCACTTGGTCCTTGTGAATATATAAGCCAATAAATGAGGATATTCTGTTTGCGAGGATTTTCGTTAAAATTTTAAGGTCATTATTTATTAATGATATTGGGCGATAGTTAGCGGTACAGCTGGTGTCTTTGCCAGGTTTCGGTATTACCGTGACAAAAGCTGAGTTAATAGAAGAGTCTAGAGGGGTGCCTTCGCGATGCAGGTTAAAGAATCTGGCTAGATAGTGAGAAAGTAAAGGGGTGAAGGATTTATAATATGGGACGGAAAAGCCATCCGGCCCTGGGGCAGAGTTATTTTTTAAGATTGCGAACCACTTGAGCTATTTCCTCCGTTGTGATCGGGTCCTCAAGACTGACCCTATGGTGTACTTTGAGTTTGGGGATACGTAGTGAGTTGAGGTAGGAGTCTATAAAGGAGGAAGAGGGTTCTGAGGTGCGTTCACCATATAAAGATCGGAAGAAGTCATGAAAGGTTTCCATAATCTTCTGTGGGTTTTGTGTTAGAGATCCGTTGTGAAGGCGTATTTTGGGAAAGGTACGTGTTCTCACCTTGGGAGTGAGTCTACGTGCCAGCATGGTCCCTAATTTATCCGTTTGGTGATAGAATCTCCCATCATCCCAGCGGATGCTTTTCTCAGCTAATGCTGTTAGAGACAAATTAAGGGCCGTGCGAGCAGTTTCAAGTTTTGTTTTGGAACTAGGAGATGGGTTGAGCTTGTGTTGTTTGCTGAGAAAGTGAAACTCTTTTTCTAACCTAGCTATGTCTAGTTTGCGTGCTTTGCGTATCCTTGAGGATATTTGTATAAGTTTGCCACGTATATAGGTTTTGTGAGCTGCCCACAAAGTCGAAGCCGAGATATTATCGACATCGTTAAGAGTAAAATATTCTCTGAGATCCTTTTCAATCTCATTAATATGAGTGGGATTACTGAGAATGGAGGCATTCAGTCTCCAATGAAAAGTACGTTGGTGAGAAGATGATTTGTGAAGGATTAAGAGAAGGAAAGAGTGATCCGACCAGGCAGAGTCTCTGATGACTACTTTCTGTATCAACGGGACGTGTTTTTGCAAAATAAAGAAGTGGTCAATTCTAGCGAACGTGTTGTGGGGGTTCGAGTAATGTGTGTAATCCCGAGTCCCAGGATTAGATTCCCTCCAGGCGTCAATTAATCCCTGTTGGAATAACTGTCTGGCAACATCTAGACTCTGCCTGGTGGGACGCACACCATCCTTACCTGGGGGTCTAGACTTATCCTTCCCCGTGTCAAATGCTATATTGGAGTCACCTCCATAAAGTACTGTGCCTTCCAATAGGGGGGCGAGAGTGCGAAAGAGAGATTGAAAAAATTTGGACTGGCCGCGATTAGGCGCGTAGTAGGATATCAGGGAATAGAGTTGATCATCAATGATTCCTTTAACCAAAATAAACCTGCCGTCAGGGTCCTTGTATTCAGAAATCATTGAGAATTGGGTATTCCGGGAGAAAAATATGCCCACTCCTTTGGTCTTAGTATCGGAATTAGCAAGATAAAATGTAGGGAATTTTGCGTGTATGAAAGAGGGGACATAGGATTTCGGGAAATGTGTTTCCTGTAAGAACAACACGTCTATTTTTTTGTCATGGTAGAATTGAAATATCTTCCGACGCTTTACAGGGGAATTAATTCCCTGTACATTGTGGGAAGCAAAACGCAGCTTCTGTGTGGAAGTGGTGTGGTCAGCCATAGGATAAGAGAGGATGAGATGCCAGCAATTCACAATCACTTACCTTAGATCGGGAAGAAGGTCCACTAAGGTCCGGTCTTGGATAGCTTGAAGCATTAAGGTACCGGGAGCCACCGGTGAAGGAGACCGCATCTGTCACTGAAAGAATAGTAATCATAGAAAAGGGTGAGAAAGAGAGAGAGGGGACAGAAGAGAGAGAACAAAAAATCAAAAAGATCCAGGAGTATAGTGAAAAAGTGTACACCATATTCCGAGGTGTCAAAAATTGTCCCCCCAACCAGTGGGGGTGATCCTAACCAGAAGCAGGGAAAAAATTGAGTTTTCCCGGCTTCAAGCGTAGGATGGGGCGCAAGGTCACCGCTCCAAACACGGCGCCCTTTACTGTAGTGTCATAATAGAAAAAATGGTAGTGGTTGGAGACCAACTTCCTCCCCCCCAGGAACAGCGAATGAGGGAATTAAAAAAAAAAAAAAAAAAAGGGGGGGTTACTAGTGGAAACAATTGGTAATGCATTACCCAGGACGGTGGACATAAAGGAAATAGTAACGAACCCAGGATACCCTGCATTAAGATTTACCAGAATATACTTAAATAAAAAAAAAAAAAAGGGGGTAAAAATCTGCAAAATAGACTTAGGGTATATAGGGGTTCAGCTAGTCAAGCAAATGGGGACAAAAGCAACGTGAAAGGCATTGGAGCCTACGGGTTAGTCATGCCCTAAAACCCCGGACAGGGTGAAAAACAAGAGAACAAAAATTATGCATAGTCTGCAGTTCATGTAGCAGCGGATTCCTTGCTTTTCTTGTATTTCGGTTTTTGCCACACCGGGGTGAGAGGGCTCTGAGGAGGAGGTCTTTTGGACATGTTGAAGGAGGTTGCTTGCATCGGTGAGGTTGGTTCAGAAGGTATCAGACCCAGTGTCTTCAGCAAATGTTCTCCTTCCGCCATCGTGGCGAATCTGTATTGTTTGCCATTAAAGTCAAATTTCAGACTCAGAGGGAATAGCCACCAGTATTTGATGTTTTTCTGTTGTAAAACAGCAAGGAGGGGTTTGAGTGCCCGCCGTCGTTGTATGGTGAAGGGAGAAATGTCGGCGTAGATCTGAACCGAATGACCCAGAAGTTGTATATGTGGTATTGTGCGAGCTCTCCGCATGACTTCTTCCTTCACATTGTAGAAATGGGGTTTCACCACTATATCACGGGGTAGGCCATCAGAGCGCTGGGGTCCCAGGGCTCTATGAGCCCGGTCCAGTTCCAATTTGTGTGCACCAATATCCGGAATCAGGTCCTTGATTAGGGTGTGTACTGCACCCGGGATGTCTACGATATCCTCCGGAAGTCCCCTGATCCGAAAGTTCAGTCTTCTGGACCTATTTTCAAGGTCGTCAATTTTGGCCATTGCTTCTAGCTGCCCGTGTAATTCTTGGAATCGATCAGTGTTCTGATTAACACGATCGATAGTGGCATCCAATTTGTCTTCAATATGCTCAATGCGTGAGCCTAACATGTGAAGATCCGATTTTATGTCAGAGGTGATGTCTGAGGTGATTTTGGCAGCTGTGTGAGCGAGTCCTCTGTCAAGCATTTCAGCGAATCTGTCAAATAGAAGATTAATGTCCTGGGGATGTGAGGAGAACAAACTCGTGCCTTGTTGTAGAAGTGAGGGCTGTGTGGGTAGGCATGTGGGGGGTAAATTCATATCTTCCAGTGTCTGATTAATGAGGGAGACAGTAGAGGCAGGAGAATGTGGGTCCCTGAGTGGGGGGGGGTGATTGTGCTGAACCACATACCTCCTCCTGAAGAGCAATCCGCCAGGGAGAGGAGGCCGCCTTGCCTGAGGAGATCTGAGGCGATTTGTCCGCCGCCATTTTGTCCATCCCTGCTTCTCCCTGCAGGGTATTGTAACTGCCCTTGTGTGGCTTAGAAGCCCTCTAGTATCGACCCCTGGGGTGCCTGGGGGTGTGCGGGTATGGATTATCTTGGTCCTGGGTCAGTGGGGGTAAAACAGCTACTGCTGAAAGGTCCGGTGTATGGAGCTCCGTTATACAGTGGCCATTGCCGCTTACTGCGCCTGCGCTGTTTCCCGGCGTTATTAACGGCCCGTGGGGCCAAAAAAAATGGTGCTTACAGTGTCCCTTTAGTGCCTGGGGATGTCCGGAGTGTTCTGGCCCTAGTCTCCGTTCCGGGGGGGAAGGAATCCTCCGCTGTCGGCGCCGGTGTTGTGGAGCGGGACGGAGCTCTGAGATCAGGCAGCCATCACAGAGCTGAGGTTGATTTATTTTACCACTTGCTGACTGGCGTTGGAACGACAGCTAGAATGGGGGTTTGTGTGTGTAAACACATAAATCCCTGTTCTGTCAGGGGAGAGGAGACATATCGTCTGTTCCTACTAAGTCGGAACAGCAATATGTCTCCTCCCTCAGTCAGCCCCATTCCCATACAGTAAGAAACACTCACTAGGGAACACAGTTAACCCCTTGATCGCCCCCCTAGTGTTAACCCCTTCCCTGTCAGTGACATTTACACAGTAATCATAGTAATTTTATAGCACTTATCGCTGTATATATGTCAATGGTCCCAAAAATGTGTCCGATCTGTCTGCTGCAATGTCGCAGTACCACTTACAATCGCAGATCACCGCCATTACTAGTAAATTATATATTATTAAATATTTAAAATATATTATTAAATATTTTTATAGACACAATAACTTTTGCGCAAACCAATCAATATACGCTTATTGCGATATTGTTTGGGTACAGTTAAAGTGACGCAGTGCCGTATCGCAAAAAATGGCCTGTTCATTAAGCGTGTAAATCTTCCAGTCTGTAAGTGGTTAAGAAAAGAGCTTACCGAATGAGGTGAAGCCATACTGACTTTAATCTTCCAAACATATTTTGCTGTTTTATTTTTTTAATTTTTTTCTTACCCTTACTTTTATATTCTTTGTGCAAAGTTACTGCAAATAATTAACTTCCCCCCACTCATTAAGCTAAGTGAAAATTTAATTTGCAAAGTAAATATGCCCTACTCCTTTAGTAACTCAATAATCTTATTCCAAAGGGTTCCAACGCAACATGAATGGGTTAATTAACCATGTCACTGTTAATTGCGCCTTAGTGCTGCATTAGTGGCCAATGGCAGTGCTAATTATCCTTTTCATGATTCAGTATGAAAGGGTTAATTAACACTGCTACTGGCCACCAATGCATTAGTGACGAATGGCAATTAATTAACTCCACTGTGCTACATTAGTCGCTAGTGGCAGTGCTAATCAATCCCTTCACACTGCATTAGTGGCCAGTGGTAATGGTATATAACCTCTTACAATGCATTGGTGGCCAGCAGCAGTGTTAATTAAACCATTCATGCTGCATTATGAAGGGGCTAATAAATACTGCAGTCAGCCAATACAACAGTGGAAAGGGGTTAAATAGCTTCACAACTGACCATCATAGGGAGGGATGCTTTAACTGCCACTGACCATTAAGGGGGGAGGGGGTTCAAATAGCATAACACCACTGACCACTAATGTACAAGGATTCTTCAAAAAGTTTCTGCACTTTTTTTAACTCTGTTAAATATAAAAAAAAGAGTGGAAACATTTTGCAGACCACTTGTAGATGTCAATGGCACCGATGTTGGGGGTTAGTGTTGCTGCTACTGACACCAGCAGTGGGGGGTATTATCGTGTAAAATGGCACCAAACCTGGAGGTTACTTTTGTGTAAAATGGCACTAATGCTGGAGATTATTGAAGAAAATGACACCAATGACGGAGGTTATATTTGCACCACTGTTGAAGGCTATTAGGCTATTATTGCTACTAGGGATGGGCCCGGTGCTCGATGCGAACCCACGTTCGCATCGAGCACCGGGCGTTCGCTCGCTCGGCGAGCCCAGAACTATTTTGGCCGCTCGCATCACGTTCGTGTGATGCGCGCGGCCCCGCAATGCATTGCGGCCGGCGCGGCCGGCGCAGTGCATTGCTGGCTGATGATTGGCCAAGCATGCACTGTGACCCCGCATGCTTGGCCAATCACAGCCCCGGAAACTCGAAGAGCCATAATTGGCTACAGGCAGGACGCCTGTAGCCAATTACAGCTCAGGGGCTGTAGTACACGCCCCCCCCTATAAAAGGCCGCCACGCCGTCTGCGCCGGTCACATGCTGTTCCGGCGCAGATAGAGCAGGCTAGATCTGTGACACTCTGCTGGATTTAGTTAGTTAGAGAGATTTACTTAGAGAGATTGAGTTAGATAGATTCATTCATTTAGATTGATTTAGAAAGAGGGGCTTGTAGTGTGTTCGTGGCAGGCAGGCAGAGCTCCTATATTTTGTTCCCAGAAGCACCTATAGGACTTGTAGTGTGTTCGTGGCAGGCAGGCAGAGCTCCTATATTTTGTTCCCAGAAGCACCTATAGGACTTGTAGTGTGTTCCTGGCAGGCAGGCAGAGCTCCTATATTTTGTTCCCAGAAGCACCTATAGGACTTGTAGTGTGTTCGTGGCAGGCAGGCAGAGCTCCTATATTTTGTTCCCAGAAGCACCTATAGGACTTGTAGTGTGTTCCTGGCAGGCATGCAGAGCTCCTATATTTTTGTTCCCAGAAGCACCTATAGGACTTGTAGTGTGTTCGTGGCAGGCAGGCAGAGCTCCTATATTTTGTTCCCAGAAGACCCTATAGGACTTGTAGTGTGTTCCTGGCAGGCAGGCAGAGCTCCTATATTTTGTTCCCAGAAGCACCTATAGGACTTGTAGTGTGTTCGTGGCAGGCAGGCAGAGCTCCTATATTTTGTTCCCAGAAGCACCTATAGGACTTGTAGTGTGTTCCTGGCAGGCAGGCAGAGCTCCTATATTTTGTTCCCAGAAGCACCTATAGGACTTGTAGTGTGTTCCTGGCAGGCAGGCAGAGCTCCTATATTTTGTTCCCAGAAGCACCTATAGGACTTGAAGTGTGTTAGTCCAATCACACAGAGATCATATATTTTGTTCCCAGAAGCACCTATAGGACTTAAAGTGTGTTAGTCCAATCACACAGAGATCATATATTTTGTTCCCAGAAGCACCTATAGGACTTGAAGTGTGTTAGTCCAATCACACAGAGATCATATATTTTGTTCCCAGAAGCACCTATAGGACTTGAAGTGTGTTAGTCCCATCACACAGACCTATATTTTCTTCCCAGAAGCACCTATAGGACTTGAAGTGTGTTAGTCCAATCACACAGAGATCTTATATTTTGTTCCCAGAAGCACCTATAGGACTTGAAGTGTGTTAGTCCCATCACACAGAGATCATATATTTTTCTTCCCAGAAGCACCTATAGGACTTGAAGTGTGTTAGTCCCATCACACAGAGATCATATATTTTCTTCCCAGAAGCACCTATAGGACTTGAAGTGTGTTAGTCCCATCACACAGAGATCATATATTTTCTTCCCAGAAGCACCTATAGGACTTGAAGTGTGTTAGTCCCATCACACAGAGATCATATATTTTCTTCCCAGAAGCACCTATAGGACTTGAAGTGTGTTAGTCCAATCACACAGAGATCATATATTTTGTTCCCAGAAGCACCTATAGGACTTGAAGTGTGTTAGTCCCATCACACAGAGATCATATATTTTCTTCCCAGAAGCACCTATAGGACTTGAAGTGTGTTAGTCCAATCACACAGAGATCATATATTTTGTTCCCAGAAGCACCTATAGGACTTGAAGTGTGTTAGTCCCATCACACAGACCTATATTTTCTTCCCAGAGGCACCTATAGGACTTGAAGTGTGTTAGTCCCATCACACAGAGATCATATATTTTGTTCCCAGAAGCACCTATAGGACTTGAAGTGTGTTAGTCCCATCACACAGAGATCATATATTTTGTTCCCAGAAGCACCTATAGGACTTGAAGTGTGTTAGTCCAATCACACAGAGATCATATATTTTGTTCCCAGAAGCACCTATAGGACTTGAAGTGTGTTAGTCCCATCACACAGACCTATATTTTCTTCCCAGAAGCACCTATAGGACTTGAAGTGTGTTAGTCCAATCACACAGAGATCTTATATTTTGTTCCCAGAAGCACCTATAGGACTTGAAGTGTGTTAGTCCCATCACACAGAGATCATATATTTTGTTCCCAGAAGCACCTATAGGACTTGAAGTGTGTTAGTCCCATCACACAGACCTATATTTTCTTCCCAGAAGCACCTATAGGACTTGAAGTGTGTTAGTCCAATCACACAGAGATCTTATATTTTGTTCCCAGAAGCACCTATAGGACTTGAAGTGTGTTAGTCCCATCACACAGAGATCATATATTTTCTTCCCAGAAGCACCTATAGGACTTGAAGTGTGTTAGTCCCATCACACAGAGATCATATATTTTCTTCCCAGAAGCACCTATAGGACTTGAAGTGTGTTAGTCCCATCACACAGAGATCATATATTTTCTTCCCAGAAGCACCTATAGGACTTGAAGTGTGTTAGTCCAATCACACAGAGATCATATATTTTGTTCCCAGAAGCACCTATAGGACTTGAAGTGTGTTAGTCCCATCACACAGACCTATATTTTCTTCCCAGAGGCACCTATAGGACTTGAAGTGTGTTAGTCCCATCACACAGAGATCATATATTTTCTTCCCAGAAGCACCTATAGGACTTGAAGTGTGTTAGTCCCATCACACAGAGATCATATATTTTCTTCCCAGAAGCACCTATAGGACTTGAAGTGTGTTAGTCCAATCACACAGAGATCATATATTTTGTTCCCAGAAGCACCTATAGGACTTGAAGTGTGTTAGTCCCATCACACAGACCTATATTTTCTTCCCAGAGGCACCTATAGGACTTGAAGTGTGTTAGTCCCATCACACAGAGATCATATATTTTCTTCCCAGAAGCACCTATAGGACTTGAAGTGTGTTAGTCCCATCACACAGAGATCATATATTTTCTTCCCAGAAGCACCTATAGGACTTGAAGTGTGTTAGTCCAATCACACAGAGATCATATATTTTGTTCCCAGAAGCACCTATAGGACTTGAAGTGTGTTAGTCCCATCACACAGACCTATATTTTCTTCCCAGAGGCACCTATAGGACTTGAAGTGTGTTAGTCCCATCACACAGAGATCATATATTTTCTTCCCAGAAGCACCTATAGGACTTGAAGTGTGTTAGTCCAATCACACAGAGATCATATATTTTGTTCCCAGAAGCACCTATAGGACTTAAAGTGTGTTAGTCCAATCACACAGAGATCATATATTTTGTTCCCAGAAGCACCTATAGGACTTGAAGTGTGTTAGTCCAATCACACAGAGATCATATATTTTGTTCCCAGAAGCACCTATAGGACTTGAAGTGTGTTAGTCCCATCACACAGACCTATATTTTCTTCCCAGAGGCACCTATAGGACTTGAAGTGTGTTAGTCCCATCACACAGAGATCATATATTTTGTTCCCAGAAGCACCTATAGGACTTGAAGTGTGTTAGTCCCATCACACAGAGATCATATATTTTGTTCCCAGAAGCACCTATAGGACTTGAAGTGTGTTAGTCCAATCACACAGAGATCATATATTTTGTTCCCAGAAGCACCTATAGGACTTGAAGTGTGTTAGTCCCATCACACAGACCTATATTTTCTTCCCAGAGGCACCTATAGGACTTGAAGTGTGTTAGTCCCATCACACAGAGATCATATATTTTCTTCCCAGAAGCACCTATAGGACTTGAAGTGTGTTAGTCCCATCACACAGAGATCATATATTTTCTTCCCAGAAGCACCTATAGGACTTGAAGTGTGTTAGTCCAATCACACAGAGATCATATATTTTGTTCCCAGAAGCACCTATAGGACTTGAAGTGTGTTAGTCCCATCACACAGACCTATATTTTCTTCCCAGAGGCACCTATAGGACTTGAAGTGTGTTAGTCCCATCACACAGAGATCATATATTTTCTTCCCAGAAGCACCTATAGGACTTGAAGTGTGTTAGTCCCATCACACAGAGATCATATATTTTCTTCCCAGAAGCACCTATAGGACTTGAAGTGTGTTAGTCCAATCACACAGAGATCATATATTTTGTTCCCAGAAGCACCTATAGGACTTGAAGTGTGTTAGTCCCATCACACAGACCCATATTTTCTTCCCAGAGGCACCTATAGGACTTGAAGTGTGTTAGTCCAATCACACAGAGATCTTATATTTTGTTCCCAGAAGCACCTATAGGACTTGAAGTGTGTTAGTCCCATCACACAGAGATCATATATTTTCTTCCCAGAAGCACCTATAGGACTTGAAGTGTGTTAGTCCCATCACACAGACCTATATTTTCTTCCCAGCGGCACCTATAGGACTTGAAGTGTGTTAGTCCCATCACACAGAGATCATATATTTTGTTCCCAGAAGCACCTATAGGACTTGAAGTGTGTTAGTCCCATCACACAGAGCTCCTCTATTTTCTTTGCAGAAGCACCCACAGGACTTCTAGTGTGTTAGTGGCATCACACAGAGCTCCTCTATTTTCTTTGCAGAAGCACCCATAGGACTTCTAGTGTGTTAGTGGCATCACACAGAGCTCCTATATTTTCTTCTCAGCAGCACCCACAGGACTTCTAGTGTGTTAGTGGCATCACACAGAGCTCCTCTATTTTCTTTGCAGAAGCACCCATAGGACTTCTAGTGTGTTAGTGGCATCACACAGAGCTCCTCTATTTTCTTTGCAGAAGCACCCATAGGACTTCTAGTGTGTTAGTGGCATCACACAGAGCTCCTATATTTTCTTCTCAGCAGCACCCACAGGACTTCTAGTGTGTTAGTGGCATCACACAGAGCTCCTATATATTCTTCTCAGCAGCACCCACAGGACTACCGACTACAATGGCTGGAAGACCGCCAAGGGGAGGCAGAGCGTGCAGAGCCAAGAACACAGGGCAGGCAGGCTCTGTTTCTAGTGGACGTGGCCGTGGACGTGGTCGTGCATCGTCATCAGCACGTGGCCATGGGACACGCGCGTCTTTGTTTTCGGCAGCTGGACGTGTGGAGCCGCATCATGCTGAAGGCTTGGTAGAATGGATGACCAAGCCCTCCTCATCCTCCTCATCCTCTCTCACCCAGGCTCAGGGTACTGGCAGAGCATCATCAGCCACCCCTTCCCTAGACCCACCATGTCCTCCTGAGGAGTCCCCCGAACTCTTTGAGCACAGTGTTGGGTACATGCTCCAGGAGGATGCCCAACGATTCGAAGGCTCGGATGATGATACCCAGCTTGAGGAATCTGGCAGTACTGTTCCACCAGCTGCAGCTTACTGCCAGGTTTGCTCTAGTGGTGAAGAGGGAGGGGATGATGAGGTCACTGACTCCACGTGGGTGCCTGAAGGGAGAGAGGATGAGGAGGAGGACGAGGAGGAGGAGGATGCGGCGTCACATGTCCAACGAGGCAGGGTGCCCCCTGGAGGCCAGGTAGAGGCCAGCACAGCAACTGTACAACACCGCAGAGCTCCGCCTGTGCAGGGCGCTGCCTCTGCACGTTATCAGAAAAGTTCTTTGGTCTGGGCCTTTTTTGAGACGAGTGCAGCAGATCGCACCACTGCTATTTGCAATATTTGTCTCAAACGTATCTCGCGTGGCCAAAACATCAGCCGCTTGGGCACCACAAGCATGACCAGACATATGGCGACCTGCCATGCAGCTCGTTGGCAGGCACACATAAAAGACCCACACCAAAGAACTAAGCGGACCTCTCCTTGCTCCTCCTCAGCTGGGATCTCCATCCCCACTACACCATCAGTCCTCTCTGAAAGCTGCTCTGAGAGGACTGAAGGTGTAGAATTAGGTGTGTCACAACCAAGTACTTGCAGTACACCGACGTCCGATTGCAGCAGGCAAATTTCCCTGCCCCAGCTGCTGGACCGTAGAAAGAAGTACACTCCCAGCCATCCACATGCCCAGCGGTTGAATGCTAGCCTGGCTAAATTGCTAGCACTTCAACTGCTGCCTTTTCAGTTGGTAGACTCGGCCCCCTTCCGTGAGTTTGTTCAATGTGCGGTTCCTCAGTGGCAGGTTCCCAAACGCCACTTTTTCTCACGGAAGGCGATTCCGTCTCTCTACCGGCATGTGGAGGGCAATGTCCATGCCTCGCTGGACAGGGCGGTCAGCGGTAAGGTGCATATTACCGCTGACTCATGGTCCAGCAGGCATGGACAGGGATGGTACCTTTCTTTCACGGCCCATTGGGTCACTCTATTGGCAGCTGGGAGGGATGCAGGACAAGGTGCAGTAGTGTTGGAGGTTGTTCCGCCACCACGCCTCCAAAACGCTACTACTGCTACTGGTTGTGACACACCTCTCTCCTCCACCCCCTCCTCTTCTTCTTCCTCCAGTGCTCTGTCCTTGGAACCAGCGGTGCTCCGTAGGCGTACAAGGGGCTACGCAAGTACGCAGGCAAAAAGATGCCATGCCGTGCTTGCACTGGTGTGTTTGGGGGACAGGAGCCACACTGGGCCAGAGGTTCTGGCAGCTCTGCAGGGGCAGGCCGAGAGGTGGTTGACGCCACGTCAGCTTAAGCCAGGAATGGTCGTTTCTGACAATGGCACCAACCTCCTCTCCGCCCTGCGACAGGGGCAGCTCACCCATGTGCCCTGCATGGCTCACGTCCTCAACCTGGTGGTGCAGCGGTTCTTGGGCAGGTTCCCAGGCTTACAGGATGTCCTGAGGCAGGCCAGGAAAGTCTGTGTGCATTTCCGCCGATCTTATAATGCCAGTGCTCGGCTGACTGAGCTGCAAAAGGAGCTGAACCTGCCCAAGAACCGCCTAATATGTGACATGCCCACCAGGTGGAACTCAACGTTGGCCATGCTGCAGCGACTGCACACGCAGCAGAGGGCCATCAATGAGTACCTTTGCGACTACGGCACCAGGACAGGGTCAGGGGAGCTTGGTTTTTTTTCCCCACGTCAGTGGAGCATGATCAGGGATGCATGCACTGTCCTCTCACCATTTGAGGAGGCCACGAGGATGGTGAGCAGTGACAGTGCATGCATCAGTGACACTGTCCCTCTTGTCCACCTGTTGGAGCATACGCTGCGTGGGATAATGGACAGGGCACTTGAGGCAGAACAGAGGCAGGAAGAGGAGGACTTCCTTGCCTCTCAAGGCCCCCTTTATCCGGACAGTGTTCCTCCTGTCCCACCCATCACACAGGAAGAGGATGAGGATGAGGAGGAGGAGGAGGAGGAGGATTGTGTGAGCATGGAGGTGGAGCCTGGCACTCAGCATCAGCAGCAGCAGTCTTTTAGGGATGATGTACAGTCCCAACAAACCAGTGGACTTGTACGTGGCTGGGAGGAGGTGGCTGGCGATCATGTCATCCTCAGTGACCCAGAAGACTCCGGACCGAATGCCTCAGCTAACCTACGCTGCATGGCCTCCCTGATCCTGCAAAGCCTGCGGAAGGATCCTCGTGTTCTTCGGATCAAGGAGAGGGACCATTACTGGCTGGCCACTCTCCTTGATCCGCGGTACAAGGGTAAGGTTGCGGACCTTATCTTGCCGTCGCAGAGGGAGCAGAGGATGAGACATCTCAGGGAGGCCTTGCAGAAAGGTCTGTGCAACGCGTTCCCAGAAACTGGGAGGCTACAAACTCCTGGTCCTGGGCGACGAGTTGCTGAGGCTTCGGTCAGTGGCAGAAGGAGCGGTGGGGAAGGTGGACGTCTGACCGATGCGTTCAGACAATTTTTTAGTCCGCAGCCCCAAGGTATGATCGGTTCCAGCAACCATCGCCAGCGTCTGATATACATGGTGCAGGAATACCTTGGGGCAAGGTCAGACTTGGACACCTTTCCCACCGAAAATCCTCTGGCTTACTGGGTCCTGAGGATGGATCACTGGCCAGAGCTTGCACAGTATGCAATTGAGCTACTGGCCTGTCCTGCCTCCAGCGTTCTGTCCGAACGCACATTCAGTGCTGCTGGAGGATTTGTGACTGATCATAGGGTGCGCCTGTCCACCGCCTCGGTTGATCGACTGACCTTCATCAAAATGAATCAGTCTTGGATCACCACCAGCTACCAGGCACCTGAGGCGGATATAACCGAATAATTTTTAATGTCACATCACATCCCTTCAAGACTGCCTATGCTGATGCTGAGTGACTGTCCTCTTATGTTCACTGACTATCCTCTTCCTCCTCCTCAATGATCCATGCCACCACACCAGTGCCTAAGGCACAATTTTTCAGCCCCTGTTTAACAGGGGCGTGTACATACAATTTTTATAAAAAAAATGCTTCGCAACACTGTGCTCCAAGTACAGTATCTGTGAGGGGTTGCAGTGTTGTGGCACCAGCACCAGTGCCTAAGGCACAATTTTTCAGCCCCTGTTTAACAGGGGCGTGTACTTACAATTTTTTAAAAAAATGCTTCGCAACACGTGTGACTGCTGTGCTCCAAGTACAGTATCTGTGAGGGGTTGCAGTGTTGTGGCACCAGCACCAGTGCCTAAGGCACAATTTTTCAGCCCCTGTTTAACAGGGGCGTGTACATACAATTTTTATAAAAAAAAATGCTTCGCAACAATGTGCTCCAAGTACAGTATCTGTGAGGGGTTGCAGTGTTGTGGCACCAGCACCAGTGCCTAAGGCACAATTTTTCAGCCCCTGTTTAACAGGGGCGTGTACTTACAATTTTTTTAAAAAATGCTTCGCAACACGTGTGACTGCTGTGCTCCAAGTACAGTATCTGTGAGGGGTTGCAGTGTTGTGGCACCAGCACCAGTGCCTAAGGCACAATTTTTCAGCCCCTGTTTAACAGGGGCGGGTAATTACAAATCTTGATCTAATAGTTCACAGCAGGGCCCATTCCTGCGCCCACCAAGAGTAACTATGAGGGCCTACAGTCTTGTGGCAACACCGTCCACCACCACCGCCAAAGGCCCAATTTTTCTGCCCTGTTCATCAGGTGCTTGCAATTACAAATCTTGATCTAATAACTCACAGCAGGGCCCATTCCTGCGCCCACCAAGAGTAACTGTGAGAGCTTACAGTCTTGTGGCAACACCGTCCACCACCACCACCACCACCCCCAATTTTTCTGCCCTGTTCAACAGGTGCATGCAATTACAAATCTTGATCTATTAACTCACAGCAGGGCCCATTCCTGTGCCCACCAGTCTTGTGGCTACACCAACATCTAATAGGGCAAATTTCTGCAGAGTATATACGCCAGGCCCCTACTTTCATACATCCAACTTACAAACGAATCCTACTTGCAAATGGAAAGAGAAAACAGGAAGTGAGAGGAAATCTACCCCTAGGAAGGGAAATTCTATCCTGTTAGATTTAATTTGGGAAAAAGGTATCTCCTCTCTACTGATACTTTATCACCAATCCTTGTTTCAATTAAAACCCCACTTTTTCCAAAAACATTTGTCATTGGGACGGAAAGTGAGGTGACATGTTCTGAACAGATGTGCAAAGACAGCAAATGTTACAGGGGTGATAACCCCTCCCTATGTTCTCCAAAAGCTTAAAAATAGATTTTTTTGGGATGGAGCTACACTTCATAATGTACCTGTTCAGATTCTACTTAAGAACAAACCTAAAGCCGCAAGTGGTTTTAAATGGCTTCTTTTTTTCCTTTACAAATGACATTTTGTGCAAGGACAGTTCTAAACACGGGAAACACATGCCACTTCACAGGCATACTTTAGACACCCCCCAGGTACCATATTTAAAGGAAAATTTCACTTTTTTTTTTCACTTTATGCATCATTAAAATGACTGCTCCCGAAAAAACGTTAGTTTTTAAAAGTTCTTTTTGCATTGATATATGTCCCCTGGGGCAGGACCCGGGTCCCCAAACCTGTTTTATGACATTAACATGCATATTGGCCGTTGTAATTAGCACTTTTGATTTCGAACGTTCGCGTCCATTATAACGTATAGGGTTCGAAAATTCGCGCAAACTTTCGGTCCGTTCGAAGGTTCTGGTGCGAACCGAACCCGGGGGTGTTCGGCTCATCCCTAATTGCTACTACTGTCGCCCATAGTGGGGGTTATAATTGCATAAATTAGCACCAAAGCTCAGGGGTTATTATTACGGAAACTGGCACCAATGCTGGGGGTTATTTTTATGTAAACTGGCACCAATTCTGGATGGTATTATTGTATAAACTTGCACCAATGCTGGGGTTATTAAATTGTAAATTGGCACCAATGTTGGATATTTTTATTGCTGCCACTGGCACCAATGCTGAGGATTACTATTGTAGAAACTGGCAACAATGCTGGGGGTTATTATTGTGTCCACTGGCTCCAATGCTAGAGGTTATGGTTACTGCAATGATGGGTGTTATTTTATACCTACTTTCTCTTCAGTGTGCCTTGCAGTAAAAAAATACAGCAGGATCAACATTTTAAGTGTGTCATGCTCCCTTACAAGTAGAACAGGTTTAAAAGGAAACTGTGGGAGCACTGGAAATACGAAGCTAGCAGCTAAAAGAGGTAGCTGCCAGCATAAGTTGATAGGGTTTCATCTTTCAAATGTTTTTTTTTTCTTTTAGCCAAATTGATTCTGTCTCTCCTGATCCTGAATAGAAGTCTACAGGAGGTCACTGACTGCAACATAAAAAAAAGAAGTAAAGTAAGTTTAGTAATTGTATTGTACTTTTTAATTGTACTGCAATGTATGGTAGAATTTTTAGGACTTTTTCTCACACGAAAGATATGCTGATTGCAAGACTGTTGGTGTGAGCTAGAAGTAAACAGTGATAATATATTGATACTGGCATATAACACTGTTTACTTTTTTGTTGGAACTTTACTTGAAATGTCACAAGTGACATTTCCTTTAGTTATTACCACACAGCGACATTGCAATATGATAGTTTGCAACACAACCCACTGCACTGAAAAAAAGACTCCATGCAGTATTATTATTATTATTATATAGCGCCAACAGTTTACGCAGCGCTTTACAATGTAGAGGGGGGACAGTACAATTACAGTACAGTTTAATACAGAAGGGACAGGAGAGCCCTGCTCGTAGAGATTACATTCTAAATGGAGGGGGTGGTGGTAAAAAAAGGTAATATATAAAGGGAATGTTTTGATGGGGGTGGCTCTGGTACAGTTGTTAGGTGAGTGTGGGGTAGGCTTCCCTGAGTAAGTGAGTTTTCAGGGATCTCCTAAAGGTGGACAGGTTAGGGACTGATCAGATATACCGGAGCAGGGAGTTCCAGAGGATGGGAGAGGGTCTGGAGACGTCCTGAAGGCAAACATGAGAGGAGGTAACAAGGGAGCTAGAGGGCAGGAGGTCCTGAGAGGAGCTGAGTGGACATTTTGGGGGATATCTGCAGATGAGGTTGGTGATGTAGTTGGGGGCAATGTTGTGGATGGCTTTGTATGTTGTGGTTAGCATTTTTAATTTTATACGGTGGGGTAGGGGAAGCCAGTGAAGGGATTGGCAGAGAGGGGCAGCAGTCAGGGATCGATTAGTGAGGTGTATTAGTCTAGCAGCAGCATTCATAATAGACTGAAGGGGGGATAGCCTGTCTAAGGGTAGGCCATTAAGGAGAGAGTTGCAGCAGTCAAGGCTGGAAATAATCAAGGAGTGAATAAGTTGCTTTGTGGTGTCATTGGTCAGGAAGGGTCAAATTCTGGAGATGTTGCGGAGGTTAAGGCGTCAGGATTTAGCCAGTGATTGTATATGGGGGCTGAAGGAGAGGTCAAAGTTTAGGATTACACCCAGCACCTCGGCATGCATGGAGGGACCAATGGTTGTACTGTTGATCTTAATGGTAAAGTCATGGGGGGGGAGGAGGACCGGGAAGGAGGAAATATTAGAAGCTTAGTTTTAGAAAGATTGAGTTTAAGGAAGTGGTGTGACATCCATACCGATATGTCATTCAGTAGGTTTGAGATTCGTGAGGAGATTGAGTGGGTGAGTTGAGGAGTGAAGAGATAGATGTCATCGGCGTAGAGGTGGTATTGGAAGCCATGGGAGATTATCAACTGGCCCAGGGAAGAGGTATAGAGTGAGAATAAGAGGGGCCCAAGGACAGAGCCTTGGGGTACCCCAACAGAGAGAGGAAGAGGAGCGGAGGAGATGGAGTTGTAAGTGACACTGAAAGTGCGCTGAGATAGGTAGGAAGAGAACCAGGATAAAGCAGAATCACAGAGACCAAGAGAGTGTAGCTTGCTGAGGAGGAGCAGGTGGTCAACTGTGTCAAAGGCAGCAGAGAGGTCTAAGAGTATGAGTATGGAGTAATAGCCATTGGTTTTAGCAGTTAGTAGGTCATTGGTGAATTTTAGTAGGGCAGTTTCAGTGGAATGTTGTGGACGGAAGACGGACTGTAGGGGGTCGAAAAGGTTGTTGTCCATGAGGTAGCGACTCATTCGGTCATGGACAAGGTGTTTGATGAGCTTGGAGGCAAATGGGAGCAAGGAGATGGGTCTTAAGTTATTCAAACAGGTGGGGTCTAGTGAGGGTTTTTTTAAGTATGGGGGTAACCAGTGCATGTTTGAGCAGGGAAGGAAAGGTGCTGGAGGAGAGGTTGAAGATGTGGGTTAGGGAGTTTAGGATAGAGCGGGAAGGTGGTTGCAGTAATTGTGAGGGGACAGGTGGTGAGGTGGACCATGGAGAGGAGTTTATCTACTTCATCGTTGGTAGAAGGAGGAGAGTATTGAGTGTGATGTTGGACCTGATGTGTTGAGTAGGGGAGGAAGTTGAATGCTGGATATCTCCATATATATTTTTTCTTGTATATTATTTCTTTTTTTAAAACACACTGACAAATTTATTTTATTTTATTATAAATACATCATCTTCACCTCCATCATCATAGAAGAGTCCGATGTGATAAAGTTGACAAAACAAAGAAATTAGCTTGGGCCTGTACCCCCCCCCCCCCCCCCTTTTTCTTTTTTTGAAGTTTACTTATGTGCAATAAATTTCACTTTTTTAACCAACTTTTGAAATAGTTTTTTTTTCATTGACTGGTTTTATCTGTGCTTACATACAAATGTATATTCTGCTCATGGTGCAATCCCTGCTATCTATTTCTTAACTAGATAGTAAAATAGATTCATTTGTATCTCAAGTTCTTGCATAAGTTTACACAATGATAACATTTCTTTAACTCTTTGGCTGTTCCAAGTTAAAATGTTTGGTATGCATAATTTTATGCTGGCAGCTACCACATACTGCTGTAAAGTCTTATACAACAAGATTTTGGAAGGAGTGGAATTACAGTGTGTATGAAAACTTACGGGGATGTGTCATAATTTAGGGTGTGTTTTCAAGAACAAAAACAGATTCGAATTTGGATCACTGCCACAAACAGTATAATTCTGCATTTCAAGATACCTGTGTTTGTGTTCTTATTTTCACACAAAGCATGCCATTGTTAACAGTTGTATTTTTTCATTTACGTCTCATGCACACTGGTAAAACAAATGCAGCTGTTAGGGATGTCTGGTATTTTTTTTTATGCCCATGAACACAGCTGCAAGTTATTTAATGTGACCATTCATAGGTGTGTGCAGGGTTCAGTATAATTTATTCTAGTGGCTAGAATACATTTTTGTATTTTTGGCATGTGATTACTGCCAGTGGCTATAACTGCTAGCAGTAATCATGTGTTCCTCTGGCCAGGAATTCTTCCCATGCCCCCCCACCAGCAGAACATAACAGCGATTTGAGAGGGATTCCCCCATCGACACTGACTGCGTTGATGGTGGAATCGAAAATCAAATCATCTATGGCTTGCCTTAGGGACCTTAGATTGTAAGCGCAACACTCTGTATTGCTGCTCCAGGTGAGTAGCCTCTAATGATTCCTTAAAGCGGAAGTAAACCCATCGATTTAACAGTCTAAAAAAAAAAGGCATGCCATGAATACTAACTGCACATTGGCTGTGCTCTCAACCAAACAGTCAAACCATTCAATGGCTGGTGTCATAACGAATCACATGTGCAGCACTGTGGCAGTTGAAGATTAAACAGAGGCAAAGATGGCAGCTTCCTTGGCTCAAAACGATAGGGGGGTTTACTTCCACTTTAACGACTCCTCAAGTCAGGTGCCAGCCCAGCTTGCGTGCTGCACAATGGAAAACAAGGACGATCTGGACGGCTGCACTCCAACAGCCCACTTTATTCTGTATAAACATTAAAACCAAATGACAGATAGAACAGGTACAGTGAGGGACAAGCAGGTAGAATAACGAACACCATTTTAAAGTTTAATGACAGCTGTCTTTCATCACAAACAATGGGTCCAATGGGCCAGCTCCAAAATGCAGTAAAAGATGTTGTCACACATATAATGTAAGTGTAATCCAACCCTTATCCAGCTCCGCAAAAGTGCATCAGCCAGAACCACGTTGATTAACACACAGCAAGTGTCAAAAATAACAGAAGTTAGTGAGATAAAAAGTAATAACCCACACCTATATTCTTTA
Source organism: Lithobates sylvaticus (assembly GCA_028564925.1). Classification (NCBI taxonomy): domain Eukaryota; kingdom Metazoa; phylum Chordata; class Amphibia; order Anura; family Ranidae; genus Lithobates; species Lithobates sylvaticus. Next base: position 245,253,739 of record CM053027.1, read on the forward strand.
AAAACAACAACAATACATACCCCAAGACAGTATTATGCTATACTTGATCAACTGCCTTAGGTTCCATGCACACAGGATGCTCAAAAAAAGTCGTACTGGATGTTGATTTGCTGGCAGGAAAACGCTGCTTTAGAAATGCGATTTTATCAGCGTTTTGCATTGACGTCAATGTGCATTTAGCCGCGCTAGCTTTTAGCCGCGTTTCTCTGCCTCTATTCAAAATCAATGGTACCCTATGGGAGCCCATTGATTTGAACAGAAGTCGCACCAGAAGTCAGATCATAATGATCTGATTTGCGGTGTGACTTGTGTGCTGAGGATGAAGGGGAACCCCTGGCAAAATGAAAAAAAAAATTGGCGTGGGGTTCCCCCCTTATATGATACCAGACCCTTCGGTCTGGTATGGATTTTAAGGGGAACCCCCACGCCAAAAGAAATGGCTTGGGGTCCCCCAAAATCCATACCACACCCTTATCCGAGCACGCAGCCCGGCAGGTCAGGATGGGGGGCACCCCCCCCTCCTGGACCATACCAGGCCACATGCCCCCACCCCAAAGCACCTTGTCCCCATGTTGATGAGGACAAGGGCCTCTTCCCGACAACCCTGGCCGATGGTTGTCGGGGTCTGCGGGTGGGGGGCTTATCGGAATCTGGAAGCCTCCTTTAACAAGGGTTTCCGATTCCAGATTTCCATAAGCCGATAAGCCCCCCACCCACAGACCCCAACAACCACTGGCCAGGTTTGTCGGGGAGAGGCCCTCGTCTTCCCCAAAGCACAAGCCTCCAGGAGAGGGGGTGCTTGCTCATTTCCCCCTATCCTGACCTGCAGGGCTGCGTGCTTGGAAAAGGGTTTGGTAGGGATTTTGGGGGGACCCAAAGGGTCTGGTATTGTCAGAGGGGGGGGGGTTCATTTTGGTGGGGGTTCCCCTTCATCCTCAGCACACCTCATCATGATCCGACTTTTGGTGCAACTTCTATTCAATTATATTCCCAATTCTTTCTATTCTATTCCCGTAGGGAACCATTGATTTTGAATGGAGGCAGAGAAATGCCTGACGAGGCTTAACGCTCTGTTTACAAAGTTAACCTGAGTTTAACAGCTTTTACCGGCATCTGACGTTTTCAAGACTGCTCTTGAACGCGATTTTAGGGCGTTCAGACAACAGCCCATAAACGTCCCTGCTGATAAATGTCCAAAAACATCCATGTGTGCATCTACACATAGAATAACATAGAGGGGAGTTTATAGGCTGTTAAGAAAAACACACAAACTCCCAAAAATGGCTGTTTATGAGTTTCAGTGTGCATGGAGCCTAAATCTGCAAAACTGATTTCAAGACAAAACATTCCACAACCAACCACATCTTATAGTGTTTGGTTAGCAGTGGGTAAACGGCAAAAAAAAAAAAAAGACAGAAGGCAGAAAAGAAAGAAGGCAAAAATGGGGGGCTAATAATAACATTATCAAATAAATATTATTATTATCTAGGAAGTGGTCCACACTCTAGATGGACCATATAAGTATGACCGCTGCAATACACATTAGAGGCCCCTGAGGATGCACTATTGTACAAATCGCGAAGGGTAGGATTTAAGAGCCAGAACATTGTGCCGCCACATAGGAGGTCTGGGTGGCGGTTTTAGATGTAAGTTTAGCGGCTTGTCACATTGATTTTACTGTTTACTGTTTTGTTTTTTCCTTTCAATAGATTTTTATTGGGTTTTGGACAAATTATGCACTGACGTAACAAGGATGTATTAGCAAGAATTTTGCATCAAAAGATGTCAGTTAACATACAGAGTAATGCCCCGTACACACGGTCGGAAATTCCGACCACAAAATCTGTCTGATTTTTTCCGCTGAATTTTGTCCGACACTGGTGTTGCATACACACGGTTCTGAACGTGGTGACGTTTGTTGCGTACGACGGAATTACGTAGAGGCTATTAGCCAATAGCTTTGGTCTCATAATTTGAGCTGAGCATGCGTGGCACTTTGTCCGTCGGAATTCTCTACACACGATCGGAAAAAGTCTGATCGGATTTTGTTGTCAGAAAATTTTGAGAGCAGGATCTCAAACTTTTTCCGTCAGAAATTCAGACGGAAAAAGTCAGATGGAGCCCACACACGGGCGGATTTTCCGACAACATGGTCCGATCGGACATTTTTCGTCGGAATTTAAGAACTGAAAACAAACAAACAAATATTGGTTACGTTTCTTGGACTTCCTTAGGACACCTGTGGAGATGATAATACCATACCATACTGATCCAAATATTTGTGTGAGTTACCTGAGTAACTTATCCTGCTTTTTATTCTATGCATGTGCTATACTTAGTTGTCACTAAGTGTGGGGTTTATACCATTTGGTCCACAGAGCCACAATTGCTGTTCCCCAAAGGTTTTGGGTTTTATTTGTTGTGATCAGGAGTTCGTATGTTGTGTGTTTGTGTGTTCCATTACCAGGCCCTTTGGGTCTGATATGAATATTAAGGGGAACCCTGCGCCAAATATTTTTTTAAAAAATTATGTAGGGGTCCCCCTCAAAATCCATACCAGACCCTTTGGGTCTGGTATGGATTTTAAGGAGAACCCCGTGCCAAAATAAAAAAAAAATGACTTGGGGTCCCCCCAAAATCCATACCAGACCCTTATCCGAGCACGCAACCTGGCAGGCAACAGGAAAAGAGGGGGGATGAGAGAGCGCCCCCTCCTCCTGAACCATACCAGGACACATGCCCTCAACATGGGGAGGGTGATTTGGGATAGCCCCCCAAAGCACCTTGTCCCGATGTTGATGGGGACAAGGGCCACCGGGGAAGGGTTGTTGGGGTCTGCAGGCGGTAGGCTTATCTGAATCTGGAAGCCCCCTTTAACAAGGGGACCCCCAGATCCTGACACCCCCATTTGAAATGGTAACGGGGTACATTGTACCCGTACCATTTCACAACAAAAAGTGTCAAATTAAAAAAAAAAAAACACACTTTGGGACAAGTCCTTTATTAAAAAATAAAAAAATAACATTTTCCCACGTAGTCCATTCATCTTCTTCTCTCGCTCCGCTGATGGACCGAAAAAACCTGCACACCGCCACCGATTCGCCTCCATTGGAGGCACCCGCCGTAATGACCGTCCTCTCAGGTTACAGTTCTATTTGCAAATTAGACAGTTTTATACCACCCACTATGGTCTCTCTCCTACTTCACCAATTACATTTTTTAAAGGCTTTGCTGTGATTCTTCCAGAGGGAAGGGCCCGATATCGGATCTCTATCACTTGGTTGTGGGTACCCTGTTTTCTTATTCTCTCCTTTAAAGTGGTTGTATACCCATTTAAACATTTTTTTTTTTTAACAACTACCTGCAAGACAAAGTCATAATGAGCTAGTATGACTAGCATACTAGCTCATTATGCATCACTTACCTTAGATCGGGGCCCCCCCGACGCCGTGTTCTTCTCCCCCTCCGGCCGCATCCATATTTAAACAGATACCCTTCCGGGTATCGCCGATCCGGCCAATCGCAGCGCCGCTGCGGCGCTGTGATTGGCCAGAGCGGCGAGGACGTCGCTCCGCGGATGCGCGCGGGACACTTCAACTGCGGTGAGCCGCAGTTGAAGATGGGGATTAACCCTGTAAATGCACCGTTGTCTACGGCGCGCATGCGCCGTAGACAACGTTGTAAAACGTTCTTTTCAAATATCTCCTAAACAGTGCAGGTTTAGGAGATATTTCTTGTACCTACAGGTAAGCCTTAATCTAGGCTTACCTGTAGGTGCAAGTTGAATTTCTGTGTATACAACCACTTTAAATGTTTAAATGGGAGACCAATTGCTCCACTCAATTTTCTTCTGAGGACACTATGTAGCATAATTTACGCAAATGTACCAAATCACTATCGGTCAGGGAGACTGCCTAAGTACTTTCTAAATAGTATTACACTCCCTCTTCATGTTATTTACTCAAGGGTCTCAGACCTTTACTTTCATGGTTGCTCGTTTAGTGGATCATTAAAACATTAGACAAGTGCACAACAAAAAAATTAGTTTATTTTCGTTTCGTTTTTTTCGTTTCCGTTGATTCGTAACGATTCGTAAATTCGTAAGTCGTCGGTGTTTCGTATTCGTAACGATTCGGAAATTCGTAAGTCGTCGGTGTTCGTATTCATAACGATTCGTATTTTCGTAAGAGTTATTTTTTCGTTGATTCGTATTTCTGTTCGAAATTCAGACGCATTCGTATTTATTCGTACATTCGTAACATTCGTAGATTCGTAATCGGAGCATAATTCATAATGTTATGTAATGTGTATGCTATTATTGCATTTTAAGAGACACGGAAAATTACGAATCGAAAAAAAAAGTTACGAATGTATGAATTTTTTCGTTCAATCCATTTGAAGCACATTAAGCAACGCCATTGTAAGAGACACGGAAAATTACGCATCGAAAAAAAAAATAAGTTACGAATGTACGAATTTTTTCGTTCAATCCATTCGAAGCACGTTAAGCAACGCCATTGTAAGAGACACGGAAAATTACGAATCGAAAAAAAAAAAGTTACGAATGTACGAATTTTTACGTTCAATCCATTCGAGGCACGTTAAGCAGCACCATTGTAAGGGACACGGGAAATTACTAATTCAACAAAAAAATAAAAGTTACGAATGTACAAATTTTTTCATTCATTTTGATTTTCATTGTTCCTGTTTTCGTTTTTCGGATTTTCTTCTTTCGTACATTCATTGTTTCTAATTAGTTTTTTTCGGATTTTCGTTGTTTTCGGATTCGAACGATTCGTTATTCGTTAAAATTTTTAGCGAATCGTTCGTTCATTCATACGAAAACGAAAAAAAACGAAAAAAAACGAAATGAATTGCACATGTCTATAAAACATATCTTTTGGGATTGTGAGAAACTGTCCCTAGTATGGCGTAACATTTCTGCTGTAGCTTCTGCAATTTCAGGTCAACCCCCTAACCTAACAATGTGCCTTCTGGGTTCTACAATTCAAGGGGTTTTACAACATATATATATACATATTATATTTATACCATTTTGTATAGGGACTTTGTGGGCTATAATATAGCCTTGCAATGGAAGTCTCCCGTGGTCCCTTTGTCTTTGGTAATGGATAGGATTGATGCTATCATGATAATGGAAAGGATACTTTATACTCTACAAGATAAAATGCACCTGTTTTCACGCAAGTGGGATGGTTGGCTCCTTTTTTGATGCTACTATGCATTGCACTGCAATTTTGGTATTCTGATTGTGCTTGATTTTTTTTTTTCCCCTTGTATGTGGTCTTTGTATACACATTACTGTTTCAATTCTCTTTCTGTATACATGGTCATAATGCTTTGTATTGGATTGTAACATCACCGACTGGTGCATTCTGGGTCAGTGACGTCACAAGGGGGCGTTGCCACCAGGTGACATCGCCAGGTGGCCCCACCCTTACCTATATAAGAACTGTCAAAGGCAAGCCAGGCATTCGGAAGTAAGCCTTAGTTGATAGCGGAGCGTTTTTCTTCCTATTCTTTTTGGGTCCGGCGGCATCATGATTGACGATGGATTTAAATGGGGGGACAGTTTTTTTTATTTATAATAAATGAATTGTCAAAAACTGACTTTTTTTTTTTTTCTTTAGAAATGTCAGTTTTGCTGCAGTAGCTTCTATCCATGGTACAGATGTGCCAATTTACAAGCAGACTAATGGGCCCCCCCAGGCACTATATTTAAAGGAATTTTTCATTTTTATTGTTGCACTTTAAGCATAATTAAAATCACTGCTCCTGTAAAAATTATCTTTTTAAAAAACAAATTTGCATTGATACATGTCCCCCCAGGGCAGTACCCGGACCCCAATACCATTTTTATGGCCAATAACTTGCAGATAACCCTTCAAAATTAGGACTTTTGATTTTTCAAGTTTGGGTCCCATAGACTTTAATAGGGTCTGCTGTTCAGGTCAGAACTTTTTCTCTCTTCGGGAGTTCTGGTGTGAGCCAAACAGGGGGGGTTTGGCCCATCTCTAACCCCGACTGAGAAAGGGAGAGGATAGGATGAAGTACAATTGTAAGTAATGCTAAAATTGCAACTGGATAAGTAGAATGAGAATCAGTGAAAAGTACAGTCATGGAGGCAAAAGGCGTGGACTTATTTGAGGACGAGGGGGTGGTCCACAGTGTCAAAGGCAGCAGAGAGGTCCAGGAGTAGGAGTACAGAATAGTTTCCATTGGATTTAGCTGTTAGCAGATTGTTTGTGAGTTTTAGGAGAGCAGTTTCCATGGAGTGTTGAGGGTGGAATCCAGACTGAAGGGGATCAAGAAGGTTATTCTCAGTGAGGTGGTCACTCAGTTGGTTGTAGACCAGATGTTCAAGGAGTTTGGATAAAATGGAACATTGGCATTTTATTATGTACAGATGTAATGGATGTAATGCAGTAAATGTACTTGTATCCAAGATTACAGCTTTGAACTGTTTATTTCAAGATAAAGCCTACATTGTCTCATACCTTTAAATTTTGGCCTAGCCAATCTGCTTACATACTATCTAGCCACTAGGGATGAGCCGAACACCCCCCAGTTCGGTTCACAGCAGAACATACTGTAACATCGGGGGATGTTTTAGCTTAAGGGTAGAGCTTACCAGTGAGCTGAGTCCATGCCAGATATGCTGTTTTAAGGGCTTGTAGGCCCACTTTTATTAAAGAAAGAAAATGTCCATACAACAGAAGAGTTGCCCACACAGGGGTTTCAGGTTTCCACAGCAACAATGTAAGTCAAACCAAAAATACCAAGCCACCTGGCTCTCTTTAGCCGCACTGCTGCTCAGACTTGTGCTTCAGCCCTCTCGGCTCTTTAACAGAGTTCCTGTACACCCAGTACCTCAGCACTCTTTTCCAGCTTCCTTTTCCAGCCCACAGACGTGGACCCTCTGTCTGCTCTGACAGACAGACCTGTACAGACATGCACACTTCTCCCTTGCTTGCCTGGACTCCTCGGGAGGGTGGAGCCCAGAACCATAGTCAGGTGTGTACAAATAGCCCATCACACACCTGACCAGTCAGTATGCTGGTGGATCTCAAGACCTGGACCCAGGACTGGGGATTTCATCCCACCCGGATCGCGGAAAACATTATAGGCCTAGTGTGCATGTACACAGCCAATACCCCTAGGGGATGCTTAATGTCAAGATAGACACGAAATAGATATATGCAGTTCAAAAATTGTGTAAATTAAATTCTTAGAAGCATGTAAAAATGTACATAATAAGAAATACAAAATGTTCAATCATCAGAGGCATACAAATAGCATGTACAGTTTAACCATGTCACAGCATGAACATATAATGTTGAGACTTGCAATATGTGTGTAGTTTAGGAGAACGCCGACATGTTTTGGACTTTAGTCCTTTTTCAAAGGCAGTTTAATATCCTGTTCTTTCACATCTATAATGTGTGAATAAGTAAATATTAGTACACAGAGTTGCAACAATACTACTTGTTTCATTTGCCATATAGAACGACATGATAGTATATAATTGTAGGTATGGTACTCACATGCAACGTATTATAAAACATGCCAAAATAGGGTGAGAGGCCAAGATGTGGGCTCATTTGGTTGATATATGCACTGGTATGGTCTCTATGCGGAGTAAAAACAAGGAGAGATATTGCCGTGTGGCTGGGCGACGGGCTGGAGAAGGCTCAGGCAGCTGCAAGGTCCTTAACAAGGGACAGGCTTGGAGCCTGTGCCTTGTAAGCGTATAGCCAAGCGATGTATGAGGCTAGAGTAAATTAAAAAGTAAGGAATGTAAGTAAATGGTAGCGTGGCATAACAGCCATGTATGTAAAGTAAGTAGCATATGAATATATTACCTAAGTCTCAAGATGTCTGGGATAAGTTGTCAAAAAACGCCAGCGAAGTAGACAGCATGTATATAACCTCCATAGCGGGAGGTTTAAATAAAGTAAAGAGATTACTAACAGCTGTGTATGCACGCATCCCCGAAGGTGCGTCAAAATAGCTGGGTTGTGGTTGGCTATAGAAGCAGAGGGGAGCAGCCAGTCATGCTGCTTGTTTTTCCCCATAGGACCTCTGACGGGACGGCGCTGGGCGCGGGCACGCCCATGTGGGGCGGGGCCGCGTCCAGCGGCGTGACGTCACCGACGCCGGCAGGAAGTTCACCAGTCCGTTCGCGCTCCAAGATGGAGCGCAAACAGGAAGGCGCATAGTTGGTAGGCGCCTGATGGGAACGGAGACGGCGCATGCGCACCGTAAAGTCGGGCGCATGCGCGCTGTCTTACCCGCGCCGGGCAGCATACCTGGGTGATCACAGCCAGTGCCACATGTATATCCAATTTCAGACCGGACCATTATGCAGCCTAAAGACCAGAGGACTTTTTACAATTTCGCACTGCACTGGTTTAACTGGTAATTACGCGGTCATGCAATGTTGTACCCAAACGAAATTTGCGTCCTTTTCTTCCCACAAATAGAGCTTTCTTTTGATGGTATTTGATTGCCTCTGCGATTTTTATTTTTTGCGCTATAAATGGAAAAAGACCGAAAATTTTGAAAAAAAATGATATTTTCTACTTTTTGTTATAAGAAAAATCCAATAAACTCAATTTTAGTCATACTTTTAAGCCAAAATGTATTCAGCCACATGTATTTTGTAAAAAAAATGTCAATAAGCGTATATTTATTGGTTTGTGCAAAAGTTATAGCGTCTACAAACTAGGGTACATTTTCTGGAATTTACGCAGCTTTTAGTTTACGACTGCCTATCTCATTTCCTGAGGTGCTAAAATGGCAGGGAAGTACAAACCCACCCCAAATGACCCCATTTTGGAAAGTAGACACCCTAAGGAAATTGCTAAGAGGCATTTTGAGCCCATTGAATATTTTATTTTTTTGTCCCAAGTGATTGAATAATGACAAAAAAAAAAAAAAAAAAAAAATGTTTACAAAAAGTTGTCACTAAATGATATATTTCTCACACATGCCATGGGCATATGTGGAATTACACCCCAAAATATATTCTGCTGCTTCTTCTGAGTACGGGGATACCACATGTGTGGGACTTTTTGGGAGCCTATCCGTGTACGGGACCCCGAAAGCCAAGCACCGCCTTCAGGATTTCCAAGGGTGTAAATTTTTGATTTCACTCCTCACTACCTATCACTACCTATCACAGTTTTGAAGGCCATAAAATGCCAAGATGGCACAAAACCCCCCCAAATGACCCCATTTTGGAAAGTAGACACCCCAAGCTATTTGCTGAGTGGCATGTTGAGTCCATGGAATATTTTATATTTTGCCACAAGTAGCGGGAAAAATGACAAACTTTTTTTTTTTTTTTTTTTTTTGCCCAAAGTTGTCACTAAATGATATATTTCTCACACATGCCATGGGCATATGTGGAATTACACCCCAAAATAAATTCTGCTGCTTCTTCTAAGTACGGGGATACCACATGTGTGGGACTTTTTGGGAGCCTATCCGTGTACGGGACCCCGAAAACCAAGCACCGCCTTCAGGATTTCTAAGGGTGTAAATTTTTGATTTCACTCCTCACTACCTATCACTACCTATCACAGTTTTGAAGGCCATAAAATGCCAAGATGGCACAAACTCCCCCCAAATGACCCCATTTTGGAAAGTAGACACCCCAAGCTATTTGCTGAGTGGCATGTTGAGTCCATGGAATATTTTATATTTTGCCACAAGTAGCGGGAAAAATGACAAACTTTTTTTTTTTTTTTTTTTTTTTTTTTGCCCAAAGTTGTCATTAAATGATATATTTCTCACACATGCCATGGGCATATGTGGAATTACACCCCAAAATAAATTCTGCTGCTACTTCTGAGTACGGGGATACCACATGTGTGGGACTTTTTGGGAGCCTATCTGTGTACGGGACCCCGAAAACCAAGCACCGCCTTCAGGATTTCCAAGGGCGTAAATTTTTGATTTCACTCCTCACTACCTATCACTACCTATCACAGTTTTGAAGGCCATAAAATGCCAAGATGGCACAAAACCCCCCCAAATGACCCCATTTTGGAAAGTAGACACCCCAAGCTATTTGCTGAGAGGCATGTTGAGTCCATGGAATATTTTATATTTTGCCACAAGTAGCGGGAAAAATTACAAACTTTTTTTTTTTTTTTTTTTTTTTGCCCAAAGTTGTCACTAAATTATATATTGCTCACACATGCCATGGGCATATGTGGAATTACACCCCAAAATATATTCTGCTGCTTCTCCTGAGTATGGGGATACTACATGTGTGGGAATTTTTGGGAGCCTATCCGTGTACGGGACCCCGAAAACCAAGCACCGCCTTCAGGATTTCTAAGGGCGTAAATTTTTGATTTCACTCCTCACTACCTATCACAGTTTTGAAGGCCATAAAATGCCCAGATGGCACAAAACCCCCCCAAATGACCCCATTTTGGAAAGTAGACACCCCAAGCTATTTTATGAGAGGCATGGTGAGTATTTTGCAGCTCTCATTTTTTTTTGAAAATGAAGAAAGAAAAGGAAAAAAAAAAATTTTTTTTTTTTTTTCAATTTTCAAAACTTTGTGACAAAAAGCGAGATCTGCAAAATACTCACCATACCTCTCAGCAAATAGCTTGGGGTGTCTACTTTCCAAAATGGGGTCATTTGGGGGTATTTTGTGCCATCTGGGCATTCCATGGCCTCTGAAACTGTGATAGGCAGTGAGGAGTGAATTCACAAATTCACACCCTTAGAAATCCTGAAGGTGGTGCTTGGTTTTTGGGGCCCCGTACGTGGCTAGGCTCCCAAAAAGTCCCACACATGTGGTATCCCCGTACTCAGGAGAAGCAGCAGAATGTATTTTGGGGTGTAATTCCACATATGCCCATGACATGTTTGAGCAATATATCATTTAGTGACAACTTTGTAAAAAAAATAAAAAAATAATAATAATTATTATTTTTCCCGCAACTTGTGTCAAAATATAAAATATTCCATGGACTCGACATGCCTCTCAGCAAAAAGCTTGGGGTGTCTACTTTCCGAAATGGGGTCATTTGGGGGGGTTTTTTGAACTGTCCTGGAATTTTATGCACAACATTTAGACGCTTATGTCACACATTACCCACTCTTCTAACCACTTGAAGACAAAGCCCTTTCTGACACTTTTTGTTTACATGAGAAAATAATTTTTTTTTGCAAGAAAATTACGTTTAACCCCCAAACAATATATATTTTTTTAAAGCAAAGGCCCTACAGATTAAAATGGTGGGTGTTTCATTTTTTTTTTTCACTCAGTATTTGCGCAGCGATTTTTCAAACGCATTTTTTTGGGAAAAAACACACTTTTTTAAATTTTAATGCACTAAAACACACTATCTTGCCCAAATATTTGATGAAATAAAAAATTAGATCTTAGGCCGAGTACATAGATACCAAATACGACATGCTTTAAAATTGCGCAGAAACGTGCAGCGGTGACAAACTACATACATTTTTAAAAGCATTTAAACGCCTTTACAGGTTACCACTTTAGATTTACGGAGGAGGTCTACTGCTAAAATTACTGCCCTCGATCTGACCTTCGCAGTGATACCTCACATGCATGGTGCAATTGCTGTTTACATATGACGCCAGACCGACGCTTGCGTTCGCCTTTGCGCGAGAGCAGGGGGGGACAGGGGTGCTTTTTTTTTTTTTTTTTTTTTTTTTTTATTATTATTTATTTTGCTTTTTTTTTTTATTTTTCAACTGTTCCTTTCATTTATATATATTTTTTATCATTTTTATTGCTATCTCAGGGAATGTAAATATCCCCTATGATAGCAATAGGTAGTGACAGGTACTCTTTTTTGAAAAAATTGGGGTCCATTAGACCCTAGATCTGTCGTCTGCCCTCAAAGCATCTGACCACACCAAGATCGGTGTGATAAAATACTTTCCCAATTTCCCAATGGCGCTGATTATATCCGGCGAAATATAAGTCATGAAATGCTCGTAGCTTCCGGTTTCTTAGGCCATAGAGATGATTGGAGCCATTCTGGTCTCTGATCAGCTCTATGGTCAGCTGGCGGAACCACCGGCTGCATTCTCAGGTTCCCTGTTGGGACAGGAGAGCCAGAGAAAACCATGGAAGACGGTGGGAGGGGGGGCATTCCCTCCCACTGCTTGTAAAAGCAGTCTAGAGACTAATTAGCCACTAGGATTGCTTTTACATGAAAGCCGACCGCTGGCTGAAAAGAATGATACCAAGATAATGCCTAATCCTGCCGGCATCATTCTGGTATAACCACTCAAAGTCCAGCAACATACCAGTACGTTGCTGGCCCTTGTTTGGCATATATTGTAATCTTTTTTTTCATGCAGCCTGTGGGCTGAACGAAAAAAAAAGATTGATCGGTGGGTATGCCCACCATTAGAACCTCCCTTCATCCACCCACTTCTAATGATGGGCATACATGCACCATTTTGTTTTTAACTGTGGTGGTGAAATCACCTCCAACAGCGCTGGAGTCACGGATTTATGTATCGTGGGAGCAAGCGCTGTTGCTGTCAAGATAAATAAATCCGCGCTGCAGCTGAATGGCGTACCTGCTAAGCAAATTATGGTTAACAATAAAACAAAGTAACATTACAGTATAACAGTAAGATTTACCATACCTGCAAAGCAAATACCAAAAAAAACATAGTAAAAAATAAAACATTTTTTAATGCAACCTGTGCCTAAAATATATATATGCCGAAGCATGGGGGCATCCTCCCGCAAAAAAGTTATGCCGCGTACACACGGTCGGAATTTTCCACGGGCAAGCCTCCGTCGGAATTTCAACCGTATGTAGGCGGCATTAGGAGCAAATCGCTCCTCCGCCCTCTGCTGCCCCCATGCTTCGGCATATATGCTCTTTTTTTTTAACTGTGGTGGTGAAATCACCTCCTACAGCGTTGGAGTCACGGCTTTATGTATCGTGGGAGCAAACGCTGTTGCTGTCAAGATAGATAAATCCGCGCTGCAACTGAATGGCGTACCTGAAAACAAAAAAAATGGTTAACAATAAAACATTGCAGAATAGAATACAGTAAAAAGGAGAACAATAGAGAGAGAATAGAGAGAAAGAGAACAATAAAACAACTATTTTTGTTTTTTTATTTTATATTTTTTTTGTTTTATTTTTTACTTTTTTTTTTTAAACTTTTGTTTGTAACTGTAACAGTTCTAACGGAACTGTTGTAACGGTTCCATCGGTTTTGGTCTCAAAATGCGATGGCATTCTTGAGAACGTGTGCCTAGTCTGTGCAATGCTGTACCCTACGCTAATACTCAACTAATGTATGGTAGCGTTCGAAACATTCACCGATGCAAAGACCAGGATTGTCAGGACAGCGGGGACAATAATAGCGGGTGTCACGCCTAAATCCGCGCTTTCTGCAGACACGACATTTTCTTTGGGGGGCTTGTTGGGTAGGGGTACTCGGGAGGACATAAATAAAATGCCGCTCATGCAGCCGGCTAACTGCATTTGGTTGGGGAATGTGAGGCGGAGCACCGTCTGGAAACAGAAGGGCTCCGATGATCTCTTCCTGGAATTTAAGGAAGGATCCAGTACGTCCTGAAGCTCCGTATAGCACATGAGCATTCAGCAAAGCCAATTGGAAAAGGTAAATAGACACTTTTTTGTACCAGCGTCTAGCCTTACGGGCAACTAGGTACGGCGCCAACAACTGGTCGTTGAGGTCCACCCCTCCCATGTTTTGGTTGTACTCGTGGACACAGAGGGGTTTCGTCACAACACCAGCCGCCGTAGTAATTTGGACCGTCGTGTCTGCATGAAGGGAGGTAAGAACGAAAACATTCTTATTATCCCTCCACTTCATAGCGAGCAAGTTATTACACTTCAAGCAGGCTCTCTCCCCCAGCCTAAGACGGGACTCTACAAGCCGCTGGGGAAAGCCCCGGCGATTAGGTCGCACGGTGCCACATGCTCCAATCTGATGATCAAACAAATGACTAAACAGTGGCACGCTCGTGTAATAATTATCCACGTACAAATGGTACCCCTTTCCGAATAAGGGTGACACCAAGTCCCACACAATCTTGCCAGCGCTCCCTATGTAGTCAGGGCAGTTTGTCGGCTCTATGTGGCTATCTTTGCCCTCATAAACCATAAATTTACATGTATAGCCTGTGGCCCTGTCACAGAGCTTATACATCTTGACCCCGTATCTGGCACGCTTGCTGGGAAGGTATTGTTTGAATGACAAGCGGCCAGTAAACTTAATCAGGGACTCGTCAACGCAGACAACTTGATGGGGAGTAAACAAGTCTGCAAAACGTTGGTTGAAATGGTTTATGAGGGGCCGAATTTTATAGAGCCGATCGTATGCAGGGTCTCCACGAGGACGACAGAGTTCATTGTCGTTGAAGTGCATGAACCGCAAAATCTGTTCGTATCGTGCCCTGGACATGGAGGCAGAGAACACGGGCATATGGTACATTGGCTCAGTGGACCAATATGAACGCAACGTACCCATTTTAACTATGCCCATGATGAGGGAAAGGCCCAGAAAGATCTTAAATTCGGGGACCGTAATTGGTCTCCAATCTCTGGCAAGGGTGGACAACTGGGGATTAGCAGCGATGTGTTGACCAGCGTACAAATTGGTTTGGTCCACAATAGATCTATAGAGATCTTCGGTGAAAAACAGCGAAAAAAAATCAAGTGACGTAAAATCAGCTGTTTCCACCTGAATACCGGGTTGGCCAGTGAATGGGGGAAGTACGGGTTCTGCAGAAGTGGTGGGCACCCAATCAGGATTGGCAAATTCTGCAGGAAGGGCACTATGGGCACGACGGGCCTGTCTTTGTCGTCTTCTTGGTGGCAGCGGGACACTACTTGTGCTTGCCACCTCGCCAGCTGAAACTGCACTTATGGGACTCGCCACGTCACCACGTGATACTGCAGTGCTGGTTTGACTACGTCCAGGGTGTACTAGGCCGCTGGTGCTTGCCTGTTCACCAGAAGGAATAGCGGCTCTAGTACGTCTCTGCCTCCTACGAGCGACCTGCGGTTCCTGCACCTCAACAACAGAAGAAGGAGTTTGGGGTCTGGTACGCCTGACCTTAGCAGGGACCACAACTCCGCCGTCAGAGCTATCTGTCATGGAGCCGCTGTCGTCTACTGGGTCGTATTCTGAGCCTGATTCTGACAGATGAGTGACCTCCTCTTCACTATCTGTCATGCTCAGAAACAAGTAGGCCTGTTCACTAGTGTACGTTTGACTTGACATTTTGGGCTCTAAATTTAGTAGTACACTAGTGAGACTCACAGGAAAAAAAAAAGCTCCTGACTGTTAGCGACTGAATCAAAACGCTACCAAAAAACTGTAAGCGATCGCAGGGATCAGGCCTGACTCTGCGAACGCTGCAGTTATGTGTGCTTAGTGTTTTGTAAGTGACAGTGATCGATCGATACTGCACTTGGGTGGGCTGGGCGGAGGGGGAAAACGCAGGTGCTAGCAGGTATCTGGGCTGATCCCACTAACAATGCGTTTTTGGGAACCCTAAACAGCTGGGGACGCTAGTATAGATCTGATCAGATCAGATATCGATCTGTTCAGATTCTATACCACTAAGGGAGGTGTATGCTGCGTGCGTGGGTGTTTGCGGTACTGGCACTAACCCGACGCTGCCTGGGGCGACGCAGACCTTATTTGACTCTAAAACCTTACTTATATCACCCGCCGGGCGATCAGGGGGTTAAACCTTTATTAGGTAATAAACGGCGGGTGCCCTGAAACTATAAAAAATAAACTAACTGACCAGCGTCACCCGTAACAGTTATATGGTGATCACTGGTGAAAGGGTTAACTAGGGGGCACTCAGGGGGTTAAAACCTTTAGTAGGTAGTATATGGGGGGTCCCTGACCCTATAAAACGCTGCGGCAAACCTAAATACCTACCTCCCTAACTAGCGTCAACTGTGACACTAATACAGCGATCAAAAAAACGATCGCTTAGTGACACTGGTGACGGGGGGTGATCACGGGGTTAAACCTTTATTAGGGGGGGTTCCTAGACCTAAAGGGGGCTAAATCTAACTGCCCTAACAGTTATTAGGGTCACAATGCACCAATGCAGTTAACAGTAAAAAAAAAAAAAAAAAAAAAAAAAAACTGCTTTGGTGTCACTGTGACAGGGGGTGCAGGGGGGCAATCGGGGGGGGGGGCTGGGGTGTGTAAAGTGTGCCTAGAATGTTCTACTGGTAGTGTAGTGTAGTGTAGTGTAGGTGTTGTGCAACTCACGTGTCTTCTCTCCTCGGCGTCGGTTCGAAAAGACCGCCACGAGGAGAGATGACCTCACTTCCCCTGGCTCTGTACACAATACAGAGCCAGGGGAAGCATTCCATTGGCTGGGAGCGATCGCGAGGGGGGGGGCACGAATGAGTGCCCCCCCCCCTCATCTCCGATCCCTCCCCCAATGTCCCGGACAATTTACAGACACGGGGGCGGGCCCGATCGGCCCCCCACCCGCGTCTGTTAGGGATGACATCACTTCCTCTAGCCCTGTTTACATGACGGGGCTAGAGGAAGTGTTTCATTGGCTCGGAGCGATCGCGAGGGGGGGCCACGAATGAGTGGCCTCCCCCTCATCTCCGATCGCTCCCCCAACGATGCCGACCGCCGCAGGCACCGGGGGGGGGCCCGATCGGGCCCCCCACCCGCAGACAGGTAGGGACGTATATATACGCCCTCCTGCCTGTACGTGCCATTCTGTCGACGTATATCGTCGTGCGGCGGTCGGCAAGTGGTTAAATGGAAAATCCATCTCAATTCGCTCTGTAATAGGGCTTTGTTGTAATCACCGCCTCGATTTGGAGGTGGAATATGATCAGGGTCTTTTTGATTGACGCTGCAGATATGGCCATATATATACGTTTCCAAAAAGGTAATTTGGTCTTTCCTACATAAAAACATCCGCATTCACATTCAAGTAAGTAAACTATGCCAATGGACCGACAGTTAACATAGTGTTGAGGAAAAAACTGTTGACCATTTGGCAAAATGTGGTGCATATTAGATTTGTGGAGATATTTGCAATATCCACAATTCCCACATGGAAAGGTACCCTTCAGTTGTTTATGGGATTTAGTAGTAGCAGTGTATTCACTTAATAAGTTTGTCTCGGAGAGATGGGGCTCGTCTGTATGTAATTAGAGGGTGTGTGGGGACAAAAGGTGAAAGGGATTTGTCAGTGGCAAGAATGTGCCAGTGTCGAGAGAGTATTTGAGTAAATTGATTATGTTGTTGGCAATAGTTGGTTATGATTCTCAGAGGGGTGTTGGTTTCTCTGGGAGTGTTAGTAGACAATAATGTAAGACGTGATTTAGATTTAGCTTTTTTGTAAGCATCTTTTAGAACGCTGTTTTTGTAGCCACGTGCTTGAAGTCTTCTGCGTAAGACGGAGGCCTCGTGTTCAAAGGAGGTATCAGTCGAGCAGTTGCAACGAGCGCGGAGGTACTGGGCAAACGGAATTGAGTTTAGTAGTGGTTGTGGGTGAAAACTGGAGGCAGCCAAGATTGTGTTGCCAGCTGTTGGTTTCCGGAACAGGTGGCTCTGGATGTGTCCATCCTGATCCTTGGTAAGTGTAAGGTCAAGAAAGGAAATTGAGGAATTGCTATATGTCATAGTAAACTTCAGATTTAGTGAATTAGAGGTGTTTAGAAATAGTAAGAATTGATGTAATATTTCAATCGGTCCTTAGGACCAGGATATCATCAATGTAGCGACGAAAAGTCGCAATGTATTTAGTATATGAACTGGCAGACTTGTCCAGAAATAGTAGCCGTTCCCACTCCCCCAAGTACAGGTTCGCGTACGCCGGCGCACATGGAGGTAGTGGGATCCGTTGAAAGAGAAAAAATTATGAGTAAGTATGAATTTAACCCACCCGGATCGCTACGAAATCCCCGAGCTCCAGATCCCAAAACGGATTTTAGTAAACAATGAGGAAACTGAAAAGTCAGTTTCCTCCCAAATAAGCAAATAAACTGGAGCCCCTCAACCTGCCTGGTTGAGAATCCTCTGTCCATACACTGGTGGGGTACCCCACTACCACAATACGAACAGGCAAAAAATTAGTTTGAAGACGCAAACACAGTTAAAGTCTATGGGACATGAACATGAATAATCAAAAGTGCTCATTTTAAAGGCTTATATAAGTAATTGTCATAAAAATAGTTTGGGGACTTTAATTATGCTTAAAGTGAAACCAAAATTGTTTGGGGACTTTAATTATGCTTAAAGTGAAACCATAAAAGTGAAATAATTCTTTAAATTTTGTAACTGTGGGGTGTCTATAGTATGCCTGTAAAGTGGCACATGTTTCCCGTGTTTAGAACAGTCCCTGCACAAAATTTACATTTGTAAAGGAAAAAAAGTAATTTAAAACTATTGGCGGCTATAATGAATTGTCGGTCCCGGCAATACAGATAAAAGAAGTCATTGAAAAAAAACGGCATGGGATCCCCAGTCCATTACCAGTCCCTTTGGGTCTGGTATGAATATTAAGGGGAACCCCAAACCCAAAAAAAATGCATGGGGTCCCCCCAAATTCCATACCAGGACCTTCGGGTCTGGTATGGATTTTAAGGGAAACCCGTGCCAAAATAAAAATGGCGTGGGGTCCCCCCAAATATCCATACCAGACCCTTATCTGAGCACGCAACCTGGCAGGCCGCAGGAAAAGAGGGGGGACGAGAGAGCGCCCCCCCCCTCCTGAACCGTACCAGGCCACATGCCCTCAACATGGGGAGAGTGCTTTGGGGTAGCCCATGTTGATGGGGACAAGGGCCTCATCTCCACAACCCTTGCCCGGTGGTTTTGGGGGTCTGCCGGCGGGAAGCTTATCGTAAATTGGAAGACCCCTTTAACAAGGGGACCCCCAGATCATGGCCTCTCCCCTGTGTGAAATGGTAACGGGGTACAAATGTACCCCTACCATTTCACAAAAAAAGTGTCAAAATGGTAAAAATGACAAGACACGGCTTGGGACAAGTTCATTATTAAAAAATAAAAAAATAAAATTGTCCCACAAAGTCTTCTTCTTCTTCTCTTGCTCCGCCGACAGACTGAAAAAGAAAAAAAACGCTACCGACCCGCATCCATGGGAGGCTCACGCTGTATGACGTGTCTTCGCTTTGAAAGTTCTCTTAAAACTGAGGGTGGGGCCACACCGTGACGTTCCTGGGTGACTCCGCCCCCTATGGCGCTCTGGGACTTCCCTATGGCTTTGCCGGGGTGTCAGAGGGGGGGCGGGGACACCCGGTTACGTAAATATTTATACATATCTCCTGGGGCAGGACCCAGGTCCCTAACACTTTTTTGACAATACCATGCATATAAGCCTTTAAAATTATCACTTTCATTTCTCCCATAGACTTTTAAAGGGTGTTCCGAATTTTTCGAATGCTTTCGAATTTACCGCGAACACCCCAAATTGTTCGCTTTTCGGCAACAGGCGAACACCAGATGTTTGAGTCGAACTTACGTTCAACTCAAACATCGGGCTCATCCCTACTAGCCACAAAACAATAGTTGTGGCTAATTGTCTCTCAAATAACACACTCTAATTTGTATTCCAAAATTAAACCTGCCTTGTCTCCCCTTCTTTCAACATATACAGTGCCTTGAAAAAGTATTCATACCTCTTGCAATTTTCCACATTTTGTCATGTTACAACCAAAAACATAAATGTATTTTTTGGGGATTTTGTGTAATAGACCAACACAAAGTGGCACATAATTGTGAAGTGGAAGGAAAATGATCAATAGTTTTCAAATTGTGGAATCTTGTCAAAGGCCTTTCACTACTGCAGCCCTGATTGACAAGATTCCAGCCCTGCCTAGGTCCAATCAGAAGTCACTTCCTGTTCCATGGTCCATGCTGGTCAGTGTGGAGCTTCTTGGTTCCTTTGCTCCTGGAGAAACACTGTAATTCATTCCAGCCAGCTGCTCAATCCTTTCCAGCTATCTAGAACAACGGTGGGACCTACAGAGCCACGTGGAATGCCAGGACTACACTTTGCTTTGATGAGCATGCATCTTCTGTCATCTTGTAAGTATTTTTAATCTTGTCCTATTAAAGTCATCATTTTAATACTACACTCAGGTCGGCGCCTCCCTGTTTTTTCCTTACATGCCTTGCAGAGTTCTGGACACACTCTGAAGGATGGCTGCCTTCCTTTTTAACCCTTAATACCCCTTTCTATGGATACATCACCATCCAGCTATTACAGCCATAGACTATACCCCTAATGCTGCGTACACACGATTGGAAATTCCGCCAGAAAAAGTCTGATGAGAGCTTTTGGTCCAAAAATGCGACCGTGTGTATGCTCCATCAGACTTTTGCTGGCGGAATTCCCGCCAGCAAAAGATTGATAGCATGTTCTCAATTTTTCAGTCGGAAAAAGTTCTGATCGAAAATTCTGATCATCTGTACCAATTCCAACGCGCAAAACTCCATCCAAGAAAATCCGCTCGTGTGTACGTGGCATAAGGTTTACTCCATCTGGAGCACCAGATAAACACTGACTATACCATAGACTTTAATTGGATTTGCTGTTAAGTTTTGGTTTTGTGAAATTCAAACAGTATTTGATGACCCCCCACAAAATCAAACATGAGCAGATACACCGATCCTTCCTCAATTAATTGCTCAATGGTATAAACATCTAAACCTTCAAAGAGTGTAAGATTTTTTTACCAAAAATAAAATGATTGATCAGATTCTAATGCAAAAGGCGAGAACTTATCAGACATAGTTTTGACCATATTTGTGCCAAAACTTGTCCTCTGCTTCCTTTCCCATGCATATTTCTATTAGCCAGCAAAACAAACCATCATAGTGATGGGCTAATAGCAATTTGTAGAGGACAAGAAGTAGCAAGAAACCCCCAGGTTTAGTTATAAGAGAAATGTTTTGGTATCTGCTACAGATATGTGTAATTTTATCCTGTTAAAAAAAAACTTCTTGCAACCAGTCATGCCTGCAAATTTGTTGCCTATAGATTTTTATGGGACAGGTTTCCACACACGTCCTGGGTGTCTATGGGGAGCAACTGTGACATTGTACCCAGTGGCTAGGGGATTTCCCTTGCCAAGATCAGAAAATGACCGATGGTTGCAGCTGTAAGATTAAGGTAAGTATATATCAGAGGCAAGGGAGGATGGGTAAATTTACCAAGACAGCTACAGTTGCTGGATTTTTTATGACAGTACAATGGGCAAAAATATAATTACCAAAATACACAATGTTAAATAACCCATCAGTGGAACCTCTTACATGTAACATGCTTCTGAGTAAAATATTCTAAACTCACCTCAACAGATGCATATGCTGCTCACAATTTTACTAGTGCTAGTGAGTGCCTCAAAAATGCAACACACATCTCAAAACATGAACGGGATCTACTGAAAAACATGGTCTTGTTCTGTAAACCAATTTACACTTTGATTCTCTTTGTGGCACCTCTTACAAGCTAAAAGGACCTGTTTATTTTTTTGACAGCAATTACACTCAGATCACAAAGTATTATACTGTTCTATATGTTATATATAGAAAAACTAGTCAAGTCACAGCTGTACTGTCTGCCAGGTTGATGTGTTATCACAAGTAGCAATTGCTTTTTAGCAACTTTTGAAGGTTCGCTTTGAAACTAGATGTAAGCTTTCATTAGAACATGTGTTTAAAAAATACAGAATTTCTGGCCTTCCTAATTAAGACACAAAAAAATTGATAATAAAATAACCCCAGAACTCTTTCTTTTTACAGAGGAATGGATAGAGAGCCATCATGAAGAAAAATCCTCAGAGACCCAGAACCCGAGAGTGTAAAAATGCAGCTTTTGGATCTATGACTAGTACTATTACATGTTGGTATGTGCAGAACAGCCCATGGTAAAGAGAGGTTGTCAAGCACATGAAAATCACATAGCTGTTAACTGCCCCTCTTCTGGAAGTAAATTCCTTTGTCCCTCTTTACTCCTTAACTTAACCTCTTTTTTTGTCCAATGTATAGACTAATTATTCAAATTAATGTTTTAAAGTGGTTGCCAACCTCAGGCATGGAATATGAACAAAGCATATCCCTCTATATAGTGTGTACTTGTCTCAAAGTGTAATTTCTATCTGCTGCTTTGTTCCTCTGCTATCGGTATAGATCACTTCTGACAATGGTGACAGGGGAGGGACCCCCAGCATGAGGACAGCCTCAGCTCTGTTCCTGTGAGCTGTGTGAAGAGGGGAATGTCTCTTCCCTCCAATCAGCTCTCAGCTCTGCATAGGGGAACTTCAGCTCTCCACCCCCTTTTTCTGCACTCTCAGACAATCTTATAAATTCAGCACTTTGAATGGATGTAGAGACGATTGCTGATAGGCAGATACAACTTATGTATGAGGATTGTTTAATCTCTGTGTATCACCTGTGGAATGCTCCTTCACTGGGTATATGTAAGGTTTTACAACCACTTTAAATAAACAAAAGTGACATAACAAGCACTCTTTTACAACCTCTAAGCTTTTACTGTTGTAATTTTGAAAACAATTTTGTGTCCAGTTTTTACAGCAATAATTGACAACTGAGAAAATGAGTGCATGGACGATTCTGATCTTAATTTTGAGTGTCATTTCTAACTTCCACACATATGTTTTTTCTTTGCCGCAGGCAGTGTTGGTCATCTTACTTTAAAAAAGTAATTAGTTAAGTTACAAATTACTTCTCCCAAAAAGTAATTGCTTTAGTAACTCAGTTACTACATTGGAAAAGTAATTAGTTACGCAGCAAAGTAACTGACTTTTTTTTAAAATATTCTTTACGTGTAACTAATACTCTAGTATTACTGTAACCAAGGGGCGCATTTATTATTATTGTTATATATCGTGTAACCAAGGGCTGCTCTATTATTACTCTAACCAAGGGGCAGATCTGTTATAGCGTGTAAGCAAGGGGCGGGTCTATTATTATTATATCGTGTAAGGGGCGGATGGCTACAGAAGAGGGCGAATGTTAAATGAATGGGCAGAGCTCGATATATAACAATAATAATAAATGCCCCCCTTGGTTACAGTAATACTAGACCCACCCCTTACTTACACGATAGACGCCCCTTGCAGAGTAGCATGAGCATCAGGAGCGTGCGGCATCGCCTCGTACAATTACATGTTAACTTCACCTGCGCGGTGTAGAGTTCACTCAGAGCTGTTTAGGTTCGGCAATTTTCGGAAGCTCCGTAGTCCTTTGTACTGCGCAAGCCCTGCGCCTACGCAGTACAGGGGGTCCTTATGCGGCGGGGGAACTTTTTCGGCAGGACACAGGAATTAAACTACTGCCATCTAGTGGCGGTAGATGTAATTGGGGTAACTAAGCCAAAGTAATGGGAACTGAGTTACCATGAGGGGAAAAGTAATCAGTTAGATTACTAGTTACCCTCTAAAGTAACTGAGTTAGGTAACTCAGTTTATTTTAACTCAGTTACTTACATCACTGAGTATAAGGCAACCCTATTCACAGAAGCAGGTTTAATAGTCAAAAGTAATGCCATGTACACACGAGCGGATTTTGCGTCTGAAAAATCTTGGATGTTTTTTCTGACGGTTTTCCGCTCAAGCTTGGCTTGCATACACACGGTCATACAAAAGTTTGCTGAACTCTCTACTGTCAAAAACGCAGTGACGTGGGAATTTGGCCAGCAAAAGTCCGATGGAGCATACACACGGTCGCATTTTCCGACCAAAAGCTCTCATCAGTCTTTTGCTGGCCGAATTTCCGATCATGTGTATGGGGCATTAGTCCATACCGGCTATATGTGTATAACCATAAAGGTAACTGGGGCTGCTTGCATGTTTTAGGTCTGGTTGTAAAAATTCTAACACAAATATAAAATAACCAAAATATGATTATTTGCATCAGTAGGTTATGTTTCTAAACGTTATTTAAATGCTTATGTGGACAGAAATTGTCAAAATGAAGGTGTTCCTTTACATCTTTCCTTCAACAGCAGGGGTTACACATGATAAAAGGCTTAATTCGCTATAGCCATAATAAGCTATAACTTGTCATAATGATTATTATCTTTAGCAATGAGAGGCAATAATAGCTGAAGATGGGTGGAAATAGCAGTCAATATGGCAAATGACACATGCATTATAACTTAGTGAATTGAGACTAATGCAGCAGATTTTATAATGTCTTCTCGGTATATATGGTTCTAGCTTTTTAGTAAGGCTCCCTTGTTAAGCATGAGTAGTATTAAAAATATGGGACATCATGCTCCCTTTTGTTATTAATCCTATAGTTTTAAAATAAAGGGCTGCTGAAATAATATGTTCAGGTAATACATTTGCCCTCTTTTGTGTGATGGGAAAGAAGTTAATACTGTATACAGGGCAAAGCACCCTGAAAATCTCTGGGCTTAGTCTCTGCGTTCACCTCTGAACATCCCTGGCAAGATTACTAACAAAATTCATATATTTTTTTTTTTTATATAAATTAGATTAAACCTGTCATAGAAGAAATATGGGGACTACCATTGCTGACTCCTAAAAATATTTAGTCTCCGGCTAGTGTTCTGAGCCACTAGCTTTAACCACTTGACCACTGGGCAGTTAAACCCCCTTCCTAACCAGACCAATTTTCAGCTTTCGGTGCTCTCACACTTTGAATGACAATTACTCCGTCATGCAACACTGTACCCAAATGAATTTTGTGTCCTTTTTTTCACACAAATAGAGCTTTCTTTTGGTGGTATTTGATCACCCCTGGGTTTTTTTTTTTGTGCTATAAATCAAAAAATACTGAAAATTCGGTAAAAAAAAAAATTCTTTGTTTCTATTAAAAATTATTGCAGAGTATTGGCGAGTATTGGCAGAGTATTGGCGATTATTGGCAGAGTATTGGCAGAGTGTTGGCAAGTATTGGCAGAGTATTGCAGTGTTGCACAGTATTGGTAGAGTATTGCACAGTGGTGGTAGAGTATTGCACAGTGGTGGCAGAGTATTGCACAGTGGTTGCAGAACATTGCACAGTGGTGGCAGAGTATTGCACAGTGGTTGCAGAGCATTGCACAGTGGTGGCAGAGTATTGCACAGTGGTTGCAGAGCATTGCACAGTGTTGGCAGAGTATTGCACAGTGTTGGCAGAGTATTGCACAGTGGTGGCAGAGCAATGCACAGTGGTTGCAGAGCATTGCACAGTGGTTGCAGAGCATTGCAGTGGTTGCAGAGCATTGCAGTGGTTGTAGAGTATTGCACAGTGGTTGCAGAGTATTGCACAGTGGTTGCAGAGTATTGCACAGTGGTGGCAGTGTATTGCAGGCACTGACCAGTGCTGTGGGCACTACACATCCAGATCACCGCGCTGGTCCCGTCTCTTCCCCTTTCCGCTTCTCCCCTCACTGTACCGATCGGGAATACCATCAGGTAGGTTAAAGGATGAGGCGCTAGTATTGTCCAGTGAATCAAATTAATACAAATACAAAATAAATAGCAAGCTAAAAAAATGATGAATCCAAATGATGAAAGTAGTGATGCTCCAATTAGTTTTCTAGTTCTTCAATAGATGGATGTCCACTCACCAGAACACTTTGACCCCTTTTTAAAGGAAGGTCAAACAGTGCTTCTGAAATAACAACAGATTCCACTAACAGCACAGTTTCACTCCACTGCCCCCTCGAGATGAAACTAGGATAGGAAAAATGACTCCACAAGAGACATAGGGAAAGGTCTCATAGTGTAGTCATTTTATTGGACAAAAATATATGACAACAGCAAATGGCGATTACACTCACATGTTACAGTGCCCAATTTGGGCACTAGGTGTAATCAGCATATGCAAGCCGGCTAGTCCTAGAGGGATAGCGTCTCTCCTAAGGCCAGAGCCTAGATTTGATGTGGGGTGAGGACCTGGAATGGCTGCTCCAACATATGTTTTGCCATATTGGACCTGGAATGCGCATCTCTCCTGAAGACGCCAATACAGCAAAACATAATGTGCTGTGGCACCTTAATGCACACATTAAGTTCGGTGAGAGCTACAAGGCATCAAACAAGAAAAAGAAAAGAACAAAAAAGATATAAGCATCTAGGTCAAAGACAGATATGTATCTAGATAATGGACTGTGTAGAGCAAACCATCTAAAGGCTATAGCCATTTTTCTCCTGATTACAACTAGAAATGCATAGCATAATTATACAACATATATATATATATATATATATATTTATGGTCGGAGCCCTCGGTCCTTAACGATGTAAAGGAGCAAACATAAACACGCCACAAGACAGACAACAAACTAGACCTGAAGTGTGCCCTGGTCTACCGTAAGGTAAGCCCTGGTGAGCTGCGCCGTGAGGCCCTTTCTGCTAGTAGAGTAGTTAAGAAAAGGGCGCTTACCTGAGGAGTAATGGCTGTTTCTGTAGAGAAACGTGTTGGAGTGTTCTGAGAAGGGGAATGGTGGGCGGGTACGGCGCGCTGGAACCGACACCGGCCTCGTGGAGAGGTCTGGTATATATACCCTCCGGGCTCCTCCCATAATTGCAGGCCACCATGCTGGCCTTCCTATTTATGGTCGGAGCCCTCGGTCCTTAACGATGTAAAGGAGCAAACATAAACAGGCCACAAGACAGACAACAAACTAGACCTGAAGTGTGCCCTGGTCTACCGTAAGGTAAGCCCTGGTGAGCTGCGCCGTGAGGCCCTTTCTGCTAGTAGAGTAGTTAAGAAAAGGGCGCAAAGACTTGTTTTTAGGGAGGTAATGGTTTATTGTTTGGCAAAAGATTGTAAGACTGGTGGTGCCGTGAAGGTGGTGACTCAGACTAGGGTCAGTTGAGACCAGTGAGGGATGGCAGCCATGGTCGAATCGGCTCCGGGTTCCTGGGAAAAGAACAACGGGAAATTGAATCGGGACAGAGCGTCAGCTGAGGTGTTACACTTGCCCGGGATGTGGACGCAGAGGACCTTGAACTGGTGTAGCAGGGATAATTGTACCAGCCTGCGCAGGAAGGCCATAATGGTCAAGGACCTGGATCGGCCTTTGTTTATGATGTCAGCTGTGGCCTGATTGTCAGTGGAAAAAACCACCGTCTGGCCTGCCCAACTGCTTCCCCAGGTTTGTGCTGCTGCCACTATTGGGTATAGTTCGAATAGGGAAGAGGACTGGCTGAAACCGGGGATTGCCAAGATTTCTGGTGGCCATGGACCGGCAAACCAGTGGGGGCCAAAAATAGCTGCGAAGCCCGTGGAGGCAGCGGCGTCAGTGACAATCCGGGGAGAAGAGGGAGATGCTGCCGGAATGAACATGGAAATGCCATTCCAGTCAGCCAGGAAGTGGTCCCACATGGAAAGGTCGGCTATGGCTGCCTGATCAAGTCTGAGGATCTGGTCTGGGTCTTGACATCCTGTGAGGAAAACTAGGAGGCGGGAGACAAAGGATCGTCCCTGAGGAATGACTCTTACTGCGAAATTTAACATCCCGAGTAAGGACTGAAGTTGCCTCCTGGAGCACCCCTGGGTGGCCGTGAAGGAATGAATGACTTCCCTGATGCGAGTCAACTTGTCTGGTGGTAGGCTGGCCTGCATGGCCTGAGTGTCTAGTATGATGCCTAGGAAGGTGATGCGATGTGCTGGGCCTTCTATCTTCTTCTCCGCTATGGGGACATTGAGGTTGGAGAAGACCTCCCTTAGACTCGTGAGGTCTCCCGGGGGACGGTTGGGGTCTTCGATGAGCAGAAAGTCGTCCAAGTAATGGATCACTTTCTGACAGGATGCGTGGTGCGAGAGGATCCAGGACAGGGCCTGTGCGAACGTGTCAAAGAGCCATGGGCTGCTTTTGGATCCAAAGGTCAGTTTCGTGGCGAAGTAGTACTGACCTTTCCACCTGACTCCGTGCCAGCGCCACAGACACGGCTGGATCGGTAGCAGCTTGAAGGCGTCTGCGACGTCTGCTTTGGAGAGCCAGGCGCCCTCGCCTGTGTCTAGGATGGCCTGGATAGCAAGGTCGACAGAAGAGTACTTGAGAGAAAATTCTTGTGAGGGTATAAGGGAATTTAAGCTAGGTGTGTGAGAAGAATAAGGCGCGGACAAATCATAAATTAACCGGAGTTTATTTGAAAACTTCCCTTTTACAAGCCCGATAGGGCTAACTCTCCAAACGGAAAACGGTGGGTGAGAGAAGGGGCCGATCATGTACCCTCGGTCAAGTTCGTTTTGTAGTAGGGTACTGATGGCTTCCTCGTCGGTGGCTGCTGACAGCAGGTTTTTGCACTCGTGGGTGGTGTCGGGGAGTGTGATAAGCCCCGTGTGAAAGCCTGTGGTGAAGCCTTGTACCAGAAAGGCTGCTAGTGAGGGTGACGGGTGTGAGGTGAGGTAGGATTGCAGCCATCCGATATCAATACGGCTTAGTCAGGCTGAGCTGGGCTTATTGATCCCGCAGGTGATCCTGGGGTGGGCTTTGCGGCAAATGAGGCAGACGTGGAGGAGTCTGCAACGTGAGAAGTTGCAGATCCCCAAATTGAAATTGTTGCATATTGGCGCCCCTCCTAAAGTTCGGACGGGCCGTCCGAGTCTGTCCTCCTGGGGGTGTGGTGGGGTTGCGTCTGAATACTGGGATGTGTGCGGAGCAGAGGGGAAGTTGGGGAGGCGTCTACCATCGGGTTCTGAACACCAATTGGCGGTGTGGGTGGAGGATTGGCAGTTAGCGCACAGTGGGGAGCGGAGGCCGGCGAAATGGCGACAGAAGAGTTCGGTGTCGATGGCGCTCCAGTCCGTGGTTGCCTGAAACTGACTGAGCTTGGCTGCTGCCTTTGCTGAAAAGGAGCGATGGTAGTCGTAGAAGGCGCTGCCTCCGTACTTGTACCCTAAATCTGTGACAGCATGAAGGTAGAGGTCTAGTTCTTCCCTCCTGTCGGGTTTGATGGAACAGATGACATCCCGAAACATGCCGAAAGCAAGTACGAATTCCGTCACCGTGAGCTTTCGTGTAAGCCTGTGGTCTTTTGCCTTCAAGATAACGGAAACGTCGCCCCAAGCGTAGGCCTTGTTCTCTGTCACATCGTGTACCGAGATCAGAAGGGATGCCAGGTTGACGTCGCGGCCATCTAGTATTTCCTTCCTGATGTTTGCCGGGATGAGATGTGCGGGGTAAACAGAAAAACCGGCGTGGGGCGTAGCTGTAACGCATGATGCGGGGGTGGCGGGGGCGGCAGCTGGTGGAGTGGGGGTTCCTTGCTGGAACTCCAAGGTCCCCACTCTGGCCTGGACATCAGAGATGGTAGTAGATAGAGAGGAGACCAGCGTGTGAAGTTGGGACACTGCCGAGGCAATTGTCTGTAGTGATGCCTGAGTGTCTGGTGGGGTTGGTGGGGATGGGATGGGGAACAGTAGTCTGTACAGTTCGGCTTTCCTGGCCGTGATGGGGTAGGGGATGTTCCTGCGCCTCAGCTCAGCTGAGAGTCTGGGGATGGTCCAAGCTCTGAAGGCTTGAGAGGAGTTGTCTGCCGGACCCGCTTCAGGGGGTGATGGGGCGGGGGTGAAATTGTCGCTGCTGGCCAGAGACATGGCGTCTGCTAGAATAAAAGAGGGGGGGGGAAGGGAGGGGGGGGGGGATGCATGTTTGTCTCGGGTTTCTCTTTTTTTTTTTTTTTTTTTTTTTTTTTTTTTTGAAGGGCAGGAGAGCATATATATATGTATGTGGCTGTGGCAAAAAAAGGGGGGGGGAGGGGGGGGCAGGGTGGGAAACCTGTGTGACAGGTCTTTGCGCGCGTGCGCTGAGTGGGATGTTCCATGGGCCTATATGTAAAACTCGGGGGAGGGGGGTGCGTGACACCCGAGGTGAGCCAGGAGGTGACTGGCCGGATGGTTGATGCTCGGGTGTCCGTCTGTGCTCGGCACGGACTGGTTAACCAGAGCCCCCCCCAGGGCGGTACTGGGGGGAGTGGCTACTGGTTGATTTGCTAAGTAGGAATGTTTCGATCTGTAGCATTTGACGTAGGTTCGGTCAGCTAATACTTGCACTGCCAGCAAGTCATGAGACTAGGTGACCTTGTCTGCGTAGTGAAGGCTTGTGCTTCGAAAAATAGAGTGATATGCATAGAAGTATGTGACAGTTACTAACGCCTGGAGATTTAATCAAAACTATGGTGTTCTGCTTGGGTGGGGAGGGGAGATGTGTGAACGAAGCAAGATACCGTTCGACGGTATGGTAACAATTGGGGGTGCGCGTGAGCGCTGGGTGAGTTTGTTTCTTTGGCCTGTGGAACTCAGAGAATGCGTGACAACCGAGGTAAGCCAGGAGGTGACTGACCAGGTAATCGGTGCTCGGGTGTCCGTCTGTGCTCGGCACGGACTAGTTCAACCAGAGCCCCACCAGGGCGGTACTGGGGGGAGTGGCTGCTGGTTGGTTGCTAAGTAGGGATGTTTCGATCTGTAGTAGTTTGACGTGGGTTCGGTCAGCTAATACTTGCACTGCCAGCAAGTCATGAGACTAGGTGACCTTGTCTGCGTAGTGAAGACTTGTGCTTCGAAAACAGAGTGACATGCATAGAAGTATGTGACAGTTTCTAACGCCAGGGTACTGAGCCAAATAAGTATGTGGGAGGGGGATATGTGGTGAAAAAGGTGTGAAGAGAATGGAAACTGAAACCAACAATAATTTACGCACCTGCTTGCTGCCCTAGTGATGGAGTCACTGTTGGGGTCAAAACCTGGTGGACCTGGTACCTACGGTAGGGTGACGTAAAATTATTAGTGAGAGGTGGGTTGCAAGAGCTGATTTGGGGCCATAGTTGACCCCCTGGTGAAGAGATGCAAGCCCTCAAGAAAAAAAGGGGGGGGGGGGTTATTACACATTTTTTTTTTTTTTTTTTTTACCTGAAAAGGAACGGGATGGTCTGATCCTGTTGTGTAGGAGACCAGGGGCGATTACTGACCTAAGGAAAAGGTGAAAAGGGATAGAGAAAGGCGTGAGTAGCTGAAGTTTGCTACTGGGGAGGTTGTGGCTGCGAGGCCAATGGAGGTCGAGCTGCAACGATTGCAGAGGTATGTGGGAGGGTGGATGTGGGAGCCGTGACACAAACCTGCGGTGGGGCAAGATGTGCGGGGGGGCGGCTGTGCCTCACATTGGCTGGGTTGCCGTGGAAGGCAAGGAGTGGACTGTCTTGCTGAGGTTTGCAAGGTGTGGGGGCCCGTTTACACGAACTTGCGGTGCCTGCAAGAAGTGCGTGGGGAGTGCAGTGACAGATGCTCTGGTGAGTGTGTGTGTGTTTTTTTTTTTTTTTTTTTTTTGGGGGGGGGCGTTGTGGTGGACGTGTGAGTGAGGGGATGCTTGCACTGGGTAGCGGGCGTAACAACCAGTGGAAGTGGGGTAATTGTGGGGTAGAAAATGACAGACAATAGCAGTTAAAATGACTCAGTGGAAAAACAGGGGTTTCGACGTAGCGACGAAAAAGCATAAATCCTACCTGCGACGCTGAAGCGGAACGAACTGGGGGTGCGATCGGGAATCGAATCCGTAATCTGGAACGAGGAGCGTCGGACAACTCAGGAACATGTACTGAGTTGTTTGTCGGCCTGGTGACGTGTAGTACGGCGCGCTGGAACCGACACCGGCCTCGTGGAGAGGTCTGGTATATATACCCTCCGGGCTCCTCCCATAATTGCAGGCCACCATGCTGGCCTTCCTATATATATATATATATATATATATATATATACCATGGGATAAGGGGGTAGTATACTGGGTGGCAAACAGAAATCAGCAGAGGAATGGAATTTGGGGGGGGGGGGGGGCAGAGTCATCACCATGGACCAGAAAGGTGTAATTAACTCACATTGCCATAATATATGTGTAGCGGGGTCGTTCCCCTTTTAGGGGAGAAGACTACAGTTCCCATAATTCCCCAGGCTCCCGGGAGGATGGTTGTTTCCGCCCGAGAGGCTGATGGGGAGGTGATAAAAGGAAAGAGGAAGGACCGCCTCTTCCTCTTCTGACGGCTCTTGTGACGCAGGGATCATTGAGAGAGGAGACACCTGTGCGGACCGGGACTGCTGAAGGCCTGAAGCCTGGGCCTTGCAGCAGACAGAGAGAGACTCTCACCCCTCATTGTCAGCAGCAGCAGCAGAGCGGAGACTTTTGCCTGAGAACGGTCGGTCAGAGAGAGGACCGGAACGCAGGGGCTGTGACGGAGGAGGCCGGACGCCGCCAGTGGAGGTCCCGGAGCTGAGGACGGTATCCGGAGTGGTGAGCGAGCTGGAAAGCTCATCTTGTACTGTATTTCACTTTATGCCTATTGAACTGCCAAGGCAAATTTACCTCAGAGCAGAAGATTGTTCTTGCTTGTGGATTACAAACACACACCATTTAAAGCTACATGTGCACCACCTCTACAGTTCTTGTGCCGGTGAAGAATACTGGGGTTCCCCAAGGACTGAACACTATTGTTAGGGATCAGGCCTGATCCATTAGATAGTCTCAGTTAGATTTGTTACACCTCAGAGGTGCATAGCAGATGGTCGCTGCACGTGGCGCTCCGTTCCCCATTGCTATCCTGATACATATATGTGTACATGTTATAGTGCATATTGCAGGGACCTGCTAATGTGTTGTAAGTTAAATGTTTGATGCATGTTACTATCTCTTTTCATACTGCCAAAGTAAAGACAGTTATTTCAGTCAGCAGTCTGCCTGTGAGTTTGAGTCCATTACACTTAGAGTATAAGTGATATTTATATGTCCACATACCCCTGTTGATTAACTGTGCCAGAGCGGGTAGAGCAGATTGCCGGGGGGTTGGTGGAGCTGTACTCAGGGACCCAAATCAAACTTGCGGCCCTCTTAATTGGGGGTATCACTACACGTGGGGGCTCCTGATCCTGAGACAGCGGGAAAACCCGCCAGAAGGTACCGGCATGGACCCGATAGAAGTGGGACGGTGGTCCACAATATGGGGCATGGATCCAGCCGCAGCAGCAGTCATTGAACTGCCAGGGATATGGCAGGAAGAGGCAGTCAAGCAGCTCATAATGTCCCTATCCCCAGGCCACAAGTCACGGATAATGGACATGAGAAATGATGGCGGGTATACATACGCCCTAGTAGAATGGAGAAGTGAGACCCTAGAGCAGTTCAGGAGCCAAAGCATACAAGCATTGGATGGTCAGACCTATCAATTGCTGCATGCGCTGCCGCGCAAGGGAGACTGTTTTCAAACGAAAACTATGCTATCCCCAAAGAAGGAAGAGCAGAGGGACACAGAGAGTCCCACACCTGTGAAAACCACTCTTAGTGCAGAACTGTGCGCTGTCCTAGGGGAGATTGTGACTCAGTGCAGAAGAGACCCCGGGGATTACCCGATGTCGGGATACAGGAAACTCTGGATGTTTTCAGGGAGAAAACCTGTACCCTCGGGGGAAGAGGGATTTGAAGAGTGGTTAGATGGCGCCACACAGGCCTTGGAAGAATGGGAGGTCCCAGAAGGTAGAAAGAAGCAAAGGATTGTTGAGAGCCTAAAAGGGCCTGCCTTAGAGGCCATACGCAACCTGAAGACAAGCAAGAAGGATTGCACTGCCCACGACTACCTAGACATCCTGGAAAGTGTGTTTGGTGGAACAGAAAAAGTCACGGAGCTTACCTATCAACTGGAACATTGTTACCAGAAGACAGGGGAGATGCTGTCGGAGTATATGGGACGTATAGACAAGATCC
Source organism: Lithobates sylvaticus (assembly GCA_028564925.1). Classification (NCBI taxonomy): domain Eukaryota; kingdom Metazoa; phylum Chordata; class Amphibia; order Anura; family Ranidae; genus Lithobates; species Lithobates sylvaticus. The sequence goes on from CM053027.1 coordinate 245,287,505, forward strand.
TGCATAGGATTATCCTGAAGAAGGGGATAGACCCGGGGAAAGTAGACGAAGCCCGTGCTCAGCAAGTGTTGAGGGGAGCCCAACCCCTAGACCCTGTGGCACTAGTACTACACACCCGACAGGATGGGAAGAGCCTGGACTACCCCGATCTCATTCGGATGGTCAGAGAGGAAGAGGCCATGTTGGAAGAAAAACGGGAAAAGCAAGTGATGGGGTCTACAAAACTTCCAGTGGCCACGGTCAGGTCGGCCTTAACCCCTGAAAGAGAGACAGAAGTAGATGCCCTGAAGTTGCAGATGTCCCAGATGATGGAGATACTGACATCTCTGGTGGCGAAAGAGATGCCCAGTCCCAAGAAAGAAGGAAGCAGGAGGGAATTATTTCCAACTGTTTCAGCACCAGCATCCCCACCTGATTACGGAGAGATGATCTGTTTTAATTGTGGGGGAATTGGCCATATTGCAGCTGTATGTTCCAGTCCCAAGAGGAAGAAAACAGATAGCCGCCAGCCGGCGGGAAACGCCAAAGGGCCCCGGTGAAGGAGTCAACCGGGTGCCCATCACCTTCAGTGAGCTCCAAGAAGGATAACAGGAAAAGAAAGCGAGGAGATCAAACCCCTCAAAAGGAACCCAGGGTTCCCCAACCAAGGTACACCCCAGAGAAAGGGGGCAAGACCCCTCCGAAGAGACACAGCACTCCCAAGCGAGAACCCTTAAAAGTGAGAGATAACAATGTCTCCCACTAAGAGGGAGAAAATTAATGCATACCAGGCTCAGGAAAGAATCAAGCGCAAATCCAGTTGGAAAGAAAAGAGTCCAAAGAAGAAGACAGCATCAACTTGGCCCTACCCAGAAGAGCTGGTTGGTCCATCCCCTACTGTACCCATCCAAGTGGAAGGAGTATACACACTAGACATGTGCATTCGTTTTCGTCCGAATGCATTTTCGTCCGAATTTCAGGTATTTTTGTTATCGTTTTAACAAGCGATAACGAAAGTGCAGAATCCGAAAAACGAAAGATCCAACATAAACAAATGCTTTATTTTCGTTGTGACAACAGTTCGATATAGATAGGAGATTCAACGCTGACAATAACAATCTGTGTCCATTGAACCTGTGGTCGAATGTGCCTAACCTTAACTCTATTAGTCCAAGATTATTCTACATAGAGAGAAAAGATTTGACGTAGAAAGGAAAAATTCGACGTAGAAAGGAAAGATTTGACGCAGAGAGGAAAGATTACACGTAGAGAGGAAAGATTGCTGCTGGAATTGGGTGGAATTGCAGCTAAACTATACAGAGTCATACAGTTTAGCTGCTCCGTCGAATCTTCTTTAAACTTTCGACAGACACCATAAGCCTTCAATGACAGATTCGACCTTAATTCATTTGGATTTTCTGACGAATGCAATTTTTAACGAAAAACGAAATAAATAAAAACGAATTTCGGGAGTAACTAAATAAATTTATTTTTCGGACGAAAACGAAATTCCGAAACGAAATATTTCAGTGTGCACATGTCTAATACACACAGGCCCTCCTGGACACTGGAGCACAAGTGACCCTATTGTACAGGGACTTTTACGACAGATACCTGAGTCATCTGCCCATTCAGAAGATAGAGGAGCTGGAAATATGGGGATTGGAAACTCAGAGTTTCCCCTACGACGGCTACCTACCCATAAGATTGACCTTTGACCCATCCGTGGCTGGAAAGGCTGAAGTGTTTGATACCCTGGCAGTTGTGTGCCCCCGCCCGCCAGGAGCCAGCAAGACCTCCCTAATCATAGGGACGAACACGGATCTAGTCAGAAGGCTCCTGACCCCCCTTGTACAGAAGCAGAATCTTTCAGCTCCCAAGATCCATCCCATGCTGAAGGCGGCCTACCAGCGGTTGGTCCTAGAGCAGAAGACCCCAAGTGAGGGGATAGGAAAGGTATGGAGGCTTGGAAGAGAAGGAGCGGTGTTACAGCCTTGAGAGGTAACCTGCCTGAGGGCCACGGTGAAGCTTAATTGGGAGCAGCCTGGCCCCTTTGTTATGCTGGAATTTGACCCAATGGAGGGTCACTCAGGCCTGGAAGTGATCCCAGAAGTGATCCCAATCAAGGCATTTAAGAAGGCCAGGGGAAGAGTCCCTGTGAGTGTGAGGAACCCCACGGAGCGGCCCGTGGAGATCCCTGCCAGGATGTTGTTGGGACAGGTGAGTCCTGCTGTCCCAGTTGGCTGGTCAGAAGTGAAAGGGGCGGGTGAAGGAGAAGATGTTGGAAGAAACTCTCCATGGAAAACCCAAACCTACCTGGAGCTTGGAAGGAGAGAGCCAAGGCCCAGCTGACCAGATGGGAGAAGATCTTCTCTAAAGATGAGTTTGATGTGGGGTGTGCAAGGAGTGCCACCCATCGAATCCGCATGCAAGAGGACAAGCCATTCAGAGAGACAGTAAGGCGGGTCCCGCTAGCAGATCTGGAGGATCTGAGGGAGCAGCTTGCGGAACTGAAGAAGACGGGAGTGATTAGGGAGTCCAGAAGCCCCTATGCCTCCCCAATAGTGGTGGTCAGGAAGAAGAATGGGTCGTTGAGGCTCTGCATTGACTACAGAACTCTCAACAGGAGGACCATTCCTGATCAGTACACCACGCCAAGGATAGAGGATGCCTTACAGAGTTTATCTGGAGCTAAGTGGTTCAGTGTGATGGACCTCAAGAGTGGGTACTATCAAATTCCCATGCATCCAGAAGATAGAGAAAAGACTGCCTTCATAACCCCAGTAGGGTTCTTTGAGTTCAACAGGATGCCTCAGGGCCTGTCTGGAGCTCCTGCTACATGTCAACGCCTTATGGAAAGGACTGTTGGAGACATGAACCTCATAGAAGTCCTTGTGTACCTGGACAATGTCATTGTCTTTGGAAAAACTTTGGAAGAACATGAAGCCAGATTGGAGAAAGTGTTGAGGAGGCTCAATGAGGAGGGACTCAAACTTTCCCCCGAGAAGTGCCGGTTTTACCAGTCTTCTGTGAACTATCTGGGACACATAGTGTCTGAAAAAGGAGTGGCCACAGACCCTGAGAAGTTGGAGGCAGTTACTTCGTGGCCGAGACCCACAACAGTCACTGAACTTCGATCTTTCTTGGGGTTCTGCTCCTACTACCGCAGGTTTGTGGATGGGTTTGCCCGCATTGCAAAACCCCTAAACGAACTGCTCAAGACAGAAGGAGAGGAAGATGGATTGGGGCCCAGGAGGCCCGGTGAGTCGGTTCAAGACCAGTGGAACTCAAGGTGTGAAGAGGCTTTCAGAACCTTGAAGAGAAGTCTCACCACAGCCCCAGTTTTGGCCTATGCTGACCCCACTAGACCATATGAGCTACATGTTGATGCCAGCCATGAGGGCCTAGGTGGAGTACTCTACCAGGAGTACGAAGATCAGCTACGACCAGTGGCCTATGTGAGCCGGAGCCTGACCCCCTCAGAGAAGAACTCCCCCACCCACAAGTTGGAGTTCTTAGCCCTCAAATGGGCAGTAGTTGACAAACTAAAGGACTATCTTTATGGGGCAGAATTTACTGTAAAAACAGATAACAACCCCTTGACCTACCTATTCACCACCGCCAAGCTGAATGCAACTGGACACAGATGGTTGGCGGCGTTGTCTGGATTCAATTTCAGCCTCAAGTACAGGCCAGGGGCTGGAAATAGGGATGCAGATGCCCTGTCCCGAAGATCCCATGTCATGGTCAATGACTGGGAAGACTGGACTCAAGTGGCCCCAGAAGGAGTGCGAGCCCTTTGTCAGGGGGCTGATCTCCAAGCCAGAGGAGGATCCAGAGCTGAAGAGATAGGAGTTACCACAGTGGGAGTGCCAAAATGCTACTGTGGGGTAACTCAACTAGAAGAAGAGTGCCTACCGAAGCTGTCAAAGAAAGAGTTAAGGTGTGACCAATTGGAAGACCCCATGGGGAAATTGGTCCTGGAAGCATTGGAAAACAAGAGTCCAGAGGGACTCCGACTTCACCCTTCCAAAGAGGCTCGCCTACTGAGGAGAGAGTTGGACAAATTACAGGGGGTGGTCTACCGAAGGGGCCCCTCTGATAGCCCAGAAAATAAGTGGCAGCTGTTCCTTCCCGAAAAGCATCGAGAGACTGTGCTGGTTGCCTTACATGACCAGCATGGTCACTTGGGAGCAGAGAGAACCTTCCAACTTGTCAGAGACCGGTTTTATTGGCCCTGCATGAGGGCCGAAGTGGAGGAGTATTGCCATTCCTGTGCACGATGCATTCAGAGGAAGACTTTACCCCATCAAGCTGCCCCAATGGGCCATCTACAGAGTCAAGGCCCAATGGATCTGGTATGCATTGGTTTTCTCTGCCTCGAACCCGATTTGAGCGGATTGGGAAATGTTCTGGTGATAACCGACCATTTCACCCGTTATGCCCAGGCATTCCCAACCAAGGACCAGAAGGCTTCCACAGTGGCCAAAGTGCTCCTAGAAAAATGCTTTATTCATTATGGACTACCACAGAGAATTCACTCAGATCAAGGAAGGGACTTTGAGAGTCGCCTGATCCGGAAGTTACTGGACTCTTTGGGAATAGAGAAGACCAGAACTACACCATATCACCCTCAAGGTGATGCCCAGCCTGAAAGGTTCAACCGGACCCTATTGAACATGTTGGGAACTTTAGAGACAGAGAAGAAGCAACACTGGAGCCAACACATTTCAGCCCTGGTGCATGCTTACAACTGTACAACCAGTGATGTGACGGGTTTCTCCCCCTACCGGCTTATGTTTGGGAGAGAAGCAAGATTGCCAGTGGATCTGGCCTTTGGCATTTCTTTGGACCATGCCTCTGCTGCCTCCCACAAAGGATATGTGGACAGACTGAGGCACAATTTGAAGATAGCTTACGAGAAAGCTCAGGCGGCCTCTGACCAGAGGGGGGCCCGAAACAAGCGGAACTTTGATTTGAAGGTTCGAGTACAAGACCTACAGCCTGGAGATCGTGTACTGTTACGCAATCTAGGGATCCCTGGAAAACACAAGCTTGCTGATAGATGGAGATCAGAGCCATATATCATCTGTAGAAAGCTACCAGGATTGCCCGTCTATAAGTTGAAGCCAGAAGGGAGAGTGGGGCCTTTGAAGACCTGGCATAGGAATCACTTGCTCCCACTCACTGAAGCAGTCAGAATACCTCCAGCAAGAGACTTACCTGAATCTGTTTCCATTCTGGATACCCCCAGACCCAACACTCGGTCCCAGACCTCCCAAACCAAAGGGGGACAAGGGCCTCAACAGGCTGAAGCAGAGAAAGGAGAATTGGAATGGCTATGGCCTTCCTCAACTCCAGGAAGTTCAGCCATAGACCTTCCACTTACTGAGGATGTGGAAAATAAAACATTGAACCCAGAGGCTACAGAGTTTGTTCCATTCAGTGATGTGCCCGAGTGCTGGGAGGATATCCCTGGCCTCTACTCAGAAGAAGAGGAAGTAGATGTTCCAGAACCAGAGATGTTGCCAGAATGTGTTCCTGAAGAACTGCCAAGAGAACAGAGAGCTTGCAGAGTTGTGAGGCCTCCCAAGAAGTTAACTTACCCCCAAATGGGAAAAAGTTCAGAGGACTCTGTTACCACAGCAAGAAGGAGTGCTGAACGCCCTGACCCATCCACTGTTCATTTGGTGGAGGGCAACCCCAGCTCACTCTCTGGCACAGTTAGGCAGGTCGCCCACGCTGAAGTGACCTGTAGACAGGACAGCTCCCCATCCTATGATAATTGGTGGGAAGCTCCTCTGTCTGAATTATGTGAACGTGTTGTTTCAAAGAAAGTTTGTAGATTGAACAATGTCTTTGGGGACCAAAGATTCAAAGTGGGGGGAGTGTGTAGCGGGGTCGTTCCCCTTTTAGGGGAGAAGACTACAGTTCCCATAATTCCCCAGGCTCCCGGGAGGATGGTTGTTTCCGCCCGAGAGGCTGATGGGGGAGGTGATAAAAGGAAAGAGGAAGGACCGCCTCTTCCTCTTCTGACGGCTCTTGTGACGCAGGGATCATTGAGAGAGGAGGCACCTGTGCGGACCGGGACTGCTGAAGGCCTGAAGCCTGGGCCTTGCAGCAGACAGAGAGAGACTCTCACCCCTCATTGTCAGCAGCAGCAGAGCGGAGACTTTTGCCTGAGAACGGTCGGTCAAAGAGAGGACCGGAATGAAGGGGCTGTGACGGAGGAGACCGGACGCCGCCAGTGGAGGTCCCGGAGCTGAGGACGGTATCCGGAGTGGTGAGCGAGCTGGAAAGCTCATCTTGTACTGTATTTCACTTTATGCCTATTGAACTGCCAAGGCAAATTTACCTCAGAGCAGAAGATTGTTCTTGCTTGTGGATTACAAACACATACCATTTAAAGCTACATGTGCACCACCTCTACAGTTCTTGTGCCGGTGAAGAATACTGGGGTTCCCCAAGGACTGAACACTATTGTTAGGGATCAGGCCTGATCCATTAGATAGTCGCAGTTAGATTTGTTGCACCTCAGAGGTGCATAGCAGACGGTCGCTGCACGTGGCGCTCCGTTCCCCATTGCTATCCTGATACATATATGTGTACATGTTATAGTGCATATTGCAGGGACCTGCTAATGTGTTGTAAGTTAAATGTTTGATGCATGTTACTATCTCTTTTCATACTGCCAAAGTAAAGACAGTTATTTCAGTCAGCAGTCTGCCTGTGAGTTTGAGTCCATTACACTTAGAGTATAAGTGATATTTATATGTGCATACACATACCCCTGTTGATTAACTGTGCCAGAGCGGGTAGAGCAGATTGCCGGGGGGTTGGTGGAGCTGTACTCAGGGACCCAAATCAAACTTGCGGCCCTCTTAATTGGGGGTATCGCTACATATGGTAAAGGATATCTCTGGTTTTACCACATCTCCAGCAAAGAGGGGACAAGGTGGGATCATAACGGTGCATGATTTCTGGTATCCTGTACCAGAAGAACAATATTTTGTACGCTGTCTCTCTCTGCGCCACGCATCGGAATATTTTGGAGGTGGAGGTCCAAATTCTGTTCCATTGAGGGATAGAGATAGGCTTTTGTATGATTTGGGACCATTTTTGCATGTAGGTATGGAGATCATCAGAAAGTGGGGATGATTCCTGAAGTATTTGATAGATAGCATAAATCAATCCTGTTCGATGAGAGCCTTGGGAACAGATGAGTTCAAAGGTCATTGGTTTAGGTAAGATAAGGGTAGGAGAAAGAACTGATAGGTAATAACTTATTTGGATGTAAGAGTAGTGCAAAGTTTTGGGGAGTTGATACTGGACTGGAGGTTAGCAAAGGTTTGGAATTTACGGATAGCTGGTGGGCAAAGTGGCGAAGTTGAAACAGGCCAGCTTGTACCCAGGGGACCATACGGGAATGAGATAGGCTGTCTGGGTGTAGTGGGTTGAAGAGTACATTAGATAGTGGGGGGCATGGCGAAGAGAGAGAGAACTTAGTGATACAAGTGCGCCATATCCTTAACCACTTGCCTACCAGGCACGAACACCCCCTTCCTGCCCAAGCCATTTTTCAGCTTTCAGCGCTGTCGCATTTTGAATGACAATTTCGCAGGCATGCAACAATGTACCCATATAAAAATGTTATCATTTTTTTCCGCACAAATAGAGCTGTCTTTTGGTGGTATCTCATCAACTCTGCGATTTTTATTTCTTGCGCTATAAACAAAAGAAGAGGGACAAGTTTGAAAAAACACAATATTTGTTACTTTTTGCTATATCCAATATTTTTTTTTAAAAAATGTTTTTCCTCAGTTTAGGCCGATATGTATTCTTCTACATATTTTTGGTAAAAGAATATCGCAATAAGCGTATATTGATTGGTTTGCGCAAAAGTTATAGCATATACAAAATAGGTGTAAGATTTATAGCATTTTTGTTTTTAATTTTTTTTACTAGTAATGGTGGCGATCTGCAATTTTTATCGTGACTACGATATTGCAGCGGACAGATCGGACACTTTTGACACATTTTTGAGACCATTCACATTTATACAGAGATCCATGCTATAAAAATGCATTGATTACTGTATAAATGTGACTGGCAGGGAAGGGGTTAACACTAGGGGCGCTGAAGGGGTTAATATGTTCCCTACGGGAGCGATTCTACCTGTGGGGGGAGGGGACTGATTGGGGAAGGAGACCGATCGGTGTCCCTATGTACAAGGGACACACCATTGTTCGCCTCTCCTCTGACAGCACGTGGATCTGTGTGTTTACACACACAGATCCACGTCCTGCCCAGTTACTTGGCAATCGCGGGTGCCCGGCGGACAGCGCGCGCATGGGGTCCCAAGCGACGCACACCCCCTAGTGGCCGCAAACAAAATCACGTCATATGACGGCGGTCCGGAACAATAGGTTCTTCGTCCCACCGTCATATGACAGTGGGCGCGCGGGAAGTGGTTAATGTGAACAACATAGAATGTAAACATAAACTATGGAATTTGGGGTCCTGATTCAGGGTGGACGACCAGACAAGGGAACAGGGGTGTGTGGGAAACAATGAGCCCATCTCGATTTCTGCCCATCTATTTGGTGCTGCTAAGCTGGACCAGGAAACCACTGCTCAAAGGTGGGATGCCAAGTAATATTTATAAACATCCGGTGGCCCCAGAGCACCCCAATGCCTAGGGGACAAAATCACAGAGCTTTGTTACTCCAGATAAAATTAAGGAACCAATGCTTGATTCGTTTTAATTGTGACATGGGGATAGGAACTGGTAGAGTCTCGAAGAGATACAGCAGTTTAGAAATGACAGTCATTTTCAGTAAATTGACCATACCTTTCCAAGCTATGGGGAGTGGGTTCCAACACTTTAACATATCACTGACATCTTTGAGCGGGGGGACATAGTTGGCCTGGTACAGAGATGTATAGGTTGGGGTGTTTTGCAAGCCTAGGTATTTGAGGGAGGAGGAGCACCAGTGGTAAGGGTTTGACTGTTGTAGTTAATTTAGTTCTGCAGGTGGGATATAGAGAGGCAGTGCTTCTGTTTTAGAGTTGTTGATTTTGTACCTGGATAAAGCCCTGAATCTTGATAATAGGATGTGTAGAGATGACAGGGATATATGTGGTTTGGTGAGAGTCAGTAGGACGTCATCCACAAATAAGGATGACGCATGGGTATGCCTCGAATGTTAGGATGGGACAAGATAGCCTCTGCTAGGGGTTCTAGACAGAGGATGAAAAATAATGGGAAAGAGGGCAACCCTGTCTGGTGTTGTTAGACATTTGGAAGGTCTGAGACTAAAAGGAGGCAATTCAGACATAGGATGAGGGGTTAGAATAAAGGGTTTTTAGGGCAGATATAAAGGGGCCTGGGAATCCGAAATTTGGTTAGGGTGGTGAACATGTAGGGCCAGCTTAGTCTGTCAAAGGCTTTCTGAGTGTCCAAGCTAAGGATTAGGGATGGGCCCGGTGCTCGATGCCAACCCATGTTCGCATCGGGCACCGGGCGTTCGCTCGCTCGGCGAGCCCAGAACTATTTTGGCCGTTCGCATCACATTCGTGTGATGCGAGCGGCCCCGCAATGCATTGCGGCTGGCGCGGCCGGCGCAGTGCATTGCTGGCTGATGATTGGCCAAGCATGCACTGTGACCCCGCATGCTTGGCCAATCACAGCGCCGGAAACTCGGAGAGCCATAATTGGCTACAGGCAGGACGCCTGTAGCCAATTACAGCTCAGGGGCTTTAGTACACGCCCCACCATTTAAAAGGCCGCCACGCCGTCGGCGCCGGTCACATGAGTTCCGGCTTTAGGAGAGATCAGGCTGATTCTGTGACTTTGCTAGATTCATTCAGATAGAAACATTTGCTCTACTTTGCTAAACCATTGGCTATTTATTTGCTAAACCATTGCTACCTGTCATTGATCGTCCATTGCTGCTGGTTAGTGTGTTTTTAGCTGCTGCTGGGGATTAGTCTGGTGCGTGTTTTACTGTTAGTACAGTATTTCAGTAGTACAAACCGCAGTGCTGTTAGCACAGCATTGCACCCCAAAAGCACCCATAGGACTTCTACTGTGTTAGTGGCATCACACAGAGTTCCTATATTTTCTTCCCAGAAGCACCCATAGGACTTCTAGTGTGTTAGTGGCATCACACAGAGTTCCTATATTTTCTTCCCAGAAGCACCCATAGGACTTGTACTGTGTTAGTGGCATCACACAGAGTTCCTATATTTTCTTCCAGAAGCACCCATAGGACTTGTACTGTGTTAGTGGCATCACACAGAGTTCCTATATTTTCTTCCCAGAAGCACCCATAGGACTTGTACTGTGTTAGTGGCATCACACAGAGTTCCTATATTTTCTTCCCAGAAGCACCCATAGGACTTCTAGTGTGTTAGTGGCATCACAAAGAGCTCCCATATTTTCTTCCCAGAAGCACCCATAGGACTTCTACTGTGTTAGTGGCATCACACAGAGTTCCTATATTTTCTTCCCAGAAGCACCCATAGGACTTCTAGTGTGTTAGTGGCATCACACAGAGTTCCTATATTTTCTTCCCAGAAGCACCCATAGGACTTCTAGTGTGTTAGTGGCATCACACAGAGTTCCTATATTTTCTTCCCAGAAGCACCCATAGGACTTGTACTGTGTTAGTGGCATCACACAGAGTTCCTATATTTTATTCCCAGAAGCACCCATAGGACTTCTAGTGTGTTAGTGGCATCACACAGAGTTCCTATATTTTCTTCCCAGAAGCACCCATAGGACTTGTACTGTGTTAGTGGCATCACACAGAGTTCCTATATTTTATTCCCAGAAGCACCCATAGGACTTGTACTGTGTTAGTGGCATCACACAGAGTTCCTATATTTTCTTCCCAGAAGCACCCATAGGACTTGTACTGTGTTAGTGGCATCACACAGAGTTCCTATATTTTCTTCCCAGAAGCACCCATAGGACTTGTACTGTGTTAGTGGCATCACACAGAGTTCCTATATTTTCTTCCCAGAAGCACCCATAGGACTTCTAGTGTGTTAGTGGCATCACACAGAGTTCCTATATTTTCTTCCCAGAAGCACCCATAGGACTTGTACTGTGTTAGTGGCATCACACAGAGTTCCTATATTTTCTTCCCAGAAGCACCCATATGACTTCTAGTGTGTTAGTGGCATCACACAGAGTTCCTATATTTTCTTCCCAGAAGCACCCATAGGACTTGTACTGTGTTAGTGGCATCACACAGAGTTTCTATATTTTCTTCCCAGAAGCACCCATAGGACTTCTAGTGTGTTAGTGGCATCACACAGAGTTCCTATATTTTCTTCCCAGAAGCACCCATAGGACTTGTACTGTGTTAGTGGCATCACACAGAGTTCCTATATTTTCTTCCCAGAAGCACCCATAGGACTTGTACTGTGTTAGTGGCATCACACAGAGTTCCTATATTTTCTTCCCAGAAGCACCCATAGGACTTGTACTGTGTTAGTGGCATCACACAGAGTTCCTATATTTTCTTCCCAGAAGCACCCATAGGACTTCTAGTGTGTTAGTGGCATCACACAGAGTTCCTATATTTTCTTCCCAGAAGCACCCATAGGACTTGTACTGTGTTAGTGGCATCACACAGAGTTCCTATATTTTCTTCCCAGAAGCACCCATAGGACTTCTAGTGTGTTAGTGGCATCACACAGAGCTCCCATATTTTCTTCCCAGAAGCACCCTTAGGACTTCTACTGTGTTAGTGGCATCACACAGAGTTCCTATATTTTCTTCCCAGAAGCACCCATAGGACTTCTAGTGTGTTAGTGGCATCACACAGAGTTCCTATATTTTCTTCCCAGAAGCACCCATAGGACTTCTAGTGTGTTAGTGGCATCACACAGAGTTCCTATATTTTCTTCCCAGAAGCACCCATAGGACTTGTACTGTGTTAGTGGCATCACACAGAGTTCCTATATTTTCTTCCCAGAAGCACCCATAGGACTTCTAGTGTGTTAGTGGCATCACACAGAGTTCCTATATTTTCTTCCCAGAAGCACCCATAGGACTTGTACTGTGTTAGTGGCATCACACAGAGTTCCTATATTTTCTTCCCAGAAGCACCCATAGGACTTCTAGTGTGTTAGTGGCATCACACAGAGCTCCCATATTTTCTTCCCAGAAGCACCCATAGGACTTCTAGTGTGTTAGTGGCATCACACAGAGCTCCCATATTTTCTTCCCAGAAGCACCCATAGGACTTGTACTGTGTTAGTGGCATCACACAGAGTTCCTATATTTTCTTCCCAGAAGCACCCATAGGACTTCTAGTGTGTTAGTGGCATCACACAGAGCTCCCATATTTTCTTCCCAGAAGCACCCATAGGACTTCTACTGTGTTAGTGGCATCACACAGAGTTCCTATATTTTCTTCCCAGAAGCACCCATAGGACTTGTACTGTGTTAGTGGCATCACACAGAGTTCCTATATTTTATTCCCAGAAGCACCCATATGACTTCTAGTGTGTTAGTGGCATCACACAGAGTTCCTATATTTTCTTCCCAGAAGCACCCATAGGACTTGTACTGTGTTAGTGGCATCACACAGAGTTTCTATATTTTCTTCCCAGAAGCACCCATAGGACTTCTAGTGTGTTAGGGGCATCACACAGAGTTCCTATATTTTCTTCCCAGAAGCACCCATAGGACTTGTACTGTGTTAGTGGCATCACACAGAGTTCCTATATTTTCTTCCCAGAAGCACCCATAGGACTTGTACTGTGTTAGTGGCATCACACAGAGTTCCTATATTTTCTTCCCAGAAGCACCCATAGGACTTGTACTGTGTTAGTGGCATCACACAGAGTTCCTATATTTTCTTCCCAGAAGCACCCATAGGACTTCTAGTGTGTTAGTGGCATCACACAGAGTTCCTATATTTTCTTCCCAGAAGCACCCATAGGACTTGTACTGTGTTAGTGGCATCACACAGAGTTCCTATATTTTCTTCCCAGAAGCACCCATAGGACTTCTAGTGTGTTAGTGGCATCACACAGAGCTCCCATATTTTCTTCCCAGAAGCACCCTTAGGACTTCTACTGTGTTAGTGGCATCACACAGAGTTCCTATATTTTCTTCCCAGAAGCACCCATAGGACTTCTAGTGTGTTAGTGGCATCACACAGAGTTCCTATATTTTCTTCCCAGAAGCACCCATAGGACTTCTAGTGTGTTAGTGGCATCACACAGAGTTCCTATATTTTCTTCCCAGAAGCACCCATAGGACTTGTACTGTGTTAGTGGCATCACACAGAGTTCCTATATTTTCTTCCCAGAAGCACCCATAGGACTTCTAGTGTGTTAGTGGCATCACACAGAGTTCCTATATTTTCTTCCCAGAAGCACCCATAGGACTTGTACTGTGTTAGTGGCATCACACAGAGTTCCTATATTTTCTTCCCAGAAGCACCCATAGGACTTCTAGTGTGTTAGTGGCATCACACAGAGTTCCTATATTTTCTTCCCAGAAGCACCCATAGGACTTCTAGTGTGTTAGTGGCATCACACAGAGCTCCCATATTTTCTTCCCAGAAGCACCCATAGGACTTGTACTGTGTTAGTGGCATCACACAGAGTTCCTATATTTTCTTCCCAGAAGCACCCATAGGACTTCTAGTGTGTTAGTGGCATCACACAGAGCTCCCATATTTTCTTCCCAGAAGCACCCATAGGACTTCTACTGTGTTAGTGGCATCACACAGAGTTCCTATATTTTCTTCCCAGAAGCACCCATAGGACTTGTACTGTGTTAGTGGCATCACACAGAGTTCCTATATTTTTTCTTCCCAGAAGCACCCATAGGACTTCTAGTGTGTTAGTGGCATCACACAGAGCTCCCATATTTTCTTCCCAGAAGCACCCATAGGACTTCTACTGTGTTAGTGGCATCACACAGAGTTCCTATATTTTCTTCCCAGAAGCACCCATAGGACTTCTAGTGTGTTAGTGGCATCACACAGAGTTCCTATATTTTCTTCCCAGAAGCACCCATAGGACTTCTAGTGTGTTAGTGGCATCACACAGAGTTCCTATATTTTCTTCCCAGAAGCACCCATAGGACTTGTACTGTGTTAGTGGCATCACACAGAGTTCCTATATTTTATTCCCAGAAGCACCCATAGGACTTCTAGTGTGTTAGTGGCATCACACAGAGTTCCTATATTTTCTTCCCAGAAGCACCCATAGGACTTGTACTGTGTTAGTGGCATCACACAGAGTTCCTATATTTTATTCCCAGAAGCACCCATAGGACTTGTACTGTGTTAGTGGCATCACACAGAGTTCCTATATTTTCTTCCCAGAAGCACCCATAGGACTTGTACTGTGTTAGTGGCATCACACAGAGTTCCTATATTTTCTTCCAGAAGCACCCATAGGACTTGTACTGTGTTAGTGGCTAGACATGTGCATTTCGTTATGTTCCGAATCGAAATTCGGACGAATTTTTCATTATTCGGACATTCGGATGCATCCGAATTACCGAATTACAATACTAACGAATTTTACCGAATCCGAATTTTTTTCGAATCGAAAAATCGCGGACGAAATTCGAAATATCTCATGGTCACTTAGTGATAGAAACCCCAAATTATATATGTTATAGTGCTAGTTCTACTGTGTTTGCATACCAAATTTCAAGTTTCTAGCTACAAGTGGCCCCGAGATATGTGGCCCCAAAGTCGGGTCGAAAAATGTCATTCTCTGCTGCAGAAAAGTGCTTGACATTTTGTGACCCGACTTTGGGGCCACATATCTCGGGGCCACTTATAGCTAGAAACCCCAAATTTGGTATGCAAACACAGTAGAGCTAGCACTATAACCTCTCCAAAGGAGTTTATATCACTAAGTGACCCCGAGATACGTGGACCCAAAGTCGGGTCGCAAAATATTTTCGAATTCGGTTGAAATAATTTCAAATGCAGTTGAAATATTTTCAAATCTGGTTGAAATTATTTCAACTGCATTAGAAACTATTTCAACCAGATTTGAAAATATTTCAACTGCATTAGAAACTATTTCAACTGCATTAGAAACTATTTCAACCAGATTTGAAAATATTTCAACTGCATTAGAAACTATTTCAACTGCATTAGAAACTATTTCAACCAGATTTGAAAATATTTCAACTGCATTAGAAACTATTTCAACCAGATTTGAAAATATTTCATCTGCATTAGAAACTATTTCTATCAGCAAATAACCCCGAGATACGTGGACCCAAAGTCGGGTCGCAAAATATTTTCGAATTCGGTTGAAATAATTTCAAATGCAGTTGAAAAAATTTCAAATGCAGTTGAAAAAATTTCAAATGCAGTTGAAAAAATTTCAAATGCAGTTGAAAAAATTTCAAATGCAGTTGAAAAAATTTCAAATGCAGTTGAAAAAATTTCAAATGCAGTTGAAAAAATTTCAAATCATGTTGATACTATTTCAAGTGGATTTGAAAATATTTTGCGACCCGACTTTGAAAAAAAAAATGAAATTGATTCTAACAGTCTGCAGAAGATCTGCAAAAAAAAAAAGAAGTGAAATGGCTGTTAATAGTCTACAGGAGATCTGCTATTAAATTATATATTTTTTTCTATTCTGTTCTAATCTTTTCTATTTGAATTATACATTTTGGAAGATGGTTATTTACTTATATACATCTGTCACATAAAAAAAAAGGATGTGAAATGGCTGTCACGGATGTCGATCGCAAGGCAAGTACATATGCTGTATGTCATTGTCCACTTGCCACAACACCTGCCACAAGCGCCAAGACACCTGCCATGAGTGCCACGTCACGAACCATAAGTGCCACGTGACCTGCCACGTGACCAAGTTGTGGATTGTCCACTTGCCATGTCACCTGCCACAAGTTATGGGGTTCCTAGCACCAAGTGACCCCCAGATATGGGGCATATGTCAAGTACTTTTCTACAGCAGAGAATTACATTTTGTGACCCGACTTTGGGGCCACATATCTCGGGGCCACTTATAGCTAGAAACCCCAAATTTGGTATGCAAACACAGTAGAGCTAGCACTATAACCTCTCCAAATTTGGGGTTTATATCACTAAGTGACCCCGAGATACGTGGACCCAAAGTCGGGTCGCAAAATATTTTCGAATTCGGTTGAAATAATTTCAAATGCAGTTGAAATATTTTCAAATCTGGTTGAAATTATTTCAACTGCATTAGAAACTATTTCAACCAGATTTGAAAATATTTCAACTGCATTAGAAACTATTTCAACTGCATTAGAAACTATTTCAACCAGATTTGAAAATATTTCAACTGCATTAGAAACTATTTCAACTGCATTAGAAACTATTTCAACTGCATTAGAAACTATTTCAACCAGATTTGAAAATATTTCAACTGCATTAGAAACTATTTCAACCAGATTTGAAAATATTTCAACTGCATTAGAAACTATTTCAACTGCATTAGAAACTATTTCAACCAGATTTGAAAATATTTCATCTGCATTAGAAACTATTTCTATCAGCAAATAACCCCGAGATACGTGGACCCAAAGTCGGGTCGCAAAATATTTTCGAATTCGGTTGAAATAATTTCAAATGCAGTTGAAAAAATTTCAAATGCAGTTGAAAAAATTTCAAATGCAGTTGAAAAAATTTCAAATGCAGTTGAAAAAATTTCAAATGCAGTTGAAAAAATTTCAAATCATGTTGATACTATTTCAAGTGGATTTGAAAATATTTTGCGACCCGACTTTGAAAAAAAAAATGAAATTGATTCTAACAGTCTGCAGAAGATCTGCAAAAAAAAAAAGAAGTGAAATGGCTGTTAATAGTCTACAGGAGATCTGCTATTAAATTATATATTTTTTTCTATTCTGTTCTAATCTTTTCTATTTGAATTATACATTTTGGAAGATGGTTATTTACTTATATACATCTGTCACATAAAAAAAAAGGATGTGAAATGGCTGTCACGGATGTCGATCGCAAGGCAAGTACATATGCTGTATGTCATTGTCCACTTGCCACAACACCTGCCACAAGCGCCAAGACACCTGCCATGAGTGCCACGTCACGAACCATAAGTGCCACGTGACCTGCCACGTGACCAAGTTGTGGATTGTCCACTTGCCATGTCACCTGCCACAAGTTATGGGGTTCCTAGCACCAAGTGACCCCCAGATATGGGGCATATGTCAAGTACTTTTCTACAGCAGAGAATTACATTTTGTGACCCGACTTTGGGGCCACATATCTCGGGGCCACTTATAGCTAGAAACCCCAAATTTTGGTATGCAAACACAGTAGAGCTAGCACTATAACCTCTCCAAATTTGGGGTTTATATCACTAAGTGACCCGAGATACGTGGACCCAAAGTCGGGTCGCAAAATATTTTCGAATTCGGTTGAAATAATTTCAAATGCAGTTGAAATATTTTCAAATCTGGTTGAAATTATTTCAACTGCATTAGAAACTATTTCAACCAGATTTGAAAATATTTCAACTGCATTAGAAACTATTTCAACTGCATTAGAAACTATTTCAACCAGATTTGAAAATATTTCAACTGCATTAGAAACTATTTCAACTGCATTAGAAACTATTTCAACCAGATTTGAAAATATTTCAACTGCATTAGAAACTATTTCAACCAGATTTGAAAATATTTCAACTGCATTAGAAACTATTTCAACTGCATTAGAAACTATTTCAACCAGATTTGAAAATATTTCATCTGCATTAGAAACTATTTCTATCAGCAAATAACCCCGAGATACGTGGACCCAAAGTCGGGTCGCAAAATATTTTCGAATTCGGTTGAAATAATTTCAAATGCAGTTGAAAAAATTTCAAATGCAGTTGAAAAAATTCAAATGCAGTTGAAAAAATTTCAAATCATGTTGATACTATTTCAAGTGGATTTGAAAATATTTTGCGACCCGACTTTGAAAAAAAAAAAAATGAAATTGATTCTAACAGTCTGCAGAAGATCTGCAAAAAAAAAAAGAAGTGAAATGGCTGTTAATAGTCTACAGGAGATCTGCTATTAAATTATATATTTTTTTCTATTCTGTTCTAATCTTTTCTATTTGAATTATACATTTTGGAAGATGGTTATTTACTTATATACATCTGTCACATAAAAAAAAAGGATGTGAAATGGCTGTCACGGATGTCGATCGCAAGGCAAGTACATATGCTGTATGTCATTGTCCACTTGCCACAACACCTGCCACAAGCGCCAAGACACCTGCCATGAGTGCCACGTCACCAACCACAAGTGCCACGTAACCTGCCACGTGACCAAGTTGTGGATTGTCCACTTGCCATGTCACCTGCCACAAGTTATGGGGTTCCTAGCACCAAGTGACCCCCAGATATGGGGCATATGTCAAGTACTTTTCTACAGCAGAGAATTACATTTTGTGACCCGACTTTGGGGCCACATATCTCGGGGCCACTTATAGCTAGAAAACCCAAATTTGGTATGCAAACACAGTAGAACCAGCACTACAACCTCTCCAAATTTGGGGTTTATATCACCAAGTGACCCCGAGATACGTGGACCCAAAGTCGGGTCGCAAAATATTTTCGAATTTGGTTGAAATAATTTCAAATCTGGTTGAAATATTTTCAAATCTGGTTGAAATTATTTCAACTGCATTAGAAACTATTTCAACCAGATTTGAAAATATTTCAACTGCATTAGAAACTATTTCAACTGCATTAGAAACTATTTCAACTGCATTAGAAACTATTTCAACTGCATTAGAAACTATTTCAACTGCATTAGAAACTGTTTCAAATCTGGTTGAAATAGTTTCTAATGCAGTTGAAATAATTTCAAATCCAGTAGAAATATTTTTAAATTCGGTTGAAATATTTTTAAATCCGGTTGAAATATTTTCAAATCCGGTTGAAATAATTTCAAATGCGACTGATTTTTCGAATTCGGTCAAAAATGAAACAAAATCCGAAAACGAATTTAACAAATCTAACTAAACAAAATGAATTAATTAACGAATTAAAACGAAACAAAACAATTTTTTTATTTTTGCACGTCTAACACAGATGTCGATCGCAAGGCAAGTACATATGCTGTATGTCATTGTCCACTTGCCACATCACCTGCCACAAGTTGTGTATTGTTCACTTGCCACAAGTGCCACGACACCTGCCACGAGTGGCACGACACCTGCCACGAGTGCCACGTGACCGGCCACGCGTGCCACATGACCGGCCACGAGTGCCACATGACCGGCCACGTGACCAAGTTGTGGATAGTCCACGTGCCACGTCACCTGCCACAAGTTGTGGGGTTCCTAGCACCAAGTGACCCAAGATAGGGGCGATATGTCAAGTACTTTTCTGCAGCAGAGAATTACATTTTGTGACCCGAATTTGGGGCCACGTATCTCGGGGCCACTTGTAGCTAGAAACCCCAAATTTGGTATGCAAACACAGTAGAACTAGCACTACAACTACAGACTATTAGTATCTATTTCGTTTTCTCACCAGATCTCCTGCAGACTATTAGCATCTATTTCTTTTTTTTAGCAGATCTCCTGTAGACTATTAAGAACCATTTCACTTTTTTTTTTTGCAGATCTCCTGCAGACAATTAGTATCTATTTCGTTTTCTCACCAGATCTCCTGCAGACTATTAGCATCTATTTCTTTTTTTAGCAGATCTCCTGTAGACTATTAACAGCCATTTCACTTTTTTTTTTGCAGATCTCCTGCAGACAATTAGTATCTATTTCGTTTTCTCACCAGATCTCCTGCAGACTATTAGCATCTATTTCTTTTTTTAGCAGATCTCCTGTAGACAATTAACAGCCATTTCACTTTTTTTTGCAGATCTTCTGCAGACTGTTAGAATCAATTTCATTTTTTTTTTCAAATTTGGATGGCAAAATATTCTCGAATCCGCTTGAAATAGTATCAACATGATTTGAAATTATTTCACCTGCATTTGAAATGATTTCAACCGCATTTGAAACTATTTCAACCGAATTCGAAAATATTTTGTGACCCGACTTTGGGTCCACGTATCTCGGGGTTACTTGGTGATAGAAATAGTTTCTAATGCAGATGAAATATTTTCAAATCTGGTTGAAATAGTTTCTAATGCAGTTGAAATAGTTTCTAATGCAGATGAAATATTTTCAAATCTGGTTGAAATAGTTTCTAAAGCAGTTGAAATAATTTCAACCAGATTTGAAAATATTTCAACTGCATTTGAAATTTTTTCAACCGAATTCGAAAATATTTTGCGACCCGACTTTGGGTCCACGTATCTCGGGGTTACTTGGTGATAGAAACCCCAAATTTGGAGAGTTTGTAGTGCTAGTTCTACTGTGTTTGCATACCAAATCTGGGGTTTCTAGCTATAAGTGGTCCCGAGATACGTGGCCCCAAAGTCGGGTCACAAAATGTCAAGCACTTTTCTGCAGCAGAGAAGAACATTTTTCGACCCGACTTTGGGGCCACATATCTCGGGGCCACTTGTAGCTAGAAATTTGGTATGCAAACTCAGTAGAACTAGCACTACTACATATCCAAATTTGGTGTTTCTATCACCAAGTAACCCCGAGATACGTGGACCCAAAGTCGGGTCGCAAAATATTTTCGAATTCGAAAATCGGTCGAAAACTAAACGAAATCCGAAAACGAATTTAACAAATGTAACGAATCTAACTAAACGAAATTAATTAATTAACGAATTAAAACGAAACTAAACGAAACGAATTTTTTCCTTTTGCACATGTCTATTAGTGGCATCACACAGAGTTCCTATATTTTCTTCCCAGAAGCACCCATAGGACTTCTAGTGTGTTAGTGGCATCACACAGAGTTCCTATATTTTCTTCCCAGAAGCACCCATAGGACTTGTACTGTGTTAGTGGCATCACACAGAGTTCCTATATTTTCTTCCCAGAAGCACCCATATGACTTCTAGTGTGTTAGTGGCATCACACAGAGTTCCTATATTTTCTTCCCATAAGCACCCATAGGACTTGTACTGTGTTAGTGGCATCACACAGAGTTTCTATATTTTCTTCCCAGAAGCACCCATAGGACTTCTAGTGTGTTAGTGGCATCACACAGAGTTCCTATATTTTCTTCCCAGAAGCACCCATAGGACTTGTACTGTGTTAGTGGCATCACACAGAGTTCCTATATTTTCTTCCCAGAAGCACCCATAGGACTTGTACTGTGTTAGTGGCATCACACAGAGTTCCTATATTTTCTTCCCAGAAGCACCCATAGGACTTGTACTGTGTTAGTGGCATCACACAGAGTTCCTATATTTTCTTCCAGAAGCACCCATAGGACTTCTAGTGTGTTAGTGGCATCACACAGAGTTCCTATATTTTCTTCCCAGAAGCACCCATAGGACTTGTACTGTGTTAGTGGCATCACACAGAGTTCCTATATTTTCTTCCCAGAAGCACCCATAGGACTTCTAGTGTGTTAGTGGCATCACACAGAGTTCCTATATTTTCTTCCCAGAAGCACCCATAGGACTTGTACTGTGTTAGTGGCATCACACAGAGTTCCTATATTTTCTTCCCAGAAGCACCCATAGGACTTCTAGTGTGTTAGTGGCATCACACAGAGCTCCCATATTTTCTTCCCAGAAGCACCCTTAGGACTTGTACTGTGTTAGTGGCATCACACAGAGTTCCTATATTTTCTTCCCAGAAGCACCATAGGACTTCTAGTGTGTTAGTGGCATCACACAGAGTTCCTATATTTTCTTCCAGAAGCACCCATAGGACTTCTAGTGTGTTAGTGGCATCACACAGAGTTCCTATATTTTCTTCCAGAAGCACCCATAGGACTTGTACTGTGTTAGTGGCATCACACAGAGTTCCTATATTTTCTTCCCAGAAGCACCCATAGGACTTCTAGTGTGTTAGTGGCATCACACAGAGTTCCTATATTTTCTTCCCAGAAGCACCCATAGGACTTGTACTGTGTTAGTGGCATCACACAGAGTTCCTATATTTTCTTCCCAGAAGCACCCATAGGACTTCTAGTGTGTTAGTGGCATCACACAGAGCTCCCATATTTTCTTCCCAGAAGCACCCATAGGACTTCTAGTGTGTTAGTGGCATCACACAGAGCTCCCATATTTTCTTCCCAGAAGCACCCATAGGACTTCTACTGTGTTAGT
This sequence comes from Lithobates sylvaticus, assembly GCA_028564925.1. Classification (NCBI taxonomy): domain Eukaryota; kingdom Metazoa; phylum Chordata; class Amphibia; order Anura; family Ranidae; genus Lithobates; species Lithobates sylvaticus. The sequence continues at coordinate 245,309,694 of CM053027.1, forward strand.
GGCATCACACAGAGTTCCTATATTTTCTTCCCAGAAGCACCCATAGGACTTCTAGTGTGTTAGTGGCATCACACAGAGCTCCCAAATTTTCTTCCCAGAAGCACCCATAGGACTTCTACTGTGTTAGTGGCATCACACAGAGTTCCTATATTTTCTTCCCAGAAGCACCCATAGGACTTCTAGTGTGTTAGTGGCATCACACAGAGTTCCTATATTTTCTTCCCAGAATCACCCATAGGACTTCTAGTGTGTTAGTGGCATCACACAGAGTTCCTATATTTTCTTCCCAGAAGCACCCATAGGACTTGTACTGTGTTAGTGGCATCACACAGAGTTCCTATATTTTCTTCCCAGAAGCACCCATAGGACTTCTAGTGTGTTAGTGGCATCACACAGAGCTCCCATATTTTCTTCCCAGAAGCACCCATAGGACTTCTAGTGTGTTAGTGGCATCACACAGAGCTCCCATATTTTCTTTGCAGAAGCACCCATAGGACTTCTAGTGTGTTAGTAGCATCACACAGAGCTCCTATATTTTCTTCTCAGCAGCACCCACAGGACTTCTAGTGTGTTAGTGGCATCACACAGAGCTCCTATATTTTCTTCCCAGAAGCACCCATAGGACTTTAATTGTGTGTTAGTGGCATCACACAGAGCTCCTATATTTTTTCTCAGCAGCACCCACAGGACTTCTAGTGTGTTAGTGGCATCACACAGAGCTCCTATATTTTCTTTGCAGAAGCACCATAGGACTTCAATTGTGTGTTAGTGGCATCACACAGAGCTCCTATATTTTCTTCTCAGCAGCACCCACAGGACTTCTAGTGTGTTAGTGGCATCACACAGAGCTCCTATATTTTCTTTGCAGAAGCACCCATAGGACTTCTAGTGTGTTAGTGGCATCACACAGAGCTCCTATATTTTCTTCTCAGCAGCACCCACAGGACTTCTAGTGTGTTAGTGGCATCACACAGAGCTCCTTTATTTTCTTCCCAGAAGCACCCATAGGACTTCAATTGTGTGTTAGTGGCATCACACAGAGCTCCTATATTTTCTTCTCAGCAGCACCCACAGGACTTCTAGTGTGTTAGTGGCATCACAAAGAGCTCCTATATTTTCTTTGCAGAAGCACCCATAGGACTTCTAGTGTGTTAGTGGAATCACATAGAGCTCCTATATTTTCTTCTCAGCAGCACCCATAGGACTTCTAGTGTGTTAGTGGCATCACACAGAGCTCCTATATTTTCTTTGCAGAAGCACCCATAGGACTTCTAGTGTGTTAGTGGCATCACACAGAACTCCTATATTTTCTTCTCAGCAGCACCCACAGGACTTCTAGTGTGTTAGTGGCATCACACAGAGCTCCTATATTTTCTTCCCAGAAGCACCCATAGGACTTCAATTGTGTGTTAGTGGCATCACACAGAGCTCCTATATTTTCTTCTCAGCAGCACCCACAGGACTTCTAGTGTGTTAGTGGCATCACACAGAGCTCCTATATTTTCTTCTCAGCAGCACCCACAGGACTTCTAGTGTGTTAGTGGCATCACACAGAGCTCCTATATTTTCTTTGCAGAAGCACCCATAGGACTTCAATTGTGTGTTAGTGGCATCACACAGAGCTCCCATATTTTCTTCTCAGCAGCACCCACAGGACTTCTAGTGTGTTAGTGGCATCACACAGAGCTCCTATATTTTCTTTGCAGAAGCACCCATAGGACTTCTAGTGTGTTAGTGGCATCACACAGAGCTCCTATATTTTCTTCTCAGCAGCACCCACAGGACTTCTAGTGTGTTAGTGGCATCACACAGAGCTCCTATATTTTCTTCTCAGCAGCACCCACAGGACTTCTAGTGTGTTAGTGGCATCACACAGAGCTCCTATATTTTCTTCTCAGCAGCACCCACAGGACTTCTAGTGTGTTAGTGGCATCACACAGAGCTCCTATATTTTCTTTGCAGAAGCACCCATAGGACTTCTAGTGTGTTAGTGGCATCACACAGAGCTCCTATATTTTCTTCTCAGCAGCACCCACAGGACTTCTAGTGTGTTAGTGGCATCACACAGAGCTCTATATTTTCTTCCCAGAAGCACCCACAGGACTTCAATTGTGTGTTAGTGGCATCACACAGAGCTCCTATATTTTCTTCTCAGCAGCACCCACAGGACTTCTAGTGTGTTAGTGGCATCACACAGAGCTCCTATATTTTCTTTGCAGAAGCACCCATAGGACTTCTAGTGTGTTAGTGGCATCACACAGAGCTCCTATATTTTCTTCTCAGCAGCACCCACAGGACTTCTAGTGTGTTAGTGGCATCACACAGAGCTCCTATATTTTCTTTGCAGAAGCACCCATAGGACTTCTAGTGTGTTAGTGGCATCACACAGAGCTCCTATATTTTCTTCTCAGCAGCACCCACAGGACTTCTAGTGTGTTAGTGGCATCACACAGAGCTCCTATATTTTCTTTGCAGAAGCACCCATAGGACTTCTAGTGTGTTAGTGGCATCACACAGAGCTCCTATATTTTCTTCTCAGCAGCACCCACAGGACTACCGACTACAATGGCTGGAAGACCGCCAAGGGGAGGCAGAGCATGCAGAGGCAAGAACACAGGGCAGGCAGGCTCTGTTTCTAGTGGACGTGGCCGTGGCCGTGGCCGTGGTCGTGCATCGTCATCAGCACGTGGCCATGGGACACGCGCGTCTTTGTTTTCGGCAGCTGGACATGTGGAGCCGCATCATGCTGAAGGCTTGGTAGAATGGATGACCAAGCCCTCCTCATCCTCCTCATCCTCTCTCACCCAGGCTCAGGGTACTGGCAGAGCAGCTGCCAACGCGTACTCAATGGCATCATCAGCCACCCTTCCCTAGACCCACCATGTCCTCCACAGAAGTCCCCCGAACTCTTTGAGCACAGTGTTGGGTACATGCTCCAGGAGGATGCCCAACGATTCGAAGGCTCGGATGATGATACCCAGCTTGAGGAAGTCAGTAGTGTGCGCGCAGAGAAAGGGGATGCTGAAGGACAGCAATCTGGCAGTACTGTTCCACCAGCTGCAGCTTACTGCCAGGTTTGCTCTAGTGGGGAAGAGGGAGGGGATGATGAGGTCACTGACTCCACTTGGGTGCCTGAAGGGAGAGAGGATGAGGAGGAGGATGAGGAGGATGTGGCGTCACATGTCCAACGAGGCAGGATGCCCCCTGGAGGCCAGCTAGAGGCCAGCACAGCAACTGTACAACACCGCAGAGCTCCGCCTGTGCAGGGCGCTGCCTCTGCACGTTATCAGAAAAGTTCTTTGGTGTGGGCCTTTTTTGAGACGAGTGCATCAGATAGCACCACTGCTATTTGCAATATTTGTCTCAAGCGTATCTCGCGTGGCCAAAACATCAGCCGCTTGGGCACCACAAGCATGAGCAGACATATGTCGACCTGCCATGCTTGTGGTGCGGACCTCTCCTTGCTCCTCATTAGCTGGGATCTCCATCCCCACTACATCTTCAGTCCTCTCTGAAAGCTGCTCTGAGAGGACTGAAGGTGTAGAATTAGGTGTGTCACAACCAAGTACACCGACGTCCGATTCTACCAGACAAATTTCCCTGCCCCAGCTGCTGGACCGTCGAAAGATGTACACTCCCAGCCATCCACATGCCCAGCGGTTGAATGCTAGCTTGGCTAAATTGCTAGCACTTCAACTGCTGTCTTTTCAGTTGGTAGACTCGACCCCCTTCCGTGAGTTTGTTCAATGTGCGGTTCCTCAGTGGCAGGTTCCCAAACGCCACTTTTTCTCACGGAAGGCGATTCCGTCTCTCTACCGGCATGTGGAAGGCAATGTCCATGCCTCGCTGGACAGGGCGGTCAGCGGTAAGGTGCATATTACGCTGACTCATGGTCCAGCAGGCATGGACAGGGGCGTTACCTTTCTTTCACGGCCCATTGGGTCACTCTATTGGCAGCTGGGAGGGATGCAGGACAAGGTGCAGTAGTGTTGGAGGTTGTTCCGCCACCACGCCTCCAAAATGCTACTACTGCTACTGGTTGTGACGCACCTCTCTCCTCCACCCCTCCTCTTCTTCTTCCTCCAGTGCTCTGTCCTCGGAACCAGCGGTGCTCCGTAGGCGTACAAGGGGCTACGCAAGTACGCAGGCAAAAAGATGCCATGCCGTGCTTGCGCTGGTGTGTTTGGGGGACAGGAGCCACACTGGGCCAGAGGTTCTGGCAGCTCTGCAGGGGCAGGCCGAGAGGTGGTTGACGCCACGCCAGCTTAAGCCAGGAATGGTCGTTTCTGACAATGGCACCAACCTCCTCTCTGCCCTGCGAAAGGGGCAGCTCACCCATGTGCCCTGTATGGCTCATGTCCTCAACCTGGTGGTGCAGCGGTTCTTGGGCAGGTTCCCAGGCTTACAGGATGTCCTGAGGCAGGCCAGGAAAGTCTGTGTGCATTTCCGCCGATCTTATAATGCCAGTGCTCGGTGACTGAGCTGCAAAAGGAGCTGAACCTGCCCAAGAACCGCCTAATATGTGACATGCCCACCAGGTGGAACTCAACGTTGGCCATGCTGCAGCGACTGCACATGCAGCAGAGGGCCATCAATGAGTACCTTTGCGACTACGGCACCAGGACAGGGTCAGGGGAGCTTGTTTTTTTTTCCCCACGTCAGTGGAGCATGATCAGGGATGCATGCACTGTCCTCTCACCATTTGAGGAGGCCACGAGGATGGTGAGCAGTGACAGTGCATGCATCAGTGACACTGTACCTCTTGTCCACCTGTTGGAGCATACGCTGCGTGGGATAATGGACAGGGCACTTGAGGCAGAACAGAGGCAGGAAGAGGAGGACTTCCTTGCCTCTCAAGGCCCCCTTTATCCGGACAGTGTTCCTTCTGTCCCACCCATCACACAGGAAGAGGATGAGGATGAGGAGGAGGAGGAGGAGGAGGATTGTGTGAGCATGGAGGTGGAGCCTGGCACTCAGCATCAGCAGCAGCAGTATTTTAGGGATGATGTACAGTCCAACAAACCAGTGGACTTGTACGTGGCTGGGAGGAGGTGGCTGGCGATCATGTCATCCTCAGTGACCCAGAAGACTCCGGACCGAATGCCTCAGCAAACCTACGCTGCATGGCCTCCCTGATCCTGCAAAGCCTGTGGTATTTGATCGCCCCTGCGGTTTTTATTTTTTGCGCTATAAACAAAAATAGAGCGACAATTTTGAAAAAAATGCAATATTTTTTACTTTTTGCTATAATAAATATCCCCAAAAAATATATAAAAAAACATTTTTTTTCCTCAGTTTAGGCCGATACGTATTCTTCTACATATTTTTGGTAAAAAAAATCGCAATTAGCGATTATTGATTAGTTTGCGCAAAAGTTATAGCGTTTACAAAATAGGGGATAGTTTTATAGCATTTTTATTAATATTTTTTTTTTTTATTAGTAATGGCGGCGATCAGCGATTTTTATTGTGACTGCGACATTTTGGCGGACACATCGGACATTTTTGACACATTTTTGGGACATTTGTCATTTATACAGCAATCACTGCTATTTAAATAGCACTGATTCCTATGTAAATGACAGTTGTAGTTAGGGGGTTAACCACTAGGGGGCGGGGAGGAGTCAGTGTGACGTTTTGTGTTTTTTTTTACAGTAGGGGGGCGTGGCTGTACGTCTGACGTCATTGATCGGCGTTCCCGATGACAGGGAACCGCCGATCACTGACAGTCAGTGTAGGAAGCGCGGGGAGAGGTTTGTTTACATAGACCTCTCCCCGTTCTTCAGCTCCGTAACCCGATCGCGGGATACCAGCGGCGATCGGGTCCACTGGTCCCGCGGCCGTGGTCACGGAGCTCCCGACCGGGTCGCGCGCGCGCTGCTGGCGGCGCGCGCGCGCCCCCCGGGCAGGCAAATTAAAGGGTACATACAGGTACGTGCTTTTGCCTGCCCATGCCTTTCTGTTGACGTATATCTACAGGAGGCGGTCGGGAAGCGGTTAAATAACACATTCAATGTTAGTGCAGTGATCTCCCCACTGAGCTACTGTTTTCTGACAGAGGACTGCCCGCCACAACACAGTGACCAGATGCTGATTGGCAGCTTATTCTCCTGACGAAAGCTGGTCATGAGACTGGCTTCTGGCGGATAATGAGCTGTACATAAAAGCTAAAAGTCGAACAGTCACTGTCGATCAACAGTTTTTTGGCTGATTTTTGGCTTGTGTGTACCTAGTTTTAGTATATTGACTGCACCATTCAAGTGTCTTTGTATCTTCCTGTGCATTGAACTGAAATCCTAAACAATGTTATCTGTTTTCTCCCCTGAACTACAGAACAATCCCCCCCACCACGTTAAGGTAATGAAGAGAGGGGGAGGGGTATAATCCATATCAGGAGAGAAAACTAGGGTGACAACACTGTTCCTCCATAGATGCTATGTAGTGAGTTAACATTGACACCCTAGAGCAGGAAGTATTTTACTGGCAGGATCACCAAGAGAAAATAAATTGCGAAAAGCCTGAAAAAGAAATCAATGCAGTCACCACAAGGACTGGTAAGCTGCAATATATTTCATTTTTGTTTAAGTTTAGTTTACCTCTATTCACTGAGATAAGTTAACATTTACTAGGTACAGCCTTTAAATGACTCTATTATAAATATAAACGATTTAAAAGACAGACAGACAAATAGATAGCTGGAAAGACAGACAGACCACAAAAATTACTGTTTTCCCTACAAAAAAAAAAATAGATATAGCAGCTTGCAAAGGCAATGTGAAGTTACAGAGTTACATAGTTGGCCAGGTTGAAAAAAGACACCATCTAGTCCATCTAGTTAAACCAAAAAAAAAAAAAAACAATCCCATATACACAATCCTTCACCAACAGCTGATCCAGAGGAAAGCGAAAAAAAAAACCCCAGCAAAGCATGATCCAATTTGCTACAGCAAGGGAAAAAAATCTTTGCTCATCCCTTGAGAGGCAATCGGATTTCCCCTTGATCAAATTTACCTATAAAGGTTAGTAACCAGTTATGAAAAAAATATATAAAAAATATATATGTGTTGACTGCGCTACCCCTTGTATTATGTGTTTTTAAAGTGCTTCAAGCAAAATATGCATTTAAATATACCACAATAAATTTATAAGTTTGTATACATTAGTGATAATAGAAGTAATAATAATAATTAATAAAAATCAATATTTTCTTCTGCTGTTCACCCGTGACTTCCAATATTAATTATTGCGTGCCAAAAAAAACAAATTAATTTAGGCAAAACAAACCAAACGAATAAAAAAACAAAAACAATAAAAAGCATGCAGCCTGGCCGGTCAGGAAAGGGGGTGGGGACGAGCGAGCGCGCCCACCCCCTCCTGAACCGTACCAGGCTGCGTGCTCGGATAAGGGTCTGGTAGATTTTGGGGGGACCCCCACGCCGTTTTTTCGGCCTAGGGGTTTCCCCTTTAAATCCATACCAGACCTAAGGGCCTGGTATGCTCCTAGAGGGGGAACCCATGCCGTTTTTTTATTTAAAATTTGGCGTGGAGTTCCCCCTCCAGAGCTGATTATTCTCTGTCAGAGAAGAGGGAAGAAGGACGGAGGAGACCGGGCTCCTCCGCTTGTAAAAGAGCTGCAAGATGATAGCGGAGGAGCCAGCAGAAGAGCGGGAGATGACATCGGAGAGCAGGAGAAGAGGCCGGACACCGGGAGAAGAGGCCGAACAGAGCGGAGAAGTCGGAAGAAGGCCCCCGAAGTCAGAAGAAGACTAGCCCGCAGACCCCGACAACCAACGGCCAGGGTTGTCGGGAAGAGGCCCTTGTCCTCATCAACATGGGGACAAGGTGCTTTGGGGTGGGGGGGCCACAGGGCGCCCCCCTTCCCCAAAGCACCCACCCCCATGTTGAGGGCATGCGGCCTGGTACGGTTCAGGAGGGGGGGGCACTCGCTCGTCCCCATCCCCTTTCCTGTCCGGCCAGGCTGTGTGCTCGGATAAGGGTCTTGTATGGATTTTGGGGGGACCCCCATGCCGTTTTTTCGGCCTAGGGGGGTTCCCCTTAAAATCCATACCAGACCTAAGGGCCTGGTATGCTCCTGGAGGGGGAACCCATGCCAGCTTTTTTATTTAAAATTTGGCATGGAGTTCCCCCTCCAGGCGACACTGTCGCTTCAATATAGATGGAGATCCGACTTGGGGGGGACTTCCATTGAAATCAATGGGTACAAGTCGCCTAGAAGTCTTTTGAAGTAGTACAGGAACCTTTTTTGAAGTCGGAGCAACTTCTGTAGTGTACATTGAGACAGCTCCATAGACTAACATTACAGCGTGACTTGGGGCGACTTGGGGCATCTCGGGGCGACCTAAAGTCGGATCCTGATTCGCCCTGGTGTGAACCGGCTCTTAGTTGCCCAATTAAACAGTGCATTGAGGTTGGCTTGTAAATTGGAGACATCCTGTAAGGACGTTATTCCACTGCATAGCTTGGTGTCATCTGCAAAGACAGAAATGTTACTTTTAATCTCAGACCCTATGTCATTTATAAAGTCTATGTAACTATGTAACTATATAACCTTTGTAAAATACAGAGAAAAATCCAACATTGTCCAGAACCATTTTATAAATATCTGACACGCTATTCATTTTTTTTTTTTGCCTTTTTATGATTTGGTGTTTCTATACCATAAGTATTGAGGTTGATTTATTTTACCACTTGCTGACTGGCGTTGGAACGAGAGCTAGAATGGGGGTTTGTGTGTGTAAACACATAAATCCCTGTTCTGTCAGGGGAGGGGAGACATATCGTCTGTTCCTACTAAGTAGGAACAGCAATATGTCTCCTCCCTCAGTCAGCCCCATTCCCATACAGTAAGAAACACTCACTAGGGAACACAGTTAACCCCTTGATCGCCCCCCCTAGTGTTAACCCCTTCCCTGTCAGTGACATTTACACAGTAATCATAGTAATTTTATAGCACTTATCGCTGTATATATGTCAATGGTCCCAAAAATGTGTCCGATCTGTCTGCTGCAATGTCGCAGTACCACTTACAATCGCAGATCACCGCCATTACTAGTAAATTATATATTATTAAATATTTAAAATATATTATTAAATATTTTTGTAGACACAATAACTTTTGCGCAAACCAATCAATATACGCTTATTGCCATTTTGTTTGGGTACAGTTAAAGTGACGCAGTGCCGTATCGCAAAAAATGGCCTGGTCATTAAGCGTGTAAATCTTCCAGTTTGTAAGTGGTTAAGAAAAGAGCTTACCGAATGAGGTGAAGCCATACTGACTTTAATCTTCCAAACATATTTTGCTGTTTTTTTTTTTTTTTCATTTTTTTCTTACCCTTACATTTATATTCTTTGTGCAAAGTTACTGCAAATAATTAACTTCCCCCACTCATTAAGCTAAGTGAAAATTAAATTTGCAAAGTAAATATGCCCTACTCCTTTAGTAACTCAATAATCTTATTCCAAAGGGTTCCAACGCAACATGAATGGGTTAATTAACCCTGTCACTGTTAATTACACCTTAGTGCTGCATTAGTGGCCAATGGCAGTGCTAATTATCCTTTTCATGATTCAGTATGACGGGGTTAATTAACACTGCTACTGGCCACCAATGCAGTGTCAGCTGTGCCCGCATCTCCAGCCCTCTATTTGTCTTAGCATCATTAGTGGATTGTTTCATTCATCCCCCTTTTTTTTTGTTTTTTTTCTTTTTTTTAACTTTTTTTTTCTTTTCCCCCTAGAGTTGGGGGGGGGTGGGGGGGGTCCTGGGTCGGGCATCCATAAAGTTTACAAAACCAAGAATACACACATACATCTGAAATCCCACCGAGCCTCCACTACCCCTCCACTTCCTTTATCCTAAATCCCGTTTCATCTCAATTCCAGTTTACCCCCCTAGGGGTTTTTTTTTTTTTTTTTTTTTTTTTTTCCCCCCCCTCCCTCCTGTCCCCCCCATGCCCCCACCCTCCCCCTCCACGTCCGCTGTTTTGTTGTTGTGTGATGGCCCTTTCTCCCAAGTGTCTTCTCCTGCCCTTAACATCTACCTTTCCGCGGCTAGATCTCTTTCCGGCTTCACCCCCTAGGGGTCATCCGTTGTCACGGCTGCACTCGCAAAGCCTCCCTATAGCTCCAAGACCTCTTAAATTTTCTCCAACTCTCCCACTTGGCCCTCGTGGCCTCTCTGTCCTCCTCCCCGATGAGCAACACACATTCCATCATGTATGTAGATTCTACTGCATCAACCCATTCCCATAAGGGTGGGCTTTCCTTGTCCTTCCATCTCTTTGGAATTACCTTTTTAGCCGCATTGAGCAGATGGGGGATCAATGAGCCTTTATATTGCCTGATTTCCTTCGATGTGGCGTGCATCAGTACCACCCAAGGGTCATTTTTAACCTCGATCGTTGTTATTTCTTTTATGAATTTTAGAATGGTCTCCCAAAATTTTTTGATTTTAGCACACTCCCACCATAAATGACCCATTGTACCCCTTTGGTCACATCCCCTCCAGCAATTTGCGGGTGTGTCCGCCTGGTAATTACTGACCCTATCCGGGGTTCTATACCACCTAGCTATGCACTTATAATTTGTTTCTGCAGTTTTCGCATCTACAGCTGACCCATGTGCTAATTTTAAAATTTTCTTACTTGTGCCTATTTCTAATTGTGTTCCTAGTTCGCTTTCCCATTTGATGAAATATGGTGGCTTCTCTGGTCTATCTCTTTCTAGTAAAAGTTTATAGATTCTAGATATTCTTTTTTTGGAGCATTCTGCTGTGAAGATTTTCTCTAGTTTTGTTAGATCCTTAGCCTCCCTTAATGGGCCAGGGAGAGAGCCCACAAAGTGGGTTAGCTGACGATGCCGCCATCCATCTATGGAAAAAGCCTCATTGTTCTGTAACTCGTGCAATGTCATCACCTTCCCCTTACTAATAACTTCCCCTAATCTCGTGCAGTCCTTTCTAATCCAATCCCCTCCTATTTCCTTTAGCCCTGGCGGGAAAAAGGGATTTTCTTTAAGTGCTATAAGTGGCGAGTTGTATTTTTTGTTGAATGTTTTATAAATTTTATCCCAAATTTTTAAAGTCGTGATAGTGATTATATGTGTTTTTTCTCCTAGTGTCTGGCTTTTCGGAGGATTCCACACAATCCTCCCCAGCCTAACCCATCTTTTAGTGTTGCCTATTTTACCCCATTCTGCGATTCTCAGTAGTGCTATGGCGTGGTAGTAACTTTCTATGTCTGGGACCGCGAGGCCACCCTGACTTTTGTCTTGTTTTAGAACTTGGAGGGATATTCTATGTTTTTTGTAATTCCATATAAAATTCATTATAATAGCTCTTAATTTACCGAGGTACTGTTTTGGGAGCGGGAGGGGGAGCATCTGAAATTTGTATGTGATGACTGGTAAGATCATCATTTTTACCGAGTTGATCCTGCCTGTCCAGGATAAGATTTTTCCCTCCAGCTCTTGGCATTTTTTTTTTATGTCTTCTAGGAGCGGGATATAATTTATCTTGTATAATTTCCTCGAGTTGTTAGCCAGTTCTATTCCTAGGTATTTTATCCTTTTTTTCCACACGAAACTAACTGTTTTCTGTAAGTTCTGTTTCTCTATTTTATTGAGGTTAATATTAAGGATAAATGTTTTTGAGGCATTGATTTTAAAGTTTGTTAATTCCCCATATTCCTTTAAGGTTTTGAGCAGTGTAGGGATTGACTTCTGGGGTGAGCTTATGTAAAAGAGGACGTCGTCCGCGAAGGCCGCAAGTTTGTGCTCTTCGCTGCCGACTTTACAACCTTCCATCTCTGGATTTCCGCGAATTGTAGCTAACAGCGGTTCCAAAGATAAAATAAAAAGGAGAGGGGAGAGTGGACAGCCCTGCCTGGTCCCATTAAACAGTTCAAACTCAGCAGAGGTCGTTCCATTGACCTTAATGTTTGTTTTTGGATGATTGTATAAAGTTTTAATTTTTTGAATAATTCTGGGTCCAAAGCCCATCCTCTGTAAAGTGTTGAACATGAACCCCCAGTCTACCCTGTCAAATGCTTTTTCAGCGTCTATCGAGAGAAGTAGACTGGGGGTTCTCGAATCTCCCATCCTCTGTATGGCTAGCAATGTCCGGATCCCATTGTCCCTCCCCTCTCTGCCCGGGACAAACCCGACCTGGTCCGGATGGATCAGTGTGCCCAAGTGCCCCTTTATTCGATCCGCCAGTATCTTTGCGTATAATTTTGTGTCAAAATTTAATAAGGAGATGGGTCTGTAATTCGCGCACACCGATCCATCCTTCCCTTCCTTCCTCAAGAGGGTGATCGTAGCTTTTAGTGCCTCTTCACTCATGTCATAGTCTATCCCTAGACCATTCATGTATCGCAGCAGTCTGGGTATAAGAATCTCTTTGTATGTTTTATAATATGAGGCCGTGAAGCCATCCGGACCCGGGCTCTTTCCTATTGGTGAGTTATTGATGGCTGCTGAGATCTCCTCCTCAGTTATTGGCCTCTCGAGCTCATCTCTCCCCTCCCCGCCTAGGGCCATCAACCCTGCCCTCCCTAGAAACTCGGGGGTTTTCTGGCTATTTCCAACGCTGTCGTTATTACCCTTAGTTTTCACTTCATAAAGTTCTTTGTAGTAGTCTCTAAATGTAGAGGCTATTTCACTCGGGGTAAACTTCATCTCCCCATTTCTTGTTTGGATTTTTTCAATAAAATTTCTGGTTTTCTTTTTTTGCAATTTCCTTGCTAAATATTTCCCTGGCTTGTTGCCCCAAATATACTGTTCTCTTGCCAATTTATTGAACTTCTGTCTAACTTCCTGTTCAGCTAGATCTTTTAATTCCTCTCTCTTATCTGTAAGCTCTAAGTATATACTCTGGCTAAGTGCCCCCCCAGATTTATGCTTTTGCTCCAGAGTTTTGATCTCGGCCATTAGAACCTGCGTTTTTCCCAACCTCTCCTTTTTTTTCCATGAGGCTTTAGCTATCAGGAGCCCCCTTATGAACGCTTTATGGGCGTCCCACAGTTGGGCCTCTGAGACCTCTCCGTTGTCGTTGATTTGAAAGAACCATTCTAGCTCCTTTTTAATATAGTCCCTAATTTCTTTGTCATGTAGCAATTCTGGGTTGAGTTTCCATCCGCTAGAAGGTTGTTTGTGTTCAGGGAACCTTAGCCTCATGGATACCGGTGCGTGGTCCGAGAGGGAGGCTATTCCAATGTCAGATTCTTTGGCCCTTTCCAGTATGCCATGATCTATTAAGATATGGTCCAGGCGAGAATACGTCTGGTGGACGGGGGAGAAGAACGTGTAGTCTCTTAACTGTGGGTGCTGAATCCTCCATACATCCAACAATTGGTCCTCCGATAGTTTTTTTTTAATCCGTTTCAATTGTGCGTTACCCCTCCCCGTTCCACCAGACGTACTGTCCCTCGCGGGGTCCATCACGAAATTGAGATCCCCCATCAGGATCAAATATCCTTTCCTGAAGGCCCTCAGCTTGCGCAGAATTGCTTCGAGGAATAAGATAGGTCTGGCGTTGGGGGCATAAACATTGGCCAGTGTAAGTTCTACCCCTAGGAGGGAACCCCTAAGAAACAGGTACCTCCCCTCGGGGTCAGTCATTCTCTCCTCCACCGTGAAGTCGATCTCCCTCGCAATCCCAATAGCCACTCCTCTTGCCCTGCTCGAGATAGTATCTCCATAAAACCAATTTGGGAGAGCTGGAGAAAAAAGTCTAATATTTGAGGAATGTGCCAGGTGAGTCTCTTGCAGGAACACTATACCCGCGCCGTATCTCTCTACTTCCTCCAAAATTTTAGAACGCTTGCCAGGAGAGTTTAAGCCTTTCACATTATAAGATAAAACTTTGATTTCTATGTCCTTCATTTATTTTTTTTTTGGGGTTTTGTTTTTTTTTGTTTTTTAATTTTTTTTTTTTCCCCTTTTTCTTTTCTTTTTCCCTCTGAAGTATTGATGGTGATAACAGCCCCACAGCGGACGTGGTTTCCCTCCCCTTTCCCCCCATCCCCTCCCCTCCCTCCCCCCCCCCCCCCCCCCCCTACCCTCCCCCCCCCCTCCCCCCCCCTCCCCGCCCCTCGTCCCCCCCCCCCCCCCCCCTCTCTTACCCCTACTAGGGTCCCCGGGTCATTGGGGGCCATCCTTTGTGGCTTCCCTAGGACTCCGGATTCCTGGTGAGGTGGAGTTCGTTTAGCCCTCCCCTCCCCCTCCGCGGCCCAGGCTCGGGGCGCAGAGGGGGGGGGCAGGGCCGATTTGGACAGAATTCTTTTAAAGCTACAGGTGGACATTCACCCCTCTTCCCTCCCCTCCCCCGCCCCCCCCCCCCCCCGGGGTCCCCCAGGCCTTCCATTTCAAACCAACCCTGCATATCCGGGGCCAAGATCCCGAGTTTTGTACAAAATCCCTGCGTTTCTTCCGGGTACCTCAACCTGGCCGTACACCCCTCTTTTGACCCTATTAAACATGAAGGGAAACCCCAATTATATCTTATGTTTTCCCTTTTCAGGATTTCCAGCAGGGGTTTCTGATGTCTCCGTCTTTCGAGGGTTCGGGCCGATAGATCTGCATATACTTGGATTTCAGCATCCTTATGCAATATGGGAGACTTATTTTTTATTTTAGCCCACAGGTCCTCTTTTTCTTTAAAGTGGCTGAATCTGACAATTATGTCCCGGGTCCGCTCTGCGCCCCCCCTTTCGGGCCTTCCTACTCGGTGTATCCTTTCTATGTGGGGGAAGTGATCTGGGGCCTTGCCGCTTATGGGGCCCAAGATTTCCCAAAGTTTTCTTTCTAGGTCTTCCCCTCTTTGTTCCGGGACGGCACGCAGCCTCAGGTTTTGCCTCCTGTCCCTGTTCTCTTGGTCCTCTATTTTGTAGAGGGTATCTCTCTGCGTGAGATATGCGCCTTTCAATTGTGTTTTCAGCTTCGCGATTTCCGATTCTATAGAGTCCGCTCTCCCTTCCACCACTTCAACCCTGGACAGCAGGTGGCCCATATCCTCCCGTAGGGAGTTTATTTCAAGTTTGATTACGTTTTCCAGGCGTAGAAGCATCGCCTCCATTTCGAGTTTATTGGGGATATGGGCTCCTAGTTGTTGGTCCCCCCCCCTACTAGGCTCAATCTCAGTCTCCATTGTGAGATCCGCTCTGGAGTCGTTGATTTCTCCTTCCACCCCACCCCTACTCTCCGGGGAAGTTCCGGCCTGGGTTTCTTTTCCCGACGTTTTTGGGCTTGCGCCCTGTCTTAAATAGTGTTTGATTGTACTTGTATCCCCTTTACTGCCTTTGATGGTTGCTTTCTTAGGCTGTTTGGCTGGCTCTTTACTCATGTTGGCCTTCTTGGTGGATCTGATTCTCTTCCCCAGTCTTGTTGTGCACCTAGGCCTCCTAGGCCCTTTTCCAATGCTTAATTTTTAATGTGATCCTTGCTTTGAGGCTGTCTTTTACCCCCCAGTAGTTTAAAGTTTTTTAGGCTCACGTTCTGTGCCGGGGCCGTCTGGGGTGCCTAGACTGAGCCCCTCTCTGTGTCTCCCCTACACAGAGTTAATGTCTTGTGGTGGTTAAGACCGGGTTGCCCCTTTAAGTTCTGTTTGAACTACAATCAGGTGGCTTTATCCGCCTCTCCACGTCCTATCCGGGCTTCTTGGGGGTCCTATTTGTTGCTTATGTCCCCCTACGCTTTAGGGCCCGGGGCTTCCTTCTGGGTGTCCCTCTAGTGTGTACATTCAAATTTGCAAAAAACTGAGGGGGACCTTTTCTGCTTGCCGGATCTTTGAATGGGGCAAAAACACGCACGCAATGGCTGGATCTGTTATATTTAAGTGAGGGGGTTTATTCGCCCTTCCTGCCCGTTATCTTCAGCAGTCAACGGTTAACACCCTTTCAATGTCCTGCCAGATGGCTCTGCTGGCAGAATCAATAGATATTTACAATATGTAGCAAGGGGTCATTGATCTTAGTAATATGGGCAACATATAACGCATGTGGTTTTATAGTTTGACCATAGTTTCATATTTAGGAAAAAACCTGGAAAGTGAAACATACAGAATCTGAGGTATCGGTCTTATTTAGATATCTGACGTCAGGCCGAACCACAGTAGCCAATAGGTCTTCATAGATACCATTCAGAGTCACACTTTCATTCCATAGTGCAGCATTTGGTATGTGGAGATAGATTTTCATGGACACCAATCAGAATCTCACTTTCATTCCATAGTGCGGCTTTTAGTGTGTGATAATCGATCTTCCTAGATCCCAATCGGAATCTCACTTTCATTCCATAGTGCAGCTTTGGTGTATGATAAAAGAACTTCATAGGCACTAATCGGAATCACACTTTCAGTCCCTAGTTCAGTTTTTAATATGTATGGTATCTGTAAGGCAGATTCAGGGGTTTTCATTTCAGACCCTTTTTCACCATTGAGGACTATGATGTCCATAAACTTCCCATAATCATGATTTTTAGAACCAATAGACACCCATTGGGATATTTAATACTACGCAAAATCACATTAAAGCTCCAGTTGTATCCAGACTGTATTTAAAGGGAAGGGGACAACGCCACTATATCTGTAAAAATTGTCAGCTCTGTGGCCGAATACTGCTGTATATACAAAGGGTAACCAGGGGACATACTAGACGCTGGTTGCTGCTTCCCTCTTAATTATGGGGTCAATTTGAGCTGTAGCCCGCCTGTCCCCTCCTACAAGAGAGGAGAGGGGGGGTAATATCTCAGCGCATGTGAGAGGGAGGGGGAGAGATGAAGGCACCCACACAGAGTGGTAAAGCAATGAGGCCAAATCTAACCATCTATCATTTGAGGGAAGAAAAACACAAACAAAAAAAAAAATAAAAATGACATTTGCACGTTGTCCTAGCACCTTAATAAAGTCCTGAACATATCAGCGCGTCACATCAGCAGGTGGTTTGTTCTTACCTCCAGGTGGCGAGACAGGCTTCTATAAGTGTGATGTATACTCACAGTTAGATCCTCCTTGCAGCGCTGCCCGCATTTGTTTAGGCTGTATTTGCTTATATTATTTGGTTCTATTTGCTTGAGGCGGGGTGGTGGGGGGTGGGGGGGGAGCCGGAGCCATGCGTCCCGTTTGAAGCTGCTGGGTTGCCGGTTGTCCTAGCTTTCCCTGGACAGTGAGGGGCGCGTGTCCTGTGCTGCTTTCCCCGGGGAGGCGAGATGCTAAGCCAGTATCCGCCTCATCTCGTCCCCGGAGCGGTCTCGCGTCCTCCCTGGCTGTGCTATGCGTCCGTCCTCCTCAGCCCTCTGGCCCGGAACTCCTCCCTCCGTGCGGACGCTACTTTCTCTTCAATGTGCCTTGCAGTAAAAAAATACAGCAGGATCAACATTTTAAGTGTGTCATGCTCCCTTACAAGTAGAACAGGTTTAAAAGGAAACTGTGGGAGCACTGGAAATATGAAGCTAGCAGCTAAAGGAGGTAGCTGCCAGCATAAGTTGATAGGGTTTCATCTTTCAAATTATTCTTTTTTCTTTTAGCCAAATTGATTCTGTCTCTCCTGATCCTGAATAGAAGTCTACAGGAGGTCACTGACTGCAACATAAAAAAAAAGAAGTAAAGTAAGTTTAGTAATTGTATTGTACTTTTTAATTGTACAGCAATGTATGGTAGAATTTTTAGGACTTTTTCTCACACGAAAGATATGCTGATTGCAAGTTTGTTGGTGTGAGCTAGAAGTAAACAGTGATAATATATTGATACTGGCATATAACACTGTTTACTTTTTTGTTGGAACTTTACTTGAAATGTCACAAGTGACATTTTCTTTAGTTATTACCACACAGCGACATTGCAATATGATAGTTTGCAACACAACCCACTGCACTGAAAAAAAGACTCCATGCAGTATTATTATTATTATTATTATTATTATTATACACGATTTATATAGCGCCAACAGTTTACGCAGCACTTTACAATGTAGAGGGGGGGACAGTACAATTACAGTACAGTTTAATACAGAAGGGACAGGAGAGCCCTGCTCGTAGAGATCACATTCTAAATGGAGGGGGTGGTGGTACAAAAGGTAATATATGCAGGGAATGATTTGATGGGGGTGGCTCTGGGACAGTTGTTAGGTGGGTGTGGGGTAGGCTTCCCTGAGTAAGTGAGTTTTCAGGGATCTCCTAAAGGTGGACAGGTTAGGGACTGATCAGATATACCGGAGCAGGGAGTTCCAGAGGATGGGAGAGGGTCTGGAGACATCCTGAAGGCAAACATGAGAGGAGGTAACAAGGGAGCTAGAGGGCAGGAGGTCCTGAGAGGAGCTGAGTGGACATTTTGGGTGATATCTGCAGATGAGGTTGGTGATGTAGTTGGGGGCAATGTTGTGGATGGCTTTGTATGTTGTGGTTAGCATTTTTTATTTTATACGCCAGGGTAGGGGAAGCCAGTGAAGGGATTGGCAGAGAGGGGCAGCAGTCAGGGATCGATTAGTGAGGTGTATTAGTCTAGCAGCAGCATTCATAATAGACTGAAGGGAGGGATAGCCTGTGTAAGGGTAGGCCATTAAGGAGAGAGTTGCAGCAGTCAAGGCTGGAAATAATCAAGGAGTGAATAAGTTGCTTTGTGGTGTCATTGGTCAAAGGGTCAAATTCTGGAGATGTTGCGGAGGTTAAGGCATCAGGATTTAGCCAGTGATTGGATATGGGGGCTGAAGGAGAGGTCAAAGTCTAGGATTACACCCAGCACCCTGGCATGCATGGAGGGACCAATGGTTGTGCTGTTGATCTTAATGGTAAAGTCATGGGGGGGAGGACCGGGAAGGAGGAAATATTAGAAGCTTAGTTTTAGAAAGATTGAGTTTAAGGAAGTGGTGTGACATCCATACCGATATGTCATTCAGTAAGTTTGAGATTCGTGACGTAGAGGTGGTATTGGAAGCCATGGGAGATTATCAACTGGCCCAGGGAAGAGGTATAGAGTGAGAATAAGAGGGGCCCAAGGACAGAGCCTTGGGGTACCCCAACAGAGAGAGGAAGAGGAGGGGGTACCCCAAAAGAGAGAGGAAGAGGAGCGGAGGAGATGGAGTTGTAAGTGACACTGAAAGTGCGCTGAGATAGGTAGGAAGAGAACCAGGATAAAGCAGAATCACAGAGGCCAAGAGAGTGTAGCTTGCTGAGGAGGAGCAGGTGGTCAACTGCGTCAAAGGCAGCAGAGAGGTCTAAGAGTATGAGTATGGAGTAATAGCCATTGGTTTTAGCAGTTAGTAGGTCATTGGTGAATTTTAGTAGGGCAGTTTCAGTGGAATGTTGTGGACGGAAGCCGGACTGTAGGGGGTCGAAAAGGTTGTTGTCCATGAGGTAGCGACTCATTCGGTCATGGACAAGGCGTTTGATGAGCTTGGAGGAAAATGGGAGCAAGGAGATGGGTCTTAAGTTATTCAAACAGGTGGGGTCTAGTGAGGGTTTTTTTAAGTATGGGGGTAACCAGTGCATGTTTGAGCGGGGAAGGAAAGGTGCTGGAGGAGAGGTTGAAGATGTGGGTTAGGAAGTTTAAGAGCGGGAAGGTGGTGGTGGTTGCAGTAATTGTGAGGGGACAGGTGGTGAGGTGGACCATGGAGAGGAGTTTATCTACTTCATCGTTGGTAGAAGGAGGAGAGTATTGAGTGTGATGTTGGACCTGATGTGTTGAGTAGGGAAGGAAGGGGAGGAAGTTGAATGCTGGATATCTATATATATTTTTTTTCTTGTATATTTTTTCTTTTTTTAAAACACACTGACAAATTTATTTTATTTTATTATAAATACATCATCTTCACCTCCATCATCATAGAAGAGTCCGATGTGATAAAGTTGACAAAACAAACAAATTTGCTTGGGCCTATACCCCCCCCCCCCTTTTTTCTTTTTTTGAAGTTTACTTATGTGCAATAAATTTCACTTATTTAACCAACTTTTGAAATAGTTTTTTTTTCATGGACTGGTTTTATCTGTGCTTACATACAAATGTATATTCTGTTCATGGTGCAATCCCTGCTATTTATTTCTTAACTAGATAGTAAAATAGATTCATTTGTATGTCAAGTTCTTGCATAAGTTTACACAATGATAACATTTCTTTAACTCTTTGGCTGTTCCAAGTGAAAATGTTTGGTATGCATAATTTTGATGCTGGCAGCTACCACATACTGCTGTGTAAGTCTTATACAACAAGATTTTGGAATGCGTTAAAGGAGTGGAATTACAGTGTGTCTGAAAACTTACGGGGATGTGTCATAATTTAGGGTGTGTTTTCGAGAACAAAAACAGAATCAAATTTGAAACACTGCCACAAACAGTATAATTCTGCATTTCAAGATACCTGTGTTTGTGTTCTTATTTTCACACAAAGCATGCCATTGTTAACAGTTGTATTTTTTAATTTACGTCTCATGCACACTGGTAAAACAAATGCAGCTGTTAGGGATGTCTGGTATTTTTTTTTATGCCCATGAACACAGCTGCAAGTTATTTAATGTGACCATTCATAGGTGTGTGCAGGGTTCAGTATAATTTATTCTAGGGGCTAAAATACATTTTTGTATTTTTGGCATGTGATTACTGCCAGTGGCTATAATTGCTAGCAGTAATCATGTGTTCCTCTGGCCAGGAATTCTTCCCATGCCCCCCTCCCACCAGCAGAACATAACAGCGATTTGAGAGGGATTCCCCCATCGACACTGCGTTGATGGTGGAATCGAAAATCAAATCATCTATGGCTTGCCTTAGGGACCTTAGATTGTAAGCGCAACACTCTGTATTGCTGCTCCAGGTGAGTAGTCTCTAATGATTCCATAACGACTCCTCAAGTCAGATGCCAGCCCAGCTTGCGTGCTGCACAATGGAAAACAAGGACGATCTGGGCGGTTGCACTCCTACAGTCCACTTTATTCTGTATAAACATTAAAACCAAATGACAGATAGAACAGGTACAGTGGGGGACAAGCAGGTAGAATAACGAACACCATTTTAAAGTTTAATGACAGCTGAATTTCATCACAAACAATGGGTCCAATGGGCCAGCTCCAAAACGCAGTAAAAGATGTTGTCACACATATAATGTAAGTGTAATCCAACCCTTATCCAGCTCCGCAAAAGTGCATCAGCCAGAACCACGTTGATCAACACACAGCAAGTGTCAAAAATAACAGAAGTTAGTGAGATAAAAAATAATAACCCACACCTATATTTTTTTTACAGCTTTTACCGGCATCTGACGTTTTCAAGACTGCTCTTGAACGCGATTTTAGGGTGTTCAGACAGCAGCCCATAAACGTCCCTGGTGATAAATGTCCAAAAACATCCATGTGTGCATCTACACATAGAATAACATAGAGGGGAGTTTATAGGCTATTAAGAAAAACACCCAAACTCCCAAAAATGGCTGTTTATGAGCTTCAGTGTGCATGGAGCCTAAATCTGCAAGATTGATTTCAAGACAAAACATTCCACAACCAACCACATCTTATAGTGTTTGGTTAGCAGTGGGTAAACGGCAAAAAAAAAAGACAGAAGGCAGAAAAGAAAGAAGGCAAAAATGGGGGGCTAATAATAACATTATCAAATAAATATTATTATTATCTAGGAAGTGGTCCACACTCTAGATGGACCATATAAGTATGACCGCTGCAATACACGTTAGAGGCCCCTGAGGATGCACTATTGTACAAATCACGAAGGGTAGGATTTAAGAGCCAGAACATTGTGCCGCCACATAGGAGGTCTGGGTGGCGGTTTTAGATGTAAGTTTAGCGGCTTGTCACATTGATTTTACTGTTTACTGTTTTGTTTTTTCCTTTCAATAGATTTTTATTGGGTTTTGGACAAATTATGCACTGACGTAACAAGGATGTATTAGCAAAAATTTTGCATCAAAAGATGTCAGTTAACATACAGAGTAATGCCCCGTACACACGGTCGGAAATTCCGACCACAAAATCCGTCTGATTTTTTCCGACGGATTTTGTCCGACACTGGTGTTGCATACACACGGTTCTGAACATGGTGACGTTTGTTGCGTACGACGGAATTACGTAGAGTCTATTAGCCAATAGCTTTGGTCTCATAATTTGAGCTGAGCATGCGTGGCACTTTGTCCGTCGGAATTCTCTACACATGATCGGAAAAGGTCTGATCGGATTTTGTTGTCAGAAAATTTGAGAGCAGGATCTCAAACTTTTTCCGTCAGAAATTCAGACGGAAAAAGTCAGATGGAGCCCACACACGGGTGGATTTTCCGACAACATGGTCCGATCGGACATTTTCCGTCGGAATTTCCGACCGTGTGTACGGGGCATAAGAACATAAGAACTGAAAACAAACAAACAAATATTGGTTACGTTTCTTGGACTTCCTTAGGTCACCTGTGGAGATGATAATACCATACCATACTGATCCAAATATTTGTGTGAGTTACCTGAGTAACTTATCCTGCTTTTTATTCTATGCATGTGCTATACTTAGTTGTCACTAAGTGTGGGGTTTATACCATTTGGTCCACGGATCCACAATTGCTGTTTTGGGTTTTATTTGTTGTGATCAGGAGTTCGTATGTTGTGTGTTTGGATCAATGTAATGACTTCAGTAAATGATGGAAGGGTAACTGTTTTCCATAGTCTGGTCAGTGATAGTCTAGCTGCCATAGTTGTTTTGTTTTTAATTGTATGTCCATTCCAATAAATACTGCACTGTGTGGTATGTTTTTGTTTATTGTCTTTGGTATTTGGGGACATATGAATGGAGCTCTACCCTGTTAAAGTGAGAAAGATTAGGAAGAATTTCTTGTATGGAAGCCTGCAGATACTCCTAACTTCACCCTTGTTGCCTTAAAAAAAGATAATTTTTTGGTGAGTGCACATTGCATGAGGATGATAACCGGTGAAGGTTGGTGACCAGAGTTTATTATTTTGTATAGAGCGGGATTCATTTGGGTGTAATTATCAATATTAAAGCAATATTACACCACACACGTTCTTTTCTGATACACACAGAGTTTCCCAGATAGGAAAGAGGACACACCAACTCCACAGAATTGGCGGAATTCATGCGTTTGCTGCACTTAATTGTGTAGCCAATAATTCCGGTAAGCCTTCAATCCTTATATTAGCTGATCATTCTTGCACCTACTAAGTTGGATCACTGGATGATTTGTGATTCTTTCGAATAATAGAAAAGGACTATTTTTTTTTTACATTATTTCTTTTTTTGTACAGTATATAGAATAGACTAGAGAACCTGATAAAATATATTTTTTTTTTATTATTGTGATTCAATACAGGGCCTTATTTTGACACCATAATGCCCCAGGCACACCTGCTGACATGAGAGAGGAAATATAGTTCCCTGTTTCCTGAACTATAAAGACTCTTGTGACACCTCTCAACATATATATTTTTTTTTTCTTTTACTGAATTAAGCAACACTGCAATGTGTAAAGGTGGTCAAAAGATGTAAGCAAAATAAACAATATTTTTTAACCCCTTTACAACAGCGATTCACATAGGTGGGGTGGCAGGGCAGACGGGCCTCAATTTTGTCTAAACAAACCTCTATTTTTCCCATAAAAGTGCACTTTTTAGTACAACACATTACCGAATGGCTTGGTAGCTCCTTTTTGGACTTAACCAAAAACAAAGAGTGAGTGTGCCTTCTTATATTCTGCCAAAATCTGCCTGCCTAAGGATTACAATATTCTCACCACAACACAATGTAACCTTTAAGGCCTCTTTCAAACAGGGCGGATCAGTGCTGATCTGCCCCGTGGATATCCGCTTGCAGGGATCTCCGCTGAGCAGGAAGATGACAGGTCCGTCTCTGCACACTGCGCAGGGACGGACCTGTCGGAGCGCTGCTCTCCCCTATGGGAGATCGGGTGACAACGGACCGTAGAGTCCGTCATCACCCGATCCGATGACGGATGGAAAAATTGTTTTTTCCTCCTTCACACTTTTTCGGATGTCAGCGGACATGTCACCGCTGACATCCGACGCTCCATAGACCTCTATGGAGCATCCGTTCAGGTACGCCTGAAAAACCGACAGGCGGATCTGAACGGATCGGCTGTGTGAAAGAGGCCTAACTCTGTGCTTGTATTTACTGCGGGGGTGTCCCATGTACTTCTCCTTGCTTACAAACTGTTATGAAAAAAAATTGTATTTTGGGTCAGAAGGGGTGGTTATTGAAAGACCTGCCGCAGGTGATGTAACTACAGATTTCTGAAAATCTTTGTGGGAAGCAAACCCTCCAGATTCGCCTTGAGTTTTGACTAAGGCTAATTTTCTTAATTCCTAGTTAAAAGAATTCTAAGAACTGCAAGAATCCCTCAATGATTTTTCTTCATTTAGATTATCTATCGACTTAATTTGGAGGGTATCAAATCCAGCCTGTAGAGTAGAAACAAACCCAATCACTAAATTCTTATAAAAGCTTTAACACTTCATAGTCATTTTAAATCTTGTTTTTAATCTCTTCAAGAATGCAGCTTTCAATAAAATAATACCTAGTGCTCCTGCCATGAAGATCTTTGTTTAAACACTTCCTTGTTTAGGGTAACAATTGTCTCCCAATTATCTTGGTAGTTGTCACCCTGGGGATATTTACTAAAACTGGTGCACACAGAAGCTGTGCATAGTAACCAGCTTCAAACTTCAGCTTGTTCAATGACGCTTTGACAATAAAACCTGGAAGCTGGTTACTATGCACAGCTACACCAAATTCTGTATGCACCAGTTTTAGTAAACCCCCCCCCCCCCCCCATCATATACACCACTAGTGGAGACTACAAGTGGCTGTGCCAACAATCAGTAAACTGGTCCAGAGGAATGATGTGAAACTGATATGATAGCAGGTGCTGTCCTGTATCTGGAAACTAAGCTTATAACTCATAAAAGTACACATTTTATTTTGTGATTTGTTGTATTAATAAAGCCAATACAAAATTGTTTCTCTTACAAAGCTAGGGGAAACTATTTAGAAATGAAATAGAGGCTTTTAAAAAATGAGAAAAAGAGAAAACAACAAATGAAAACTATTTACATACAAATTGTAAAATGCAAAAAAAATGAGCAACAACACAACAAAAAAAGCTAATGAAAGAAAAGAAGAAAAGTTGGATGAAAACTCATTAGAATTAACTAAGTTAGGGTGTTAAATAAGAACAAATGTTTTTAAACAATTTGCAGGTTTGCTAAAATTGTCATTATGTGTAGATTCAATTACAAAACTATGATTTTCACAAAAGTCTGTGAAAATGTTTACAGTAGTCAGCTCCTGAAACACACATCGTAAATCCCCCATACTGTTCCAAAGAAGTGTCTAAACATCTAAAATAATGTATGTAGCCTAACATCCTATAACACGGAGCAGGTCATTAGCAGCAGGGGTAAGCTAAATGTACCTGGGTTCAGTGTTAAGCGAACAGCTTGCAGTTTCTGATTGTTGACCTAATCCCCAATAAAGCCAATAGCAGCTGAATCTTTAAAATCAATTTTCAAGATTACTTTTTCCAAGGGGTTGCCAAACAAATGGCATGGGGGGGGGGGGACATGTGCCAATGCACATTTTTTTTTTTAAATATAGATTTGTGGGTAGCAGCAGTTTTAATAAAGTGAACCATTAAACATGACCCATTCCTTTAAAAAAGCATGTCTAGGGTATTGGAGATTAGCTCAAGCGCCATCTATCTCAGAATGGCTGCTCAGGCACAACAAAATAGCAGACATGGAGAAGCTAATTTTCAATTTCTCGTGACCAGCTTTCAAAAATCACCTCAGTTTGGTTCTGTTGGCAGCACTTCCAGACAACTGCTGATTATAAGTAGTGAGCCCT
Source organism: Lithobates sylvaticus (assembly GCA_028564925.1). Lineage (NCBI taxonomy): Eukaryota > Metazoa > Chordata > Amphibia > Anura > Ranidae > Lithobates > Lithobates sylvaticus. Next base: position 245,335,565 of record CM053027.1, read on the forward strand.
TAAGACATCTTTTTTTTCAGGAGTACGGCATGCTCCTAGTATACTCCATGGTGGGATCGGGCTGTACTCTACCCTTTCATACTGCAATTATAGAAGGGGGGGGGGTGTAAGGGTGCCAGGTGCCCCAGTTTCCTAGTCTGTTTCTTCCTAGCTCCTAAAAAATAAAACAGTAAATAAACACATCACACAAAAAAGTTATTTATGAAAAAATGTCATAACAGGTACATTTATTGGCAATCACTTTATCTAGCAATGCAGATACTCTTCAAGCATGATGAATGTTGCTGGTCAATAAAAAAAAACACTCTGACCCACCGACACTGCTCTTCCTGATGGAGCTTCATGCTGAATGAGAGATTACTGGGCTAACAACTGATTTGTAAGCAAAGATGTGGTGATGGTGGCTGATGTCTTTGACCAAATATGGCCATAACCATTGACCAAATATGCACCAGAGGCCAAAAAGTACAGTACAGACAGGTGTTTTTTTTTTTAAAAGAAGTAACCATCTCTCCATTGATGTATAATAAAAAAAAACAGTGGGAAGGAGGATGTCTGACTTTATACAACAAATGATGACATTACTGCAACATTTAGCAGGTAAAATCTGGGTTTGCAAAGATATCATGTGCACAAAAATGTTGTGACTATTGAGACAGAAGATGATGATTAAGGATGAGATCGATGTTCGAGTCGAACGTAAGTTCGACTCGAACATCAGGTGTTCGCCTGTTCGCCGAATAGCGAACAATTTGGGGTGTTCGTGGCAAATTCGAAAGCCATGGAAAACCCTTTAAAAGTCTGAGACAAATCAAAAGTGCTAATTTTAAAGGCTTATATGCATGGTATTGTCATAAAAAGTGTTTGGGGACCTGGGTCCTGCCCCAGGAGACATGTATCATACATATATATTTGATACATCACATGTATCAAAAAAAGTTTAAAAAGCGGACATTTTTTTCGGGAGCAGTGATTTTAATAATGCTTAAAGTGAAACAATAAAAGTGAAATATTCCTTTCAATTTCATACCTGGGGGGTGTCTATTGTATGCCTGTTAAGTGGCACATTTTTCCCGTGTTTAGAACAGTCCCTGCACAAAATGAAATTTCTAAAGGAAAAAAAAGTAATTTAAAAGTACTCGCGGCTATAATGGATTGTCGGGTCCCGGCAATACAGATAAAAGTCATTGAAAAAATGGCATGGTCCATTACCAGGCCCTTTGGGTCTGATATGAATATTAAGGGGAACCCTGCGCCAAATATTTTTTTTTAAAATGGTGTAGGGGTCCCCCTCAAAATCCATACCAGTCCCTTTGGGTCTGGTATGGATTTTAAGGGGAACCCCGTGCCAAAATAAAAAAAATGACTTGGGATCCCCCGAAAATCCATAACAGACCCTTATCTGAGCACGCAACCTGGCAGGCCACAGGAAAAGAGGGGGGATGAGAGAACGCCCCCCCTCCTGAACCGTACCAGGCCACATGCCCTCAACATGGGGAGGGTGATTTGGGATAGCCCACCAGAGCACCATGTCCCGGTATTGATGGGGACTAGGGCCTCTTCCCCACAACCCTTTCCCGGTGGTTGTGGGGGTCTGCAGGCGGGGGGGCTTATCGGAATCTGGAAGCCCACTTTAACAAGGGGACCCCCAGATCCTGACCCCCCCATTTGAAATGGTAACAGGGTACATTGTACCTGTACCATTTCACAAAAAAAGTGTAAATTTTTTAAAAAACACAAGACACACTTTGGGACAAGTCCTTTATTAAAATATAAAAAAAATAAATTGTCCCACGAAGTCCATTCATCTTCTTCTCTCGCTCCGCTGATGGACCAAATAATAAAATAAAAAAAAACTGCATGCCGCTACCGATCCGCCTCCATGGGAGGCACCCGCCATAATGACCGTCCTCTCAGGTTACAGTTCTATTTGCAAATTAGACAGTTTTATACCACCCACTATGGTCTCTCTCCTACTTCACCAATTACGTTTTTTAAAGGCTTTGCTGTGATTCTTCCAGAGGGAAGGGCCTGATATCGGATCTCTATCACTTGGTTGTGGGTACCTTGTTTTCTTATTCTCTCCTTTAAATGTTTAAATGGGAGACCAACTGCTCCACTCAATTTTCTTCTGAAGACTTGGACACTATGTAGGATAATTTACACAAATGTACCAAATCACTATCGTTAAGGGAGACTGCCTTTTATGGTACTTTCTAAATAGTATTACACTCCCTCTTCATGTTATTTACTCAAGGGCCCAGACCTTTACTTTCATGGTTGCTCATTTAGTGGATCATTAAAACATATCTTTTGGAATTGTGAGAAACTGTCCCTAGTATGGCATAAAATTTCTGCTGTAGCTTCTGCAATTTCAGATCAACCCCCTAACCTAACAATGTGCCTTCTGGGTTCTACAATTCCAGGGGATTTACATAGGGATGAGAGACATATTTATACCATTTTGTATAGCGACTTTTTAGGCTATAATATAGCCTTGCAATGGAAGTCTCCGGTGGTCCCTTTGTCTTTGGTAATGGATAGGATTGATGCTATCATGATAATGGAAAGGATACTTTATACTCTACAAGCTAAAATGCACCTGTTTTCACACAAGTGGGATGGTTGGCTCCTTTTTTGATGCTACTATGCATTGCACTGCAATTTTGGTATTCTGATTGTGCTTTATTTAAATTTTTTCCTTGTATGTGGTCTTTGTATACAAATTACTGTTTCAATTCTCTTTCTGTATACATGGTCATACTGCTTTGTATTGGATTGTAACATCACCGACTGGTGCATTCTGGGTCAGTGACGTCACAAGGGGGCGTTGCCACCAGGTGACATCGCCAGGTGGCCCCACCCTTACCTATATAAGAACTGTCAAAGGCAAGCCAGGCATTCTGAAGTAAACCTTAGTTGACAGCGGAGAGTTTTTCTTCCTATTCTTTTGGGGTCCGGTGGCATCATGATTGACGATGGATTTACATGGGGGGACAGTTTTTTTTATTTATAATAAATGAATTGTCAAAAACTGCCTTTCATTTTTTATTTTTTTTGTTAACTGTGTAGGGGTACTATGTATCCCATACTCATTCACGTAGGGTGGGCCTGAAACGGGGGACTCCCTTGTTAAAGGAGGCTTCCAGATTCTGAAAAGCCCCCTGCCTGCAGACCCCAAAACTACTGGCCAGGGTTGTGGGAATTCGGCCCTCATCCCCATCAACATAGGAACAAGGTGCTTTGGGGTGGGGAGGCAGAGCACCCACCCCCCATGTTGAGGGCATGTGGCCTTGTATGGTGGTTTGGGTGGGAGCTCGCTCATCCCCCTCTTTCCTGACCTGCTGTGCTGCATGCTTGGATAATGGTCTGGTATGTATTTTAGGGAGGAGCCCACACATTTTTTTTCTACATTTTAGTGTGGGATTCCCTTTAAAATCCATACCAGACATGAAGGGCCTGGTATAAATTGGGGGAACCCCCGCGCTGTTTTTTTTAACATTTATTGTCAGCAATTTAAATGTGATATGACTCATTTTTTTTTTCTTTTGAAATGTCAGTTTTGCTGCAGTAGCTTCTATCCATGGTACAGATGTGCCACTTTACAAGCAGACTAATGGGGCCCCCCAGGCACTATATTTAACCGCTTCCCGACCGCCTCATGTACATATACGTGAGCAGAATCGCACGGGCAGGCAAAATCCCGTACCTGTACGGGATCCTTTAAATGCCTGCCCGTGGGTCGCGTGCGCGCCGCCAGCGGCGCGCTCGCGACCCGGTCGGGAGCTCCGTGACCCCGGCCGCGGGACCAGCGGACCCGATCGTCGCTGGTGTCCCGCGATTGGGTCACGGAGTTGAAGAACAGGGAGAGGTTTGTGTAAACAAACCTCTCCCCGCGCTTCCTACTCTGCCTGTCATTGATTGCCTGTTCCTGGTCATCGGGAAAGCCCATCAATGACGTCAGAGGTCAGCCCCGCCCCTAATGTAAAAAAACACACATACGTCACAGCCCATAACCCCTCCCCCCCCCTCCCCCTAGTGGTTAACCCCTTCACTACAACTGTCATTTATACAGGAATCAATGCATTTAAATAGCATTGATTGCTGTATAAATGACAATGGTCCCAAAAATGTGTCAAAAATGGCCGATGTGTCCGCCATAATGTCGCAGTCACAATAAAAAATCGCTGATCGCCGCCATTACTAGTAAAAAAAAAAATATTAATAAAATGCTATAAAACTATCCCCTATTTTGTAAACGCTATAACTTTTGTGCAAACCAATCAATAATCGCTAATTGCGATTTTTATTACCAAAAATATGTAGAAGAATACGTATCAGCCGAAACTGAGGAAAAAAATGTTTTTTTATATATTTTTTGGTGATATTTATTATAGCAAAAAGCAAAAAATATTGCATTTTTTTCAAAATTGTCGCTCTATTTTTGTTTATAGCGCAAAAAATTAAAATCGCAGGGGCGATCAAATACCACCAAAAGAAAGCTCTATTTGTGGGAAAAAAAGGACTCCAATTTTGTTTTGGAGCCACGTCGCACGAACGCGCAATTGTCAGTTAAAGCAACGCAGTGCCGAATCGCAAAAAGGGGCCTGGTCCTTTGGCTGCCAATTGGTCCGGGGATGAAGTGGTTAAAGGAATTTTTCATTTTTGTTGTTGCACTTTAAGCATCATTAAAATCACTGCTCCTGTAAAAATTATCTTTTTTAAAAACAAATTTGCATTGATACATGTCCCCCCAGGGCAGTACCCGGACCCCAATACCCTTTTTATGGCCAATAACTTGCATATAACCCTTCAAAATAAGGACTTTCGATTTTTCAAGTTTGGGTCCCATAGACTTTAATAGGGTCTGCTGTTCGGGTCAGAACTTTTTCTCTCTTCGGGAGTTCTGGTGTGAGCCAAACAGGGGGGTGTTTGGCCCATCTCTAACCCCGACTGAGAAAGAGAGAGGAGAGGATGAAGTAGAATTGTAAGTAATGCTAAAAGTGCAACTGGATAAGTAGGATGAGAACCAGTGAAGAGTACAGTCAGGGAGGCCAAAGGCGTGGACTTATTTGAGGACGAGGGGGTGGTCCACAGTGTCAAAGGCAGCAGAGAGGTCCAGGAGTAGGAGTAAGGAATAGTGTCCATTGGATTTAGCTGTTAGCAGATTGTTTGTGAGTTTTAGGAGAGCAGTTTCCATAGAGTGTTGAGGGTGGAATCCAGACTGAAGGGGATCAAGAAGGTTATTCTCAGTGAGGTGGTCGCTCAGTTGGTTGTAGACCAGACATTCAAGGAGTTTGGATAAAATGGAACATTTGCATTTTATTATGTACAGATGTAATGGATGTAATGCAGTAAGTGTACCAAGATTACAGCTTTGAACTGTTTATTTCAAGATAAAGCCTACCTTGTCTTATACCTTTAAATTTTGGCCTAGCCAATCTGCTTACACACTATCTAGCCACTAGGGATGAGCCGAACACCCTCCAGTTCGGTTCACAGCAGAACATACAAACAGGCAAAAAATTAGTTTGAAGACGCAAACACTGTTAAAGTCTATGGGACATGAACATGAATAATCAAAAGTGCTAATTTTAAAGGTTATATGCAAGTTATTGTCATAAAAAAATGTTTGGGGACCTGGGTCCTGCCCAGGGGACATGTATCAATGCAAAAAAAAGGTTTAAAAACTTCAGTTTTTTTGGGAGCAATGATTTTAATAATGCTTAAAGTGAAACCATAAAAGTGAAATAATCCTTTAACTTTCATACCTGTGGGGTGTCTATAGTATGCCTGTAAAGTGGCACATGTTTCCCATGTTTAGAACAGTCCCTGCACAAAATTTACATTTGTAAAGGAAAAAAAGTAATTTAAAACTACTCGCGGCTATAATGAATTGTCGGTCCCGGCAATACAGATAAAATAAGTCATTGAAAAAAACGGCATGGGATCCCCCAGTCCATTACCAGTCCCTTTGGGTCTGGTATGAATATTAAGGGGAACCCCGAACCAAACAAAATGAATTGCATGGGGTCCCCCCAAATTCCGTACCTGGCCCTTCAGGTCTGGTATGGATATTAAGGGGAACCCCATGCCAATTTTTTTTTAAAACGGCGTAGGTGTCCCCCTCAAAATCCATACCAGACCCTTCAGGTCTGGTATGGATTTTAAGGGAAACCCGTGCCAAAATAAAATAAAAAGATGGCGTGGGGTCCCCCCAAAAATCCATACCAGACCCTTATCCGAGAACGCAACCTGGAAGGCCGCAGCAAAAGAGGGGGGACGAGAGCGCCCCCACCCCCTCCTGAACCATACCAGGCCACATGCCTTTAACATGGGGAGGGTGCTTTGGGGTAGCCCATGTTGATGGGGACAAGGGCCTCATCTCCACAACCCTTGCCCGGTGGTTGTGGGGGTCTGCGGGCAGGGACCCCTACCATTTCACAAAAAAAAAGTGTCAAAATGGTAAAAATGACAAGACACGGCTTGGGACAAGTCCATTATTAAAAAATAAATAAAAAAATGTCCCACAAAGTCTTCTTCTTCTTCTCTTGCTCCGCCGACAGACCGAAAAAAGAAAAAAACGCTACCGACCCGCCTCCATGGGAGGCTCCCGCTGTATGACGTGTTTTTGCTTTGAAAGTTCTTTATTAATTGAGGGTGGGGCCACACCGTGACGTTCCTGGGTGACTCTGCCCCCCTCTGACGCATGGGGACTTCCCTATGGCTTTTCCGGGGTGTCAGAGGCCACCCGCGGGGGCCACCCGCTTACGTAAATATTTACACATGTCTCCTGGGGCAGGACCCAGGTCCCCAAACACTTTTTTGACAATACCATGCATATAAGCCTTTAAAATTATCACTTTCATTTCTCCCATAGACTTTTAAAGGGTGTTTCGAATTTTTAGAATTTTTCTAATGCTTTCGTATTTGCTGCGAACACCCCAAATTGTTCACTATGTGGCAACAGGCGAACACCCGATGTTTGAGTCGAACTTAGGTTCAACTAGAACATCGGGCTCATCCCTACTAGCCACAAATCAATAGTTGTGGCTAATTGTCTCTCAAATAACACACTCTAATTTTTATTCCAAAATGAAACCTGCCTTGTCTCCCCTTCTTTCAACATATACAGTGCCTTGAAAAAGTATTCATACCTCTTGCAATTTTCCACATTTTGTCATGTTACAACCAAAAACATAAATGTATTTTATTGGGATTTTATGTAATAGACCAACACAAAGTGGCACATAATTGTGAAGTGGAAGGAAAAATGATAAATAGTTTTCAAATTGTGGAATCTTGTCAAAGGTCTTTCACTACTGCAGCTCTGATTGACAAGATTCCAGCCCTGCCTAGGTCCAATCAGAGGTCACTTCCTGTTCCATGGTCCATGCTGGTCAGTGTGGAGCTTCTTGGTTCCTTTGCTCCTGGACAAACACTGTAATCCATTCCAGCCAGCTGCTCAATCCTTTCCAGCTATCCAGAACAGCGGTGGGACCTACAGAGCCATGTGGAATGCCAGGACTGCACTTTACTTTGATGAACATGCATCTTCTGTCATCTTGTAAGTATTTTTAATCTTGTCCTATTAAAGTCATCATTTTAATACTACACTCAGGTCGGCGCCTCCCCCTCCTTGTTTTTTCCTTAAATGTCTTGCAGAGTTCTGGACACACTCTGAAGGATGGCTGCCTTCCTCTTTAACCCTTAATACCCCTTTGTATGGATACATCACCATCCAGCTATTACAGCCATAGACTATACCCCTAATGCTGCGTACACACGATTGGAAATTCCGCCAGAAAAAGTCTGATGAGAGCTTTTGGTCCGAAAATGTGACCGTGTGTATGCTCCATCAGACTTTTGCTGGTGGAGTTGCCGCCAGCAAAAGATTGAGAGCATGTTCTCAATTTTTCAGTCGGAAAAAGTTCTGATCGAAAATTCTGATCGTCTGTACCAATTCCAACTCGCAAAACTCCTACGCATGCTCATAAACAATTTGACGCATGCTCGGAAGCATTGAACTTAATTTTCTCAGCTTGTCATAGTGTTGTACGTCACCGCGTTCTTGACGGTCAACAGCTCAGCAAACTTTTGTGTGACCGTGTGTATGCAAGCCAAGCTTGAGCAAAATTCCGTCGGAAAAACCATCCAAGATTTTTCCGACGGAAAATCCGCTCGTGTGTACGCGGCATAAGGATTACTCCATCTGGAGCACCAGATAAACACTGACTATACCATAGAGTTTAATTGGATTTGCTGTTAAGTTTTGGTTTTGTGAAATTCAAACAGTATTTGATGACCCCCCACAAAATCAAACATGAGCAGATACACCAATCCTTCCTCAATTAATTGCTCAATGGTATAAACATCTAAACCTACAAAGAGTGTAAGATTTTTTTACCAAAAATAAAATGATTGATCAGATTCTAATGCAAAAGGCGAGAACTTATCAGACATAGTTTTGACCATATTTGTGCCAAAACTTGTCCTCTGCTTCCTTTCCCGTGCATATTCCTATTAGCCAGCAAAACAAACCATCATAGTGATGGGCTAATAGCAATTTGTAGAGGACAAGAAGTAGCAAGAAACCCCCAATGTTTTGGTATCTGCTACAGATATGTGTAATTTTATCCTGTTAAAAAAAACTTCTTGCAACCAGTCATGCCTGCAAATTTGTTGCCTATAGATTTGTAGCGGGGTCGTTCCCCTTTTTGGGGAGAAGACTACATTCCCCATAATTCCCAGGCTCCCGGGAGGCTGTTTGTTTCCGCCCGAGAGGCTTCTGGGGGAGGTGATAAAAGGGAAGAGGAGAGACCGCCTCTTCCTCTTCTGACTGGGCTGGTGACGCAGAGACAGTGCGGACCGAGACTTCTGAAGGCCTGAAGCCTGGGCCTTGCAGCAGGTGGAGAGAGACTCCCACCCCTCAGAGTCAGCAGCAGCGGAGTGGAGACTTTTCCCTACAGACGGTCGGTCGGAGAAAGGACCGGAGCGCAGGGGCTGTGACGGAGGAGGCCGGACGCCGCCATTGGAGGTCCCGGAGCTGAGGACGGTACCCAGGAGTGGTGAGCGAGCTGAAAGGCTCATCCTACATTGCTACATACACTTCTATGCCTATTGAACTGCCAAGGCACAATTTACCTCAGAGCAGTAGATGTTTCTTTCTGTGGATTACAAATACACCATTTAAAGCTACATGTGCACCACCTCTACAGTTCTCTTGCCGGTGAAGAATACTGTATGTTCTCAAGGACTGAGCTCTATTGCTAGGGATCAGGCCTGGTCCGTTAGGTAGGCGCAGATAGATTTATTGCACCCCAGGGGTGCATAGCAGACGGTCGCTACACTTGGCGCTCCGTTCCCCATTGCTAGTTTGATACATATATGTGTACATGTTAAAGTGCATATTGCAGGGACCTGCTAATGTGTTGTAAGTCAAATGTTAAATGCATGTTACTATTCCTTTTCTTACTGCCAAAGTAAAGCCAGTTATTCTTATCTCAGCAGTCTGCTTGTGAGTTTGAGTCCATTACACTTAGAGTATAAGTGATATTTATATGTGCCTAGATACATACCCCTTGATTAACTGTGCCAGAGCGGGTAGAGCAAATTGCCGGGGGGTTGGTGGAGCTGTACTCAGGGACCCAAAACAAACCAGCGGCCCTCTTAACTGGGGGTATCGCTACACGTGGGGGCTCGTAATCCGGGATCCTGAGTCAGCGGGAAAACCCGCCAGAAGGTACCGGCATGGACCCGATAGAAGTGGGACGGTGGTTCAAATTATGGGGCACTGATCCAGCCGCAGCAGCAGTCATTGAACTGCCAGGGATATGGCAGGAAGAGGCAGTCAAGCAGCTCATAATGTCATTATCCCCAGGCCACAAGTCACGGATAATGGATATGAGAAATGATGCCGGGTATACATACGCCCTAGTAGAATGGAGAAGTGAGACTCCAGAGCAGTTCAGGAGCCAAAGCATACGAGCACTGGATGGTCAGACCTATCAATTGCTGCATGCGCTGCCGCGCAAGGGAGACAGTTTTCAAGCGAAAACCATGCTATCCCCAAAGAAGGAAGAGCAGAAGGGCGCGGAAAGTCCTGCACCCGCACAGACCACTCTTAGTGCAGAACTGTGCGCGGTCCTAGGGGAGATTGTGACTCAGTGCAGAAGAGACCCCGGGGACTACCCGATGTCGGGATACAGGAAACTCCGGATGTTTTCAGGGAGGAAACCTGTACCCTCGGGAGAAGAGGGATTTGAAGAGTGGTTAGATGGTGCCACGCAGGCCCTAGAAGAATGGGAGGTCCCAGAAGGTAGAAAGAAGCAAAGGATTGTTGAAAGCCTAAAAGGGCCTGCCTTAGAGGCCATACGCAATCTGAAGACAAGCAAAAAGGATTGCACTGCCCAGGATTACATAGACATCCTGGAAAGTGTGTTCGGTGGGACAGAAAAAGTCACAGAACTTACCTATCAACTGGAACACTGTTACCAGAAGACAGGGGAGAAGTTATCGGAGTACATGGGACGTATAGACAAGATCCTGCACAGGATTATCTTGAAGAAGGGGATAGATCCAGGGAAGGTAGATGAAGCCCGTGCCCAGCAGGTGGTCAGGGGAGCCCAACCCCTAGACCCTGTCGCACTAATACTACGTACCCGGCAGGATGGGAAGAGCCTGGACTACCCCGATCTCATTCGAATGGTCAGAGAAGAAGAGGCCATGTTGGAAGAGAAACGGGAAAAGCAAGTGATGGGGTCTACAAAACTTCCAGTGGCCACGGTCAGGTTGGCCTTAACCCCTGAAAGAGAGACAGAGGTAGATGCCCTGAAGTTGCAGATGTCCCAGATGATGGAGATACTGACGTCTCTAGTGGCGAAAGAGACGCCAAGTCCCAAGAAAGAAGCAAGCAGGAGGGAATTGTTTCCAACTGTTTCAGCACCAGCATCCCCACCTGACTACGGAGAGATGACCTGTTTTAACTGCGGGGGAGTGGGCCATATTGCAGCTGTATGTGCCAGTCCCAAGAAGAAGAAAACAGATAGCCGCCAGCCGGCGGGAAACGCCAAAGGGCCCCGATAAAGGAGTCAACCGGGTGCCCATCACCTTCAGTGAGCTCCAAGAAGTATAACAGGAAAAGAAAGCGAGGAGATCAAACCCCTCGGAAGGAACCCAGGGATCCTCAACCAAGGTACACCCCAGAGAAAGGGGGCAAGACCCCTCCGAGGAGATACAGTACTCCTAAACGAGAACCCTTAAAAATGAGAGATAACAATGTCCCTCAACGGGTTCACACTCCCACTAAGAGGGAGAAAATTAATGCATACCAGGCTCAGGAAAGAATCAAGCGCAAATCCAGTGCTGGTAAAGAAAAGAGTCCAAAGAAGAGGACAGCACCAACTCGGCCCTACCCAGAAGAGTTGGTTGGTCCATCCCCTACTGTACCCATCCAAGTGGAAGGAGTGTACACACAGGCCCTCCTGGACACTGGAGCACAAGTGACCCTATTGTACAGGGACTTCTATGACAGATACCTGAGTCATCTGCCCATACAGAAGATAGAAGAGTTGGAGATACAGGGACTGGGAACTCAGAGTTTCCCCTATGATGGATACCTACCCATACGATTGACCTTTGACCCATCTGTGGCTGGAAAGGCTGAAGTGTTTGACACCCTGGCAGTGGTGTGCCCTCGCCCGCCTGGAACCAGCAAGACCTCCTTGATCATAGGGATAAACACGGATCTAGTCAGAAGGCTCCTGACCCCCCTTGTACAGAAGCAGAATCTTTCAGCTCCCAAGATCCATCCCATGCTGAAGGCGGCCTACCAGCGGTTGGTCCTAGAGCAGAAGACCCCAAGTGAGGGGATAGGAAGGGTATGGAGGCTTGGAAGAGAAGGAGCGGTGTTACAGCCTGGAGAGGTAACCTGCCTGAGAGCCACGGTGAAACTTAATTGGGAGCAGCCTGGCCCCTTTGTAATGTTGGAACCCGACCCAATGGAGGGTCACTCAGGTCTGGAAGTGATACCAGAAGTGATCTCATTGAAGAACCTGAAGAAGGCTAGAGGAAGAGTCCCTGTCAGTGTGAGGAACCCCACGGAGCGGCCCGTGGAGATCCCTGCCAGGATGCTTCTGGGACAGGTGAGTCCTGCTGTCCCAGTTGGCTGGTCAGAAGTGAAGGGGACGGGTGAAGGAGAAGATGTTTGGAAGAAACTCTCCATGGAAAACCCAAACCTACCTGGAGCTTGGAAGGAGAGAGCCAAGGCCCAGCTGACCAGATGGGAGAAGATTTTCTCTAAAGATGAGTTTGATGTGGGGTGTGCGAGGAGTGCCACCCATCGAATCCGCATGCAAGAGGACAAGCCATTCAGAGAAAGAGTGAGGCGAGTCCCGCTAGCAGATCTGGAGGATCTGAGGGAGCAGCTTGCGGAACTGAAGAAGACGGAGTGATTAGGGAGTCCAGAAGCCCCTATGCCTCCCCAATAGTGGTGGTCAGGAAGAAGAATGGGTCATTGAGGCTCTGCATTGACTACAGAACTCTCAACAGGAGGACCATTCCTGACCAGTACACCATGCCAAGGATAGAGGATGCCTTACAGAGTTTATCTGGAGCTAAGTGGTTCAGTGTGATGGACCTCAAGAGTGGGTACTATCAAATCCCCATGCATCCAGAAGATAGAGAAAAGACTGCCTTCATAACCCCAGTAGGGTTCTTTGAGTTCAACAGGATGCCTCAGGGCCTATCTGGAGCTCCTGCTACATTTCAACGCCTTATGGAAAGGACAGTTGGAGACATGAACCTCATAGAAGTCCTTGTGTACCTGGACGATGTCATTGTCTTTGGAAAGACTTTGGAAGAACATGAAGCCAGATTGGAGAAAGTATTGAAGAGGCTCAGTGAAGAGGGACTCAAACTTTCCCCCGAGAAGTGTCGGTTCTATCAGTCCTCTGTGAACTATCTGGGACACATAGTGTCTGAAAAAGGAGTGGCTACAGACCCTGAGAAGTTGGAGGCAGTTACTTTGTGGCCAAGACCCACAACAGTTACAGAACTTCGGTCTTTCTTGGGGTTCTGCTCCTACTACCGCAGGTTTGTGGATGGGTTTGCCCGCATTGCAAAACCCCTAAACGAACTGCTCAAGACAGAAGGAGAGGAAGATGGATTGGGGCCTAGGAAGCCCGGTGAGTCGGTTCAAGACCAATGGAACTCAAGGTGTGAAGAGGCTTTCAGAACCTTGAAGAGAAGTCTCACCACAGCCCCAGTTTTGGTCTATGCTGACCCCACTAGACCATATGAGCTACATGTTGATGCCAGCCATGAGGGCCTAGGTGGAGTACTCTACCAGGAGTATGAAGACCAGCTACGACCAGTGGCCTATGTGAGCCGGAGCCTGACCCCCTCCGAGAAGAACTACCCCACCCACAAGTTGGAGTTCTTAGCCCTTAAATGGGCAGTAGTTGACAAGTTGAAAGACTATCTGTATGGGGCCGAGTTTACTGTAAAGACAGATAACAACCCCTTGACCTATCTATTCACCACCGCCAAGTTGGATGCAACTGGACACAGATGGTTGGCGGCGTTGTCTGGATTCAATTTCAGCCTCAAGTACAGACCAGGGGCTGGAAATAGAGATGCAGATGCCCTGTCCCGAAGGTCCCATGTCATGGTCGATGATTGGGAAGACTGGACCCAAGTGGCACCAGAAGGGGTGCGAGCCCTTTGTCAAGGGGCTGAACTCCAAGCCAGAGGAGGATCCAGAGCCGAAGAGATAGGAGTTACCACAGTGGGAGTCCCAAAGTGTTACTGTGGGGTAACTCAATTAGAAGAAGAGTGCCTACCGAAGCTGTCCAAGAAAGAGTTAAGGTGTGACCAATTGGAAGACCCCATGGGGAAATTGGTCCTGGAGGCACTGGAAGACAAGAGTCCAGAGGAACTTCGACTTCACCCTTCCAAAGAAGCTCGCTTACTGAGGAGAGAGTTGGACAAATTACAGGTGCATCAGGGAGTGGTCTACTGAAGGGGCCCCTCTGATAGCTCAGAAGATAAGTGGCAGTTGTTTCTCCCAGAGAAGCATCGGGAGACTGTGCTGGTTGCCTTACATGACCAGCATGGTCACCTGGGAGCAGAGAGAACCTTCCAACTTGTCAGAGACCGGTTTTATTGGCCCTGCATGAGGGCCGAAGTGGAGGAGTATTGCCATTCCTGTGCAAGATGCATCCAGAGGAAGACTTTACCCCATCAAGCTGCCCCAATGGGCCATCTACAGAGTCAAGGCCCAATGGATCTGGTATGCATTGATTTTCTCTGCCTCAAACCCGATTTGAGTGGATTGGGAAATGTTCTGGTGGTAACCGACCATTTCACCCGTTATGCTCAGGCTTTCCCAACCAAGGACCAGAAGGCCTCTACGGTAGCCAAGGTACTTTTGGAGAAGTACTTTGTTCATTATGGACTACCACAAAGAATCCATTCAGACCAAGGAAGGGACTTTGAGAGTCGCCTGATCAGGAAGCTACTAGATTCTCTGGGAGTGGAGAAGACTAGAACTACACCATATCACCCTCAAGGTGATGCCCAGCCTGAAAGGTTCAACAGGACCCTATTGAACATGTTGGGAACTTTAGAAACAGAGAAGAAGCAACATTGGAGTCAACACATATCAGCTCTGGTGCATGCCTACAACTGCACCACAAGTGATGTGACAGGTTTCTCCCCTTACCGTCTTATGTTTGGGAGAGAAGCAAGATTGCCAGTGGATTTGGCCTTTGGCATTTCCTTAGATCATGCCTCTGCTGCCTCCCACAAAGGATATGTGGACAGACTGAGGCACAGTTTGAAGATAGCTTATGAAAAAGCTCAGGCGGCCTCTGATCAGAGGGGGGCCCGAAACAAGCGGAACTTTGACCTGAAGGTTCGAGTACAGGACCTACAGCCTGGGGACCGTGTACTGTTACGCAATCTAGGGATCCCTGGAAAACACAAGATTGCTGATAGATGGAGATCAGAGCCATATATCATCTGTAGAAAACTTCCAGGATTGCCTGTCTACAAGTTGAAGCCAGAAGGGAGAGTGGGGCCTTTGAAGACCTGGCATAGGAATCACTTGCTCCCACTCACTGAAGCAGTCAGAATACCTCCAGCAAGAGACGTACCTGAATCTGTTTCCATTCTGGATACCCCCAGGCCTAACACTTGGTCCCAGACCTCCCGAGCTAGGGATGGACAGGACCCCCAATCAGCAGAAGAAGAAAGAGGAGAACTTGAGTGGCTATGGCCTTCCTCAACTCCAGGAAATTCCGCCATAGATCTTCCACTTACTGAGGATGTGGAAGATAACACATTGAACCCAGAAGCTACAGAGTTTGTTCCATTCAGTGTTGTTCCTGAGTGCTGGGAAGATATCCCTGGTCTCTACTCAGAAGAAGAAGAAGTAGATGTTCCAGAACTAGAGATGTTGCCAGAATGTGTTCCTGAAGAAGTCCCAAGAGAACAGAGAGCTCGCAGAGTTGTGAGGCCTCCCAAGAAGTTGACTTACCCCCAAATGGGAGAAAGTTCAGAGGACTCTGTTACCACAGCAAGGAGAAGTGCTGAACGCCCTGACCCATCCACTGTTCATTTGGTGGAGGGCAACCCCAGCTCACTCTCTGGCACAGTTAGACAGGTCGCCCACACTGAAGTGGCCTGTAGACAGGACAGCTCCCCATCTTATGCTAATTGGTGGGAGGCTCCTCTGTCTGAATTATGTGAACGTGTTGTCTCAAAGAAAGCTTGTAGATTGAACAATGTCTTTGGGGACCAAAGATTCAAAGTGGGGGGAGTGTGTAGACTACATTCCCCATAATTCCCCAGGCTCCCGGGAGGCTGTTTATTTCCGCCCGAGAGGCTTCTGGGGGAGGTGATAAAAGGGAAGAGGAGAGACCGCCTCTTCCTCTTCTGACTGGGCTGGTGACGCAGAGACTTGCAAGTGAGGAGACACCTGTGCGGACCGAGACTGCTGAAGGCCTGAAGCCTGGGCCTTGCAGCAGGTGGAGAGAGACTCTCACCCCTCAGAGTCAGCAGCAGCGGAGCGGAGACTTTTCCCTACAGACGGTCGGTCGGAGAAAGGACCGGAGCGCAGGGGCTGTGACGGAGGAGGCCGGACGCCGCCATTGGAGGTCCCGGAGCTGAGGACGGTACCCAGGAGTGGTGAGCGAGCTGAAAGGCTCATCCTACATTGCTACATACACTTCTATGCCTATTGAACTGCCAAGGCACAATTTACCTCAGAGCAGTAGATGTTTCTTTCTGTGGATTACAAATACACCATTTAAAGCTACATGTGCACCACCTCTACAGTTCTCTTGCCGGTGAAGAATACTGTATGTTCTCAAGGACTGAGCTCTATTGCTAGGGATCAGGCCTGGTCCGTTAGGTAGGCGCAGATAGATTTATTGCACCTCAGGGGTGCATAGCAGACGGTCGCTACACTTGGCGCTCCGTTCCCCATTGCTAGTTTGATACATATATGTGTACATGTTAAAGTGCATATTGCAGGGACCTGCTAATGTGTTGTAAGTCAAATGTTAAATGCATGTTACTATTCCTTTTCTTACTGCCAAAGTAAAGCCAGTTATTCTTATCTCAGCAGTCTGCTTGTGAGTTTGAGTCCATTACACTTAGAGTATAAGTGATATTTATATGTGCCTAGATACATACCCCTTGATTAACTGTGCCAGAGCGGGTAGAGCAAATTGCCGGGGGGTTGGTGGAGCTGTACTCAGGGACCCAAAACAAACCAGCGGCCCTCTTAACTGGGGGTATCGCTACAGATTTTTATGGGACAGGTTTCCACACACGTCCTGGGTGTCTATGGGGAGCAACTGTGACATTGTACCCAGTGGCTAGGGGATTTCCCTTGCCAAGATCAGAAAATGACAGATGGTTGCAGCTGTAAGATTAAGGTAAGTATATATCAGAGGCAAGGGAGGATTGGTAAATTTACCAAGACAGCTACAGTTGCTGTATTTTTTATGACAGTACAATGAAGCCTTAGGGCAAAAATATAATTACCAAAATACACAATGTTAAATAACCCATCAGTGGAACCTCTTACATGTAACATGCTTCTGAGTAAAATATTCTAAACTCACCTCAACAGATGCATATGCTGCTCACAATTTTACTAGTGCTAGTGAGTGCCTCAAAAATGCAGCACACATCTCAAAACATGAACGGGATCTACTGAAAAACATGGTCTTGTTCTGTAAACCAATTTACACTTTGATTCTCTTTGTGGCACCTCTTACAAGCTAAAAAGACCTGTTTATTTTTTTGACAGCAATTACACTCAGATCACAAAGTATTATACTGTTCTATATGTTATATATAGAAAAACTAGTCAAGTCACAGCTGTACTGTCTGCCAGGTTGATGTGTTATCACAAGTAGCAATTGCTTTTTAGCAACTTTTGAAGGTTCGCTTTGAAACTAGATGTAAGCTTTCATTAGAACATGTGTTTAAAAAATACAGAATTTCTGGCCTTCCTAATTAAGACACAAAAAAAATGATAATAAAATAACCCCAGAACTCTTTCTTTTTACAGAGGAATGGATAGAGAGCCATCATGAAGAAAAATCCTCAGAGACCCAGAACCCGAGAGTGTAAAAATGCAGCTTTTGGATCTATGACTAGTACTATTACATGTTGGTATGTGCAGAACAGCCCATGGTAAAGAGAGGTTGTCAAGCACATGAAAATCACATAGCTGTTAACTGCCCCTCTTCTGGAAGTAAATTCCTTTGTCCCTCTTTACTCCTTAATTTAACCTCTTTTTTTGTCCAATGTATAGACTAATTATTCAAATTAATGTTTTAAAGTGGTTGCCAACCTCAGGCATGGAATATGAACAAAGCATATCCCTCTATATAGTGTGTACTTGTCTCAAAGTGTAATTTCTATCTTCTGCTTTGTTCCTCTGCTATCGGTATAGATCACTTCTGACAGTGGTGACAGGGGAGGGACCCCCAGCATGAGGACAGCCTCAGCTCTGTTCCTGTGAGCTGTGTGAAGAGGGGAATGTCTCTTCCCTCCAATCAGCTCTCAGCTCTGCATAGGGGAACTTCAGCTCTCCACCCCCTTTTTCTGCACTCTCAGACAATCTTATAAATTCAGCACTTTGAATGGATGTAGAGACGATTGCTGATAGGCAGATACAACTTATGTATGAGGATTGTTTAATCTCTGTGTATCCCCTGTGGAATGCTCCTTCACTGGGTATATGTAAGGTTTTACAACCACTTTAAATAAACAAAAGTGACATAACAAGCACTCTTTTACAACCTCTAAGCTTTTACTGTTGTAATTTTGAAAACAATTTTGTGTCCAGTTTTTACAGCAATAATTGACAACTGAGAAAATGAGTGCATGGACGATTCTGATCTTAATTTTGAGTGTCATTTCTAACTTCCACACATATGTTTTTTCTTTGCCGCAGGCAGTGTTGGTCATCTTACTTTAAAAAAGTAATTAGTTAAGTTACAAATTACTTCTCCCAAAAAGTAATTGCGTTAGTAACTCAGTTACTACATTGGAAAAGTAATTAGTTACGCAGCAAAGTAACTGACTTTTTTTAAAAATATTCTTTACGTGTAACTAAGGGGCGGGTCTAGTATTACTGTAACCAAGGGGCGCATTTATTATTATTGTTATATATCGTGTAACCAAGGGGATGCTCTATTATTACTCTAACCAAGGGGCAGATCTGTTATAGCGTGTAAGCAAGGGGCGGGTCTATTATTATTATATTGTGTAAGGGGCGGATGGCTACAGAAGAGGGCGAATGTTAAATTAATGGGCAGAGCTCGATATATAACAATAATAATAAATGCCCCCCTTGGTTACAGTAATACTAGACCCACCCCTTACTTACACGATAGACACCCCTTGCAGAGTAGCACGAGCATCGGGAGCGTGCGGCATCGCCTCGTACAATTACATGTTAACTGCACCTGCGCGGTGTAGAGTTCACTCAGGGCTGTTTAGGTTCGGCAATTTTCGGAAGCTCCGTAGTCCTTCAAACTGCGCAAGCCCTGCGCCCGCAGTATCCGGCGGGGGAACTTTTTCGGCAGGACACCGGAATTACACTACTGCCATCTAGTGGTGGTAGATGTAATTGGGGTAACTAAGCCAAAGTAATGGGAACTGAGTTACCATGAGGCGAAAAGTAATCAGTTAGATTACTCGTTACCCTCTAAAGTAACTGCGTTAGGTAACTCAGTTTATTTTAACTCAGTTACTTACATCACTGGCCACAGGGTATACCACAGTCAAACCAGGACTAGAAAATTTTAAAAGCTCGTTAGACTGGAATGTTTTCCAAAAGTTGCTTATATACATTGTACCATCATCCCAACTAAATATAGAAGATAAAGAGATATTGGAGATACGGGACTGTCAAGGGTACACAATCACAACCGTGTGCATGTATGATAAAAAGTAGTTATTTTATTGACATAGAAAATAAAAGAATATATTTTTATGGCTTTGTGTACAACAGTACAGATATCATAGTTCAAGGGTTATGCATACATTCCCAATTAGAACACAACATATGGTTATACTGAGAGTACATAAGTCATGATACTTGTCCATTAGTTCTCAACATGTTTCGCCAGGTAGGCTTCTTCAGGAGACAAGCATAAAGTACAAGTGAAATGGTAAAGGTTTTTGAGGGTATTTTTTTGTTCTAAGGTATGCATATGAGACAAAGCATAGTTTAGTATATGGAAAAAACAAAATTATTTATTTACAATTCAGCTATATGAACATATAATGATAATTACGTCATAGTGGGGTCCCCAAGTATGTGTGCAAACTCTTACCTCCAATATCAGAGAGTCTGCACATTCCCAGAGTGACAAAGAAAAGCTAGGACAGATTCGCAACAGAGTCTTCCTCCAAGTGGGTCCATACAGGGCTATACCAGATGACCAGAGCCAAGAAATATGGCTGGGGACCCCGTAGGGGGAGAGTGAAATTCCTATAGTTGCTGAATTTAAATTGGCACAGGGCCTGTAGAGTACAAAAAGTACTTATTTAGTATTTACACAATTTATTGCATTTTAGCCAAAGTACAAGAGGGTGGCTTGATTGGGCCCGATATTTTGTCAAACCAAACCTACCTCTCTGGCAACTCATGAAGAAAAATCAAAAGGAGGCCCGGGTCTACCTTCAAATGAAGGGAAGGAACCAGATCTGTCTTAGTGTTGAATAGTGTCATAAAATGACAAAATAGTTCTGTGGGTACATAGAGGGAAAGAGCTCCAGTAAGATTACAGAAATCTAAGTTCATATCGCTATACCCCCCGTGATTTTAATCCCCCCTACCTTGTAGTGGAGTGTATAAAACACCAGGGTATGTTGTTCCGGTGATTTGTCTGCCAATGCAGATAACCCCATATGGGGACAAAGTTATACCGACCAATTCCTATGAGTTAGATATAAGGATATATGAAAATGAATTTGTTAGCAATTTGCTTAGACAGCAATTTCTCTGTATGCCAAAGAGTATAGTCTGTATATTTACCTATTGTTCCGGTTCACAGTGTTCCCCGAGCCTCCCAGCTTCACCACAGTCTGACAAACTGTCAGACTGGGTTTAAGTAGTCTCCCCCCGTGGCGCCAAATGCGCGGCGTGTGACATCACGCCGCGCTGATGTCACGTGGACGTTTGGCGGGAATTGATGCGGCCTCTGACGCCCAGGAACCGGAAATCCTCCAATGCATGGAACCCTTCCGGTTCATAGTTCAGCCGAGGCCTCCCCCGGACATCCTCTGCTGACAATAGAAAAGAGCCTATGTCAGAGAGGAGTCCGTAAGGGATCAGATGTATGTTGCCGCGACTGCTGGGCATGGCCAGCACCGCAGAGCAACCCCCGATCTGGGTGCAAGGGGGGGGGAAAACAAACCACCACCAAATTATGGTGGCGGGTACAACCCCACCCTGCATCCAGAGAAGTCCATACGGGTCCCCAAAGCCCAGAGCTCAAAGCCATATGGGTCCCCCTGCATGACGATGTTATATAAACCCCTTGTGGACCAAAAATGCTACCAATCTGTCCAAGCAATTAAAGAAAAATGAATATAGAATTGAAAATGAAAATAAAAAATAAGAAGAAAAGGGGAAAAGAAGGAGAAAAACCATAAGGTGAAGAAAAAAAAAAAAAGATTAAGAAAAAAAAAAAAAAAATTATTTAATAAGCATGACGTCTCATATACGAATGTTCAGTACAAAAATTATACTTTTAATTATGACATCAACATACATTAGAGCAACAGTGTGCCCCAGAATTGGGTCACTGTGATTCCATCTTTAAGTATGAATGTGTATGATTATTTGAACAATACAAAAAAGATTATATAAACACTGTTATATGTAATTCTACCCCTACGCAGAGGGGAGAATTTAAAGGGCGAGCACACCCTGGGTCCAAACGGGCGAGTCGAGTAGAGCCCCTCATGAAGATGGAAAACAAAGGGACCCCTACACTCTATCAGATCCCGGCTCCAAATCTAGGCACGTCAAAGGGGGAGAGAAAGAAAGGGGGGGCATACAATTTTTAGACAGTTAAAGAAGAATCAAACAGAGTTGGATCTCTATTTGAAAGAATCCCCCATATATACGAAGAAATTAGGGGGAAAGAAAAAGGTTTCATCCTATATATAATTAAAGGAAGGGTTTAAAACTGATCCCCTCATTAAGGCCCGGATGTCGGGTCGCTTTTAATAAGTAAATCCATCTGGTTTCGATTTGCAATAGTTTCTTATTTAAATAGCCCCCCCGTTCTTGTTTGGGTAAGTGTTCAAGACTAAAGAATCTAACATAGTCAAGATTAAATTTGTGATATAAACCTACATGACGACTGATAGGTGTCTCCATTTTGTGCTTGGAGATAAGGGATACATGGTCTCTTATGCGGCAAAAAAGTGGGCGTTTGGTTTTCCCCACATAAAATGCTCCACATAAGCATTTCATCAAATATACTGATCCCACGGTTGACAGTTTGTTCGATATTTTGGAGTCCAAGTTTTTCCATCTGGTAAGTCTATACTTTTACCCTCTAAAATGAAACGACAAAAGTTGCATTTACCGCAACTGTATGTTCCTGGGGTCTGTTTGGTGTTTTTCTGCTCATTTGTGTGATGACTGCTCACAAGCGTATCACGCAAGGAGCGTGATCTTCTATATGTGATTTCGGGATATGGTTTGATATACTTTGAGATTTTTTGATCAGTGGATAAAAGGTACCAGAACTTTTTGTATATGTTGCGTACCTTATTATGTTGTCTGTTATATTTGGTAATAATGCGTGTACTTTCCTGCGTCTTCGCTCGTCTAGGTTTATAGAGCAGAAGCTGTCTGTTTATGCCCACCACCTGATTGTAAGCCCTCCGCAGGCATGTTTTGCTGTATCCTCTCAGGAGGAGGCGATCACATAGAAGATTTGCCTCCCGCTGAAAGTCAGCGAAATGTGTACAGTTCCGCTTGATTCGTAGGAACTGGCTATAGGGAATGCTTCTAATCAATTTCTCAGGATGTGAGCTGCTAGCATGCAACATACTGTTGCCTGCTGAGGCTTTTCTGTAAAGGGTGGAACATAATGTTCCCTTCTCATCAACATAAAGTTCCACGTCTAAAAAAGTAATCCTTTTCTGATCATAGTTAAAAGTAAATTTTAAGTTGTATTCATTAATTTGTAGTTCATCAAGAAAAACCGTGAGGTCCTCCTTAGATCCTGACCATATCATGAGGACGTCATCAATGTAACGGCTCCATGATATTATTTTACTAATAGACTCAATCCCACTCTCATCCGAAAACAGGTCTCGCTCCCACCCCCCCCCAGGTACAGGTTCGCGTATGAGGGCGCGCATTTTGCCCCCATAGCGACACCCTGCACCTGGAGGTAGTGGGAGCGCTTGAACACAAATATATTGTGCATCAGAATGAAGCTGAGAAGCTCCAATACAAACTCATTGTACTTCCATGAGTCAATGTCTCTTTCCATCAAGAACTCACCTATCACCTCGACACCTTTTTTGTGTGGTATCGAGTTATAGAGAGCCTCTATGTCAATGGCCACCAGCCACGCATTTGTGGGTATCTGTAGGCCGTCTGTGCTTTTTAGAAGTTCTATGGTGTCCTTTACATATGAAAATAAACATTTAACGTGTGGATACAGATACTCATCAACCAACTAACTGGCTTTCTCTGTTAAGGATCCACAGCCTGAAATTATGGGGCGGCCTGGTGGGGACGTTAAGCTCTTTGTACCTTTGGCAAGGCATAAAAGGTTGGGGTGGTAAATGTAGTCATGTCTAAAAACTCAAAAGTTTTAGCATCTATGGTGCCATTCAAATGGGCCTTCATTATTATTCCTCTATATTTGTTCATATAGTAGTTTACATGTGAGGCTGGGGCCATTCTGTACCATACCTTGTTTGATATAATGTCTAAACACATCTTTTCGTACTTCTCTATATCCAATATGACCAAATTGTCGGACACCCTTGTCGGATGGTTTGATTACAATATTGCTATTTGATTTCAAATTATGTAACGCTTCTTTTAGGTCTTTTCGAAGGTTGGTTCGGGGTCCACCCTTCCAGTTGGTGGATTCTATTTCCTTTGTGACCTGTATCACAAAGGCCCAAATGTTGGAATTGCCTTGCAGGATAGGAAAAGATTTCGATTTGGGCTTATAAGTTTTAGGGGTACCAAAAGTTGGGGCACCGGATCCGGAGGGACCCGTGGGGCGCAAGCAGGGAGGAGGAAAGGTGACCCCCAGTTAGATAAGAGAGGGGGGAGAGTTGGTAAAGGTCCAACCCTCCTCCTCCGGATTGCTTTCGTCCCACAGGTCCATCAGGTCCTGTAGGGCCCGAAGGTCTTCAAAAGTAATGCCCTCCATATTGGCGTTGTTCTGTTCACCAAGTGGGGCATTGGATGATGTTTTGTCATAAATGACCTTATACATCAGGCGACGTGCAAACAGGTGAAGGTCTTTGACCAACTCGAATCTGTCTGCATCTTCGTCTGGGCAAAATGTAAGACCTAATTGCAATACTTTGGCCTCATTGTCCGAAAGTGGATATGAGGATACATTTATAATGTCAAATTTGTCCCGACTCTCCAAAATTGGAGGGTCGGGACCAATTATTTTAAAGGCTGATTAGATTTCTTCATCGGAGTAGTTGTCGGTAGACTGCGTTTGCGATCACTAGAGGTGCTAGAAAAAATGGGAGCCGTTTTAACATCTATATGGGGTGGTGGTCCCTGTGCGGTTCCCTGTAGGGGGGGTCCCGCCACCAGAGAGATAGAGTCAATGTTCCTAGTGGGAGTAGTTAATGACACTAAAGAATGGTTCAAGGTGCTATTGGACAAAGTCGTATTAAGAGTAGTACTGTTTTTGCTTTGTTGAGAGCGTATTTTCTTATCCTTACTATTTATTTTATCTGATCGTGGTCGGCTTTGTGAGCTAGTTTCACTGTCCTTCTTCCTTTTACGAATAGCTCCTTCATGTTGTGATTTGTCTTTACGTAGAACTATGGGTGCAAACGAGGTTGAGGAAATGGATGATGTATCCAATTCCCCAAGATCCAAATTAGGTGGTTGTAGGCCCTGATTTAAATTTGCCCTTCTTGAGGGATATTTGCTTGGTTGATTCCACCTATATGCCTGTTCATAAGCGTATGCTTTCTTATCCCGTTGATATTTATTTTCCTTTGATTTGATTATGCCTGTAGCGTATTTTGTTAGGTGATCCCTAAGTTTTTTATCTTTTTCTATGAAACTGGCATGAGGTCCCAAATTGGCATGCTCCGCCTGCCACTTGAGGATCTCAAGGTCCAGTTCAACAATATCACTGTCATATTGTTCACTGAGGATCTGCATCATCTGCAGAGAACAAGTCTGCAGGTTTTCTTCCCAAATTTTTTTGATGTTTGGTTCTATTTTCTTGATATTCGGGAAAATTTGTATACGAAGTCCCCAAGGTACTATCATATTCAATCTATATTTATCAAAAAATTCCTTATGCCAAAAGAGGCGAGTCTTTTTTTCGACCATCCGCTGAAGACCAGAAAAATATGTACTCACATCCGCCTCACTGATATCTTCCTTGGAACGAAAAAGGTTAACGCCCGTCACAAAGCCCTCCCAGGCTTGACCACAGTAATCTGTCATAATGATAAATGTTATTACACTTACCCACTTGTTTCCTCCCTTTGTAGGTGTGAGTCACCTGAAGTGCAAAGGTAGGCCTACGGGATAGAGTGTCAGGGCGTACCCAGCTCAGTCCCACCCGTGTGCCCAGAGTGTGCTCGTCATAAAGGATATACAAAAAGACAAATATTTAAAGATTAGTATCAATATTTTACAACATATTTAGTATTGCTAACATTCATATTTTTACAAAAAAACACCCTCCAGTCAAATTAAGACTATGGAGGTGTTAATTTATAATTTAGTTAATCTAAAGATAGAAAACAGACATAGCTAACGAAAAAAGGTATCATGGGTGTTTTGACCACCCTGGGTATAGAAATTTTAAAAGCTCGTTAGACTGGAATGTTTTCCAAAAGTTGCTTATATACATTGTACCATCATCCCAACTAAATATAGAAGATAAAGAGATATTGGAGATACGGGACTGTCAAGGGTACACAATCACAACCGTGTGCATGTATGATAAAAAGTAGTTATTTTATTGACATAGAAAAGGACTAGAAAAGGATGAACACTGTCTGAGGTTGATTCTAGTATAAGGCAACCCTATTCACAGAAGCAGGTTTAATAGTCAAAAGTAATGCCATGTACACACGAGCGGATTTTACGTCTGAAAAATCTTGGATGTTTTTTCTGACGGTTTTCTGCTCAAGCTTGGCTTGCATACACACGGTCATACAAAAGTTTGCTGAACTTTCTACTGTCAAAAACGCAGTGACGTGGGAATTTGGCCAGCAAAAGTCCGATGGAGCATACACACGGTCGCATTTTCCGACCAAAAGCTCTCATCAGTCTTTTGCTGGCCGAATTTCCGATCATGTGTACGGGGCATTAGTCCATACCGGCTATATGTGTATAACCATAAAGGTAACTGGGGCTGCTTGCATGTTTTAGGTCTGGTTGTAAAAATTCTAACACAAATATAAAATAACCAAAATATGATTATTTGCATCAGTAGGTTAAGTTTCTAAACGTTATTTAAATGCTTATGTGGACAGAAATTGTCAAAATGAAGGTGTTCCTTTACATCTTTCCTTCAACAGCAGGGGTTACACATGATAAAAGGCTTAATTCGCTATAGCCATAATAAGCTATAACTTGTCATAATGATTATTATCTTTAGCAATGAGAGGCAATAGTAGCTGAAGATGGGTGGAAATAGCAGTCAATATGGCAAATGACACATGCATTATAACTTAGTGAATTGAGACTAATGCAGCAGATTTTATAATGTCTTCTCGGTATATATGGTTCTAGCTTTTTAGTAAGGCTCCCTTGTTAAGCATGAGTAGTATTAAAAATATGGGACATCATGCTCCCTTTTGTTATTAATCCTATAGTTTTAAAATAAAGGGCTGCTGAAATAATATGTTCAGGTAATACATTTGCCCTCTTTTGTGTGATGGGAAAGAAGTTAATACTGTATACAGGGCAAAGCACCCTGAAAATCTCTGGGCTTAGTCTCTGCGTTCACCTCTGAACATCCCTGGCAAGATTACTAACAAAATTCATATATTTTTTTTTTTTTAATATAAATTAGATTAAACCTGTCATAAAAGAAATATGGGGACTACCATTGCTGACTCCTAAAAATATTTAGTCTCCGGCTAGTGTTCTGAGCCACTAGCTTTAACCACTTGACCACTGGGCAGTTAAACCCCCTTCCTAACCAGACCAATTTTCAGCTTTCGGTGCTCTCACACTTTGAATGACAATTACTCCGTCATGCAACACTGTACCCAAATGAATTTTGTGTCCTTTTTTTTCACACAAATAGAGCTTTCTTTTGGTGGTATTTGATCACTGCTGGGTTTTTTTTTTTGCGCTATAAATCAAAAAATACTGAAAATTCGGTAAAAAAAATAAAATAAAAATTCTTTGTTTCTATTAAAAATTATTGCAGAGTATTGGCGAGTATTGGCAGAGTATTGGCGATTATTGGCAGAGTATTGGCGAGTATTGGCAGAGTGTTGGCAAGTATTGGCAGAGTATTGCAGTGTTGCACAGTATTGGTAGAGTATTGCACAGTGGTGGCAGAGTATTGCACAGTGGTTGCAGAGCATTGCACAGTGGTGGCAGAGTATTGCACAGTGGTTGCAGAGCATTGCACAGTGGTGGCAGAGTATTGCACAGTGGTGGCAGAGTATTGCACAGTGGTGGCAGAGCAATGCACAGTGGTTGCAGAGCATTGCACAGTGGTTGCAGAGCATTGCAGTGGTTGCAGAGTATTGCACAGTGGTTGCAGAGTATTGCACAGTGGTTGCAGAGTATTGCACAGTGGTTGCAGAGTATTGCACAGTGGTGGCAGTGTATTGCAGGCACTGATCAGTGCTGTGGGCACTACACATCCAGCCCACCGCGCTGGTCCCGTCTCTTCCCCTTTCCGCTTCTCCCCTCACTGTACCGATCGGGAATACCATCAGGTAGGTTAAAGGATGAGGCGCTAGTATTGTCCAGTGAATCAAATTAATACAAATACAAAATAAATAGCAAGCTAAAAAAATGATGAATCCAAATTATGAAAGTAGTGATGCTCCAATTAGTTTTCTAGTTCTTCAATAGATGGATGGCCACTCACCAGAACACTTTGACCCCTTTTTAAAGGAAGGTCAAACAGTGCTTCTGAAATAACAACAGATTCCACTAACAGCACAGTTTCACTCCACTGCCCCCTCGAGATGAAACTAGGATAGGAAAAATGACTCCACAAGAGACATAGGGAAAGGTCTCATAGTGTAGTCATTTTATTGGACAAAAATATATGACAACAGCAAATGGCGATTACACTCACATGTTACAGTGCCCAATTTGGGCACTAGGTGTAATCAGCATATGCAAGCCGGCTAGTCCTAGAGGGATAGCGTCTCTCCTAAGGCCAGAGCCTAGATTTGATGTGGGGTGAGGACCTGGAATGGCTGCTCCAACATATGTTTTGCCATATTGGACCTGGAATGCGCATCTCTCCTGAAGACGCCAATACAGCAAAACATAATGTGCTGTGGCACCTTAATGCACACATTAAGCTCGGTGAGAGCTATAAGACATCAAACAAGAAAAAGAAAACAAACAAAAAAGATATAAGCATCTAGGTCAAAGACAGATATGTATCTAGATAATGGACTGTGTAGAGCAAACCATCTAAAGGCTATAGCCATTTTTCTCCTGATTACAACTAGAAATGCATAGCATAATTATACAACATATATATATATATATATATATATACCATGGGATAAGGGGGTAGTATACTGGGTGGCAAACAGAAATCAGCAGAGGAATGGAATCTGGGGGGGGGGGGCAGAGACATCACCATGGACCAGAAAGGTGTAATTAACTCACATTGCCCTAATATATGGTAAAGGATATCTCTGGTTTTACCACATCTCCAGCAAAGAGGGGACAAGGTGGGATCATAACGGTGCATGATTTCTGGTATCCTGTACCAGAAGAACAATATTTTGTACGCTGTCTCTCTCTGCGCCACGCATTGGAATATTTTGGAGGTGGAGGTCCAAATTCTGTTCCATTGAGGGATAGAGATAGGCTTTTGTATGATTTGGGACCATTTTTGCATGTAGGTATGGAGATCATCAGAAAGTGGGGATGATTCCTGAAGTATTTGATAGATCGCATAAATCAATCGTGTTCGATGAGAGCCTTGGGAACAGATGAGTTCAAAGGTCATTGGTTTAGGTAAGATAAGGGTAGGAGAAAGAACTGATAGGTAATAACTTATTTGGATGTAAGAGTAGTGCAAAGTTTTGGGGAGTTGATACTGGACTGGAGGTTAGCAAAGGTTTGGAATTTACGGATAGCTGGGTGGGCAAAGTGGCGAAGTTGAAACAGGCCAGCTTGTACCCAGGGGACCATACGGGAATGAGATAGGCTGTCTGGGTGTAGTGGGTTGAAGAGTACATTAGATAGTGGGGGGCATGGCGAAGAGAGAGAGAACTTAGTGATACAAGTGCGCCATATCCTTAACCACTTGCCTACCAGGCACGAACACCCCCTTCCTGCCCAAGCCATTTTTCAGCTTTCAGCGCTGTCGCATTTTGAATGACAATTTCACAGGCATGCAACAATGTACCCATATAAAAATGTTATCATTTTTTTCCGCACAAATAGAGCTTTCTTTTGGTGGTATCTCATCCACTCTGCGATTTTTATTTCTTGCGCTATAAACAAAAGAAGAGGGACAAGTTTGAAAAAACGCAATATTTGTTACTTTTTGCTATATCCAATATTTTTTTTTAAAACAATTTTTTTTCTCAGTTTAGGCCGATATGTATTCTTCTACATATTTTTGGTAAAAAAATATCGCAATAAGGGTATATTGATTGGTTTGCGCAAAAGTTATAGCATATACAAAATAGGGGTAAGATTTATAGCATTTTTGTTTTTAATTTTTTTTACTAGTAATGGTGGCGATCTGCAATTTTTATCGTAACTACGATATTGCAGCGGACAGATCGGACACTTTTGACACATTTTTGAGACCATTCACATTTATACAGAGATCCATGCTATAAAAATGCATTGATTACTGTATAAATGTGACTGGCAGGGAAGGGGTTAACACTAGGGGCGCTGAAGGGGTTAATATGTTCCCTACGTGAGCGATTCTAACTGTGGGGGGAGGGGACTGATTGGGGAAGGAGACCGATCGGTGTCCCTATGTACAAGGGACACACCATTGTTCGCCTCTCCTCTGACAGCACGTGGATCTGTGTGTTTACACACACAGATCCACGTCCTGCTCAGTTACTTGGCAATCGCGGGTGCCCGGCGGACAGCGCGCGCATGGGGTCCCCAGCAACGCACACCCCCTAGTGGCCGCAAACAAAATCACGTCATATGACGGCGGTCCGGAACAATAGGTTCTTTGTCCCACCGTCATATGACAGTGGGCGCGCGGGAAGTGGTTAATGTGAACAACATAGAATGTAAACATAAACTATGGAATTTGGGGTCCTGATTCAGGGTGGACGACCAGACAAGGGAACAGGGGTGTGTGGGAAACAATGAGCCCATCTCGATTCCTGCCCATCTATTTGGTGCTACTAAGCTGGACCAGGAAACCACTGCTCAAAGGTGGGATGCCAAGTAATATTTATAACATCCGGTGGCCCCAGAGCACCCCAATGCCTAGGGGACAAAATCACAGAGCTTTGTTACTCCAGATAAAATTAAGGAACCAATGCTTGATTCGTTTTAATTGTGACATGGGGATAGGAACTGGTAGAGTCTCGAAGAGATACAGCAGTTTAGAAATGACAGTCATTTTCAGTAAATTGACCATACCTTTCCAAGCTATGGGGAGTGGGTTCCAACACTTTAACATATCACTGACATCTTTGAGCGGGGGGACATAGTTGGCCTGGTACAGAGATGAATAGGTTGGGGTGTTTTGCAAGCCTAGGTATTTGAGGGAGGAGGAGCACCAGTGGTAAGGGTTTGACTGTTGTAGTTAATTTAGTTCTGCAGGTGGGATATAGAGAGGCAGTGCTTCTGTTTTAGAGTTGTTGATTTTGTACCTGGATAAAGCCCTGAATCTTGATAATAGGATGTGTAGAGATGACAGGGATATATGTGGTTTGGTGAGAGTCAGTATGATGTCATCCACAAATAAGGATGACGCATGGGTATGCCTCGAATGTTAGGATGGGACAAGATAGCCTCTGCTAGGGGTTCTAGACAGCGGATGAAAAGTAATGGGAAAGAGGGCAACCCTGTCTGGTGTCGTTAGACATTTGGAAAGGTCTGAGACTAAAAGGAGGCAATTCAGACCTAGGATGAGGGGTTAGAATAAAGGGTTTTTAGGGCAGATATAAAGGGGCCTCGGAATCCGAAATTTGGTTAGGGTGGTGAACATGTAGGGCCAGCTTAGTCTGTCAAAGGCTTTCTGAGTGTCCAAGCTAAGGATCAGGGCAGGTCTACGTATTCTATTTAGCATGTCTATAAGGCCTATGGTGCGACTGGTATTGTCTCCTGCGTTTCTAGTGGGAACAAAGCCTACCCTCTCCTTGTCAATCATTTTGTCTGGAATTGGGATAAACGGTGGGCTGCAATCTTTGTAAATAATTTGTAATCTGAGTTTAAAAGAACAATCGGTCTATAATTATCTGGAAGGGATGGGTCTTTACCCAGTTTAGGTATGACCGAGATGTAGAAGTGAAGAAATGTGTGGTGGGGGAGCTTACCTTGTAGAAGGGAGTTGTATGGAGACAGTAAATAGGGCGTTAAGGTCAGTGAAAACGTCTTGTAGTAAGAATAAGGAAGACTGTCTGGTCCAGGGGATTTGCGTGAGGGTATATGCTCGATAGTGTTAGTCAGTTCGTCTTTGGTAATGAGGGCATTTAATGTTAATAAGTCTGTCTTGGCCAGCTTAGGTAGCTGAATACCTTCCACAAAAGTCTTGAACATCCCGTGGTCGAATTGGGGATGTAGAACAGGGATTAAACAGTTGTATAGTTTGTCATAAAAGCCACCAAAGACCCGGGTCATGGACTGTGGGCAATGCGTAGGCATACCATCCAACTGTTTCAAGTGGTCAGGAAAGAAATGAAAGGGTCTAGGGTTGAGTCTGGAGACCAACATTCTATGAGTCTTATTGGAGAACTCTTAAAATTTTTGTTTCGTCCAGAGAAGGGACTTAGCTATACCCGACATGTCCAAAGATTTTATCTGACTTCTCAATGAGGTTACTGCCTTCAGTTGGGCCACCGTGGGAGAAAGTACCAGAGAACGCTCAGCAGCTTGCAATTTAGCTAATAAAGAGGATTCTAACCACTTCAGCCCCGGAAGGATTTGCCCCCTTCCTGACTGGGCTATTTTTTGGGATACAGCACTGCGTTGCTTTAACTGACAATTGTGCAGTCGTGCAACGCTGTACCCAAATAAAATTTATGTCCTTTTTTCCCACAAATAGAGATTTCTTTTGGTGGTATTTCATCACCTCTGCGGTTTTTATTTTTTGCGCTATAAACAAAAAAGGAGCGAAGATTTTGTAAAGAACACAATATTTTTTACTTTTTGCTATAATAAATATCCCAAATTAAAAAAAAAAAAAGTTTCTTCCTCAGTTTAGGCCAATATGTATTCTTCTACATATTTTTGGTAAAAAAAATCGCAATATAAGAAGAAGAATAATCATATATTGATTGGTTTGCACAAAAGTTATAGCGTCTACAAAATAGGGGATAGATGTACAGCATTTTTATTATTTTATTTTTTTACTAATGGCGGCAATGTGCTTTTATCATGACTGCAACATTGCGGCAGACAGATCGGACAGATTTGACACTATTTTGTGACATTGACATTTATACAGCGATTAGTGCTTTAAATAGCCACTGATTACTGTATAAATGTCATTGGCAGGGAAGGGGTTAACACTAGCGGGCAATCAAGGGGTTAAATATGTTTCCTTTGTGTGTTCTAACTGTAGGGGGATGGGAATGACTAGGGAAGGAGACTGATCGGTGTTCCTATATACTAGGAACATACAATCTGTCTTCTCTCCCCTGACAGGATGTGTGTATTTACACACACACACATCCTCATTCCAGCTCTGAGAGGAGCGATCACGAGTGCGCCGGCGGACATCGTGGCTGCCTTGCACTCACTCCTCAGTGACGCAGCAGGCGCACGCCCCCTAATCCCCTTAAAGCGGCCGCCGTACAGATACAGCGATTCGCGCAGGGCAGCCATTCCGCCGCCGTCAATCGACAGCGCGCGGTCTGGAAGCAGTTAAAAAGGTTGTGTCTTTCTTCCTGCGAAAACTCACAGAAATACATTGCCCTCTGAAAAAGACCTTATGGGCCTCCCATAGAGTGGGTGCACTGGAGACAGATCCTGCATTGAGCTGAAAGTATTTGGTTAGCGCCAGGAGTTTTCCTTTGGTTTCTGGGTGGTTTAATAGGGACTCATTGAGCCTCCAATGGCATGTCTTGGAGAATGCAGTGGAGAGGGAAAGGTCTAGGGTTAGGGGAGCGTGATCTGACCAGGTGATGGGACCCAGGTCAGAAGACACTGTGTTAGGCAGAAGAGGGGCTGTCACAAAGAAATAATCTAGTCTGTAGAACATTTTGTGGGCAGGGGGGAGTAGAACGAGAGCTGTCTGCTGGTGGAGTGTTTTATCCCTCAAGCGTCAAATACATGGTGTCAATTGACGGAAGGAGAAGGCTAGGGATTGCATTGGGAGAGGTAGCTTAGTTTGGAATAGAGATCTCCTATCTCTTGTAAGGGAAAGGGCCTGGAGAAACGTTGCAACAGATCTAATGTTTCATAAATTTAAGCTGACCCGAATTTGGTGCATAAATGTTCATAAGGGTAAGAGGGCTAGACATGAAAATACATTGAAAAATTATGTATCGACCATATGGGTCCAAATGAGAGGACTGGATCTGGAAAGGACGGGAGCGTCTGACTAGCACTGCAACTCCGGCCTTGCCAGATGAGTCCGAAGCCACATATGAAACCTGGAAGTGTTTTTAAGCAAATCTTAAGGAACCTCTGGCACGGAAATAAGTCTCCTGAATCAGGATTACATACGCTTCAACGGTCTTGAACTCCTTCAGAGCCAACCATCGTTTCTTGATGGTTATGTTAAAACAATATGTCAAAATAACTCAACACACAGCCATTAATGTCTAAACTGCTGGCAACAACAGTAAGTACACCCCTAAGTGAAAATGTCCAAATTGGGCCCAAAGTGTCAATATTTTTTGTGGCCACCATTATTTTCCAGCACTGCCTTAACCCTCATGGGCATGGAGTTAACCAGAGGTTCACAGGTTGCCACTAGAGTCCTCTTCCACTCCTCCATGACGACATCACGAAACTGGTGGATGTTAGAGACCTTGCGCTCCTCCAGCTCCCGTTTGAGGATGCCACACAGATGCTTAATAGGGTTTAGGTCTGGAGACATGCTGGGCAGGTCAATCACCTTTACCCTCAGCTTCTTGCGCAAGGTAGTGGTCGTCTTGGAGGTGTGCTTGGGGTCATTATCATGTTGGAATACTGCCCTGCAGTCCAGTCTCTGAAGGGAGGGGATCATGCTCTGCTTCAGTATGTCACAGTACATGTTGGAATCCATGGTTCCCTCAATGAACTGTAGCTCCCCAGTGCCATCAGCATTTATGCAGCCCCAGACAATGACATTCATATAACCAACATACAAACAACACCCTGTATGGACACAGTTACCCAATGATGCAGTTACAGAGGGCTGGATCTAAGGTACAGAAATTGATGTCATAATATATATAAGTAGATATAAGTAGATATAAATATATCAAGTAGAAGAAGAATTTCTGATCCAGTAATGCCTCAAAAAACTTGCTCGCCGACGCGTTTCACTGAAATATTAGCTTCCTCAGGACAAAAACTGGGTATGTGCTGGTATATATTTTAAAAAAAGAGTACATGTGTAAATATTTAGTGTAGCATATATCTGAATAAGTATAGCTATGACTGTTACAACATTTCTCCAGAAGAAGTACATATACATAAAGACCAATTACATATAGACATAACAACATGCTTGCCTGGTTAACTTGTGGCTCAGGGTATGGGGGAACCTCACAGAACTAATAGACAACTAAAAAAGACAGTGTGTGTATGATAGTAAGATACACACATATCATGTGGTCTATGATATGTATCACTAGATAAAACAGAGACATATGCATTATGGACTAGGGTGCCACTGTGAAAAAATCCCCAAATCAAAAAAACGATTTATACTAGAATATCTCTCACCTGATAAGCAACGGCCATATAGAAGTATGTTAGAATATAAATCACACACAGCGGTAAGTAGTCACAGAGTCCCGCAGTTTTTTTAATAAAATACTTTTTCTACAAAGCGTATTTATTTACTTTTTCA
Source organism: Lithobates sylvaticus (assembly GCA_028564925.1). Classification (NCBI taxonomy): domain Eukaryota; kingdom Metazoa; phylum Chordata; class Amphibia; order Anura; family Ranidae; genus Lithobates; species Lithobates sylvaticus. The sequence continues at coordinate 245,370,718 of CM053027.1, forward strand.
ATTATTTGTGTGAATGAGTAACAAAGGCTACACATAGGGAGGGGAGCAGACATCTAGGGTTTGCTGGCTGAGGTCATTGACCAAATATGGTCATGACTTTACCTGGGGTGACTGCTGGCTTGTTCACAATTTGAAAATGCTGACATGCAGGCGACTGGAAACTGTAATTTAGTGGAGATAAAACTGCCATAGATTAAGGCAGGTGGTCAAAATGATTGGATCTGACCATTTAATTTGCCTGTTTAGCAAACTGTGAACAGCTGGGTTCGGGTTCAAATAATGGTTGACCAGAATTCAAATCTCACCCCCAGTGATGGACATTATAAATTTCATTTACTGTATGATGTATTGCACAATCATCACAATCATCTTTAACCAGCCCCTGTTCAACCTGTTCAATAACTACTATTATTATTATTATTATTATTACAAACATAAAACCCAATCAATAAAATAATTATTGATTGGGTTTTATGTTTGTAATAATAATAATAATAACAGTAGTTTATAACATATATAGGAAAAGAGAAGATTTCAGAAAAATGTTGTGAAGAGTCACTATAGATCAGGGGTCTCCAAACTATGGCGCTTCAGTTGTTCAGGAACTACAATTCCCATCATGCCTGGTCATGTCTGTGAATGTCAGAGTTTTACAATACCTCATGGGACTTCCGCAACAGATGGAGGGCTGTAGTTTGGAGATCAGATGATCAGAACAATTAATGTGAAAAAGCAGCCTAGCTAAATACATATGATCTGGCACATTCCTTTTACCATACAATCAACAATTTTTATTTTAATACAGTTTAGTAATTTAGGAAAAATAATTAAGGTTGAATCTGTCATTGAAGGCTTATGGTGTCTGTCGAATGTTCTAAGAAGATTCGACGGAGCAGCTAAACTGTACGACGCCGCAATTGTACATTTCCGGTCGAATGTTCCGCCTACAAGCTATACTAGAATTCTAATGTTGTATGACACTAGTAATAATTATATTTATTAATTATTATTACTAGTCAACCAACATTAGAATTCTTCTATGGGCAGAGCATTTGACCATAAATGTCCGCTCGCCCAGACTGCTTCGTCTAATCTTTATGTCAAATCTTTTCTCTCTATGTCGAATAATCTTGGACTAATAGCGTTAGGTTTGGCACATTCAACCTTTTTTGCTATTGTCTCCATAATGCCGAATCTTTTCTCTCTATGTCAAATATTTTCTCTCTATGTAGAATAATCTTGGACTAATAGAGCTAAGGTTAGGCACATTCGACCACAGGTTCGATGGACACAGATCACTATTGTCAGCGTCATGTCAAATCTCCCATCTATATCGAACTGTTGTCACAACGAAAACGAAAATAAAGCATTTGTTTATGTCAGATCTTTCGGCTTTTGGATTCTGCATGTTCGTTATCGTTCGTAAACGATAACGAAAATACCCAAAATTCAGACAAAAATGCATTCGGACAAAAACAAATGCACATGTCTAATACAGAAGCAGTTGGCTTGATTTCCAAACAAGGCCTCTAGAGAACATACAATTGTGCTGAACAAGTACATTGTGCACAGCCACGCCATCCCAGGTATGATGAAGTTTCTTGCAGCACTACATTCCTAGACAGTGACCCATTTAGTACTTGCAGCAGCACTGAAAAGCCTTAATGAACAATTGTGCTACAATTGCTTCCTGTGATCCAACTTGTGTTCCATCACAACAAAATTCCACACTGTGAATATGTGTGGTCCTCTCATCAGGGGTTTGTGAATATGCTGACCTTGATACTGGTTTTGAAGGCTTCCCCTTTTCTTTGCCCTTCCTGTATCTCAATTTACAGATTTTGACAATTTTTACCATCATTTATGGTCTATACATTTTGGCAGACTTCACCATCATACTTGTTTTTCTGACATCAGTCCTTTATGGAGATAATTGTGGTATCAATCATGTTGTGTGTGGTCCTTTTAAATACTGATTCCTCTGTTGCCCCTCACACACTATACAACACTGTTTCTGTTATATTAATGGCGCTTTACTGTGTGATCAGCATACTTTTGCATACATTGTCCATACATGATGCTTGCTGTCCACTCTGGAGCCTTCCATATGGCCCAAGGTACATACTCCTCCTTTCTCCAGTCATCTCCCCTATGGAGATACCTGTCACAGGTCTGTGGAGATTTTCCTCTGTATCATTTCCATATATCTTCCTGCTGCCCATGGGACTATTGTTCTATAGGTGTTGGCATTTTCTGTTTTTAGTGTATCACAGGTCTGTTTATTTTCACTTTCAGCACATTTATTTGGTGATTTTACACTGGGTTTATGTCTGTTTTGGGACTTGTCTCTTGCATCTCTTGTTTTGCAGCACCTTCCTTGTACTTTTTCTCATACATTGAACTATGTAACATTTTCTCCCAGCCCTGATTCAACTTGGGTGGCTAACTTGTCTAGACAGCATGATGCTCTGTCATGCTTTTTTCTTGTCTCTGGTCCTCTTAGTGCCTGAGTTTGGCACCATCATTCACTTATGTCCATTTTGTATGTACTAATTTGTTGTTGTTTTTCTGTGCTTTCAATTTGGACATTTTCCCACCATTTTTTAGCTGGAACTTTTACCTTTGCACATGATGATGTCATCACATGTGGGCAATATTGATGGGAGGGTGTTTTAGGACATATGTTATTTTGTTTCACTTTACAGTTGTCCTGAGGAAGACAAGCTTGTGCCTCATTGAAATATTGAAATAAAACAATATCACCATGTCTTTAACTTTCAAGCCCATTTAATGTCACCTTTTCTTTTGAACTATACAGTAGTTACTTCATGCTTTGCTGAGTACCTGGGCCTTTTTTTTACTCTTGGATATGTATGCAGTGGCAATTTATGAATTACACACGATAACATATATAATCCCCCTAGCTTTGCAGTTTACAACGTTTCTACTCCCCACAGGATCCCCCAGAAAGTAAAACAAATGCGGATCTTGCAAATACTGTCAGTATATAGAGAACAGTAACAACTTTTTTAAAGCGGAAGTAAACCCATCGATTTAACAGTTTAAAAAAAAAAAAAGGCATGCCGGAAATGCTAACTGCACATTGGCTGTGCTCTCAACCAAACAGTCAAACCATCCAATGGCTGGTGTCATAATGGATCACATGTGCAGCACTGTGGCAGTTGAAGATTAAACAGAGGCAAAGATGGCAGCTTCCTTGGCTGAAAACGATAGGGGGGTTTACTTCCACTTTAAGTGCCTGGTCTAGTACACGGATCCCACCATTGGTTCCATCAGGTATTGACTATTTACCAGTTTATCTTTAATGGATGTTGCCCATTTGAAAACAATTTTTGGAGTGTTATTAATAAATTGTGCCACTATGGGGTCTGCCTATAATTCCTATCAAGTAGTTTGTATAGTCAACTGTGTTGGCATATATCTCTGATGACCATTTTCACTGTGTTAGATGGATTGGAGTGCTTTTTCTCAAATAAGAGGGCATCCCCTTATTGTTGCTTCACCTTATTACGTGTTTTTTTTAAGTACACTGTGGCTATAAGATTTAAAAAAATAAAATAATTCTGCTCTAAGAGTACCTTAAAAAAATGTGTTGGCAAGCTCAAGCTGGTGTTGCTGGATACTATAGTCTGTCAGGGCTGTGTGTCAGCCAGGTGATCTTAGATTTCATTAGTTTAGAGTAAGAACGTTTTCTGCACTTGGGGACACTTATTATCAACATTCCACCTGGAATCATAGAGACTGCCACAGGCAGATTTTGCGTAAGTTACATAGTTACATATATAGTTACATAGTTGGTGAGGTTGAAAAAAGACACAAGTCCATCACTTCCAACCTGCGTGTGCTTTTATGTTAATAGTACATTGTATACCCCTGTATGTTGTGGTCATTTAGGCCCATCTAATAGTTTGAAATTATCTATACTCCCCACTGAAACCACTGCTTGTGGAAGAGAATTCCACACCCTTACCGCTCTTACAGTAAAGAACCCTCTACGCAGTTTAGGGTTCTCTTCTAATTTTAGTGAATGGCCGCATGTCTTAAATTCCCTTGCACGCAAAAGATTTCTCCCTATTGTGGGGTCACCAATATGATATTTGTACACTGAAATCATATCCCCTCTCAAGGGTCTCTTCTCCAGAGATAATAAGTTCAATGCTTGCAGTCTTTCCCCATAGCTGAGATCCTCTAGTCCACAGGTGTCAAACACAAGGCCCGCGGGCCAAATCTGGCCCTCCAGGCCATTTAATGTGGCCGCCGCACCTCTCCTGCAGCTGCAGGAGAGCTCCAGCCCTCCTCTGGTCCTCCTCCAGACCCCTACTTTCGGCTTTCAAGCAATGCATCCAGCTTCTTCCCAGCAGCAGCAGCACAAGGAAAGGGGGTGCACTGTGATGTTAGGAAGAGTAGGGGACTCAACTTCTGATGGTGGGGTGGCTCTTGACATCTAATGTAAGGGGAGGGGATGCGCTGGACATCTAATCTTACAGATACAATGGGCCCTTTTGAGGACAATCATGATGCTGATGTGGCCCACAATGAAATTGAGTTTGACACCCCTGCTCTAGTCCCTTTATTAGCTTTGTTGCCCTTCTCTGGACCCACTCCAGTTCCAGCACATCCCTCCTGAGGACTGGTGCCCAGAACTGGATGGCATACTCTAGGTGCGGCCGGACCAGAGTCTTTTAGAGTGGGAGATTAATTGTTTTATCTCTGGAGTTAATCCCCTTTTTAATGCATGCCAATATTCTGTTGGCCTTGCTTGCAGCAGCCTGGCATTCCATGCCATTGCTGAGTCTGTCATCTACTAGGACCCCCAGGTCCTTTTCCATCCTAGATTCCCCCAGAGGTTCTCCCCATATCGAGTATTTTGCATTCACATTTTTGGCACCCAAATTCAATATTTTCCATTTTTCAACATTAAACCCAATTTTGCCATGTGGTTGCCCACCCCATTAATTTATTTAGATCTTCTTGCAAGGTTTCTAAAATGTTTCTTCAAGTGTCTCTCATGCATTATAAAAGTGATGAAGAATGTGCCAAATTCATATACTGTACCTGACAAGAACTTGTACTTGAATCTGGCTCATGCTGCGCCAATTTCAGAAAGAACACTTTCGCAAAATCTGTCTGAACATGTTTTTCTCTCTGTAGACTAAAAGATAGTTGGTCTTAATTAGCTTCACTTTTACAATTGGTGCATTTAATGCGACACAATGTAAAAGTCGCACATTTTAGAACTACCTGAGTTTGGTGCATGAATCGCTGTCAGAACCAAAAGTGTCACAGGTGCTTCATGATTTCCTCATCCATGTTTTGAAGTGTTACTTGTGACACTGCACCTGGTTCTTTATATTCAGAGAGCTGTAGCACAAGTTAATTCATTATGATTTGAGCACAAATAGTTTATGATTGTTAGCTCTTACATTTGATTGTTGTTTGGGATTGCATATTAGTGCACATGTATCACAGTACCTTATGCTGTGGCTATAACTTCACTGTTGATGTTGGAGTCTGTCCCTTACTAGGTCATACTCCCTTTAAAAAGTCTCTGTCATCAGAGCAATTTCTTATAATTTGTAGATATTGACTATAAGCGATACTTTTAACAAAGAAGGTTGGCTGTGCACTGTGAGCATGAAGAATAGTGTTATCAGCAGTCTTTCCTGATATAAAGTGCTATTCAATGAGCAATTTGATTTTGAATACTTGTTCTGCTTAGAGAGATGGCTGAGAAAGAAGTGAAGTCTGAGGGTTCATATGAAAGCTCCTAAATTTCTTACATTTGTTTCTTCATATAAGCTTTAACAAACAATATGATTTTAAAAAATATTTTTAATATTTTTAAATTTACCACTTGTTTTAAAATAATATCTGGTGATCCTATCATGAAGGTCCTTGTTTAGGCACTTCCTGTTATAGGATGACAATGTTCTGTCCCTGTCCCCAACAATCCTACACTGTCAAAACATAAAAAGTGTAGTGCTTTAATCATAAACAATTATTTAAAAAACAAATGTAATATGTGCTCTTACATATATGTGCAACAAGTACAATTTTAGACAAGAACATTGTGCATAGAAAGTCCATGCAAAGGAAAAAAGGTAACAGATATCAACATGACCAGATCTTCTGTGCACTTCTTTGCTATGATTACCGATCCATAGTAACCAAAAGTGAATGCATCACTCCACATACAGTCAGACATTAAGCTTAAATGTGAAAAAGTGCAGCGCTCAGAAAAATGAGATAAAAAATGAGATAAAAAAACTTGACCAATAACGGTAAAGGTGAGTGAATCAAGTCCTATTCCATGTGAATGGATACTGGTACTTGCGACAGTTTGAGTGCATATAAACTTATAAACAACTTAATTACAGTGCAAACCTAAACCAAATATGTGTTGATATATGTTAAATATATAAACTAACATTTGCAAAAAAAATATGTGAATACCCAAATCTATAAGTTCAAACACATAAGTGCATCCAAATCGCATGCAGTGACAAAAGCAAAAAAATCAATCAAAATAGTCAAACAGAGTCCTCAGTACTGAATATTGAGTACATAAACTAACATTTGCAAAAAAAATATATGTGAATACCCAAATCTATAGGTTCAAACAGATAAGTGCATCCAAATCGCATACAGTGAAAAACGCAAAAAAAACAATCAAACAGAGTCCTCAGTGTTCAGTAGCCTTTGACAGTCTCCTACACAGAGCGCTTCTGAGTGTAATAAGATTTTCTTCAAATTAACCTCGCAGTTCCCTTCAAGAGATATAAAGTAAGAAAAGGAGGCTTACCAGATGTCTGGTCTTTACCGCATATATCCCATCAAACGAGGTTCCAGGTACAGCGAATCAGCTGGGCAATTCCTCGCTCATCAGAGCGTGCATCAGGCTCCACCAAGTGCCTATATACCCCTCTGGGGGGTCCGATCAGAGTCCCGCAGGGATACCAAAAATAAAACAAAAAAGGTCCGGATCGTGTAGTATGTTAAAACAAGGGATGCCTTTATTCTGGCTCAATGGGTCCAATGTACAGCACAGATAAGTAGCAATACAAAATAAAAACAGTTTCGCTACCTTGTAGCTAAGAAAGATAAAAACTCCTGGCCTGGGAGTGTAGAAGCGATCGCATATGCGCAGAGCGTGTGGGCGAGACTACCCGACGATCGTTTCGTCACATCATCAGACATTAAGCTTAACAGAAAAGAATGACCATCTAAGAAAGATAGGTAAAAAAGCGCTTATTTCAATTAACAATCTCCTCCAGGAACAAACGCCAGCGAAATACTCCCTCACTGTAAGCCCTCCAGGGTTACTGGGATATATACAGATAAGATCACTTCCTTCATGGTCATCCTTTCACACAGGCACCAAAGTATACAAGATTTCAGGGGTGCACTACCTGAACAAGCAGAAGGTATAACTCTTTGTATACCTTGGCACTGGAAGAATAAATATAACAATCATTTTTTTTTTTTATCACAGCAAGTCCTCTTGTATGTTTATTTTGCTAACTTAACTTCATATATTGAATCCCACTTTTTATTATATTGTTATTGTTATATTATGTTTCAGAACTACTCCTTCTGCCATGTAAAGCTTACCCCTGCTGACATTTTAAGTTGTATTCCAGATATGGGTGCAATCGGTAACTCCAGAGCAGTAAACCCATTTTCATGGTTTGCTATGGCAGACGTGTATATACTCTTTCATGTGTTGCAGATGATTTTTCCCTGCCACAGAATGCAGCTTTGTCCGGACCTACTTGCCAAGTGCCCTTGCAAGTACTAAATGGGTCACTGTCTAGGAATGCAGTGCTGCAAGAAACTTCATCATACCTGGGATGGCGTGGCTGTGCACAATGTACTTGTTCAGCACAATTGTATGTTCTCTAGAGGCCTTGTTTGGAAATCAAGCCAACTGCTTCTGTATTAGACATGTGCATTTGTTTTTGTCCGAATGCATTTTTGTCCGAATTTTGGGTATTTTCGTTATCGTTTACGAACGATAACGAACATGTAGAATCCAAAAGCCGAAAGATCTGACATAAACAAATGCTTTATTTTCGTTTTCGTTGTGACAACAGTTCGATATAGATGGGAGATTTGACATGACGCTGACAATAGTGATCTGTGTCCATCGAACCTGTGGTCGAATGTGCCTAACCTTAGCTCTATTAGTCCAAGATTATTCTACATAGAGAGAAAATATTTGACATAAAGATTAGACGAAGCAGTCTGGGCGAGCGGACATTTATGGTCAAATGCTCTTTAGAAGAATTCTAATGTTGGTTGACTAGTAATAATAATTAATAAATATAATTATTACTAGTGTCATACAACATTAGAATTCTAGTATAGCTTGTAGGCGGAACATTCGACCGGAAATGTACGATTGCGGCGTCGTACAGTTTAGCTGCTCCGTCGAATCTTCTTAGAACATTCGACAGACACCATAAGCCTTCAATGACAGATTCAACCTTAATTATTTTTCCTAAATTACTAAACTGTATTAAAATAAAAATTGTTGATTGTATGGTAAAAGGAATGTGCCAGATCATATGTATTTAGCTAGGCTGCTTTTTCACATTAATTGTTCTGATCATCTGATCTCCAAACTACAGCCCTCCATCTGTTGCGGAAGTCCCATGAGGTATTGTAAAACTCTGACATTCACAGACATGACCAGGCATGATGGGAATTGTAGTTCCTGAACAACTGAAGGGCCATAGTTTGGAGACCCCTGATCTATAGTGACTCTTCACAACATTTTTCTGAAATCTTCTCTTTTCCTATATATGTTATAAACTACTGTTATTATTATTATTATTACAAACATAAAACCCAATCAATAATTATTTTATTGATTGGGTTTTATGTTTGTAATAATAATAATAATAGTAGTTATTGAACAGGTTGAACAGGGGCTGGTTAAAGATGATTGTGATGATTGGGCAATACATCATACAGTAAATTAAATTTATAATGTCCATCACTGGGGGTGAGATTTGAATTCTGGTCAACCATTATTTGAACCCGAACCCAGCTGTTCACAGTTTGCTAAACAGGCAAATTAAATGGTCAGATCCAATCATTTTGCCCACCTGCCTTAATCTATGGCAGTTTTATCTCCACTAAATTACAGTTTCCAGTCACCTGCATGTCAACATTTTCAAATTGTGAACAAGCCAGCAGTCACCCCAGGTAAAGTCATGACCATATTTGGTCAATGACCTCAGCCAGCAAACCCTAGATGTCTGCTCCCCTCCCTATGTGTAGCCTTTGTTACTCATTCACACAAATAATTGAAAAAGTAAATAAATACGCTTTGTAGAAAAAGTATTTTATTAAAAAAACAGCGGGACTCTGTGACTACTTACCGCTGTGTGTGATTTATATTCTAATATACTTCTATATGGCCGTTGCTTATCAGGTGAGAGATATTCTAGTATAAATCGGTTTTTCGATTTGGGGATTTTTTCACAGTGGCACCCTAGTCCATAATGCATATGTCTCTGTTTTATCTAGTGATACATATCATAGACCACATGATATGTGTGTATCTTACTATCATACACACACTGTCTTTTTTAGTTGTCTATTAGTTCTGTGAGGTTCCCCCATACCCTGAGCCACAAGTTAACCAGGCAAGCATGTTGTTATGTCTATATGTAATTGGTCTTTATGTATATGTACTTCTTCTGGAGAAATGTTGTAACAGTCATAGCTATACTTATTCAGATATATGCTACACTAAATATTTACACATGTACTCTTTTTTTAAAATATATACCAGCACATACCCAGTTTTTGTCCTGAGGAAGCTAATATTTCAGTGAAACGCGTCGGCGAGCAAGTTTTTTGAGGCATTACTGGATCAGAAATTCTTCTTCTACTTGATATATTTATATCTACTTATATCTACTTATATATATTATGACATCAATTTCTGTACCTTAGATCCAGCCCTCTGTAACTGCATCATTGGGTAACTGTGTCCATACAGGGTGTTGTTTGTATGTTGGTTATATGTTTTTGTAATTTTAATTATGCTGTAATAAAATGTATACTTTTTTATTGATTTTCCCTCTCATTGTGTGCCCGCAAAGTCCACCAATTTTTTGACTCGGTCAATCCTTGTATATATATTTTGGATGTTGGCATGGTGAGGGTCCTCCCTACCTTATTAAAAAAACAAGAACACTATGTTCGATATTATACTGTAAGTTCAGTGTCACTCACTCACGTTACGTAAGTGTCACTCACGCCATTAAGCAATGTACATACAGTGTCTCACAAAAGGGAGTACATCCCTCACATTTTTGTAAATATTTTATTATATATTTTCATATGACAACACTGAAGAAATGACACTTTGCTACAATGTAAAGTATTTACAGCTTGTATAATAGTGTAAATTTTCTGTCCCCTCAAAATAACTTAACACACAGCCATTAATGTCTAAACCGCTGGCAACAAAAGTGAGTACACCCCTAAGTGAAAATGTCCAAATTGGGAACAATTAGCCATTTTCCCACTGTGGTGTCATGTGACTTGTTAGTGTTACAAGGTCTCAGGTGTGATTTGGGAGCAGGTGTGTTAAATATTGTGTTATCGCTCTCACTCTCTCTTACTGGAAGTTCAACATAGCACCTCATAGCAAAGAACTCTCTGAAGATCTAAAAAAATAATTGTTGTTCTACATAAAGTTGGCCTAGGCTATAAGAAGATTGCCAAGACTCTGAAACTGAGTTGAAGAAGGGTGGCCAAGACCATACAGTGGTTTAACAGAACAGGTTCCACTCAGAACAGGCCTCGCCTAGGTCAACCAAAGAAGTTGAGTGCATTTGCTCAGCGTCCTATCCAGAGGTTGTCTTTGGGAAATAGACGTATGTGTGTTGCCAGCATTTCTGCAGAGGTTGAAGGGTGGGGGGTCAGCCTGTCAGTGCTCAAATTGGTCTGCATGGCTGCCAGCCCAGAAGGAAGCCTCTTCTAAAGATGATGCACAAGAAAGCCGGCAAACAGTTTGCTGAAGACAAGCAGACTAAGGACATGGATTACTGGAACCATGTCCTGTGGTCTGATGAGACCAAGATAAACTTATTTGGTTCAGATGGTGTCAAGCGTGTGTGAAGGCAACCTGGTGAGGAGTACAAAGACAAGTGTGTCTTGCCTATAGTCAAGCATGGTGGTGGGAATGTCATTGTCTGGGGCTGCATAAATGCTGATGGCACTGGGGAGCTACAGTTCATTGAGGGAACCATGGATTCCAACATTTACTGTGACATACTGAAGCAGAGCATGATCCCCTCCCTTCAGAGACTGGACTGCAGGGCAGTATTCCAACATGATAATGACCCCAAGCACACCTCCAAGACGACCACTACCTTGCGCAAGAAGCTGAGGGTAAAGGTGATTGACCTGTCCAGCATGTCTCCAGACCTAAACCCTATTGAGCATCTGTGTGGCATCCTCAAACGGGAGCTGGAGGAGCGCAAGGTCTCTAACATCCACCAGTTTCGTGATGTCGTCATGGAGGAGTGGAAGAGGACTCTAGTGGCAACCTGTGAACCTCTGGTTAACTCCATGCCCATGAGGGTTAAGGCAGTGCTGGAAAATAATGGTGGCCACAAAAAATATTGACACTTTGGGCCCAATTTGGACATTTTCACTTAGGGGTGTACTTACTTTTGTTGCCAGCAGTTTAGACATTAATGGCTGTGTGTTGAGTTATTTTGACATATTGTTTTAACATAACCATCAAGAAACGATGGTTGGCTCTGAAGGAGTTCAAGACCGTTGAAGCGTATGTAATCCTGATTCAGGAGATTGCAGTGCTAGTCAGACGCTCCCGTCCTTTCCAGATCCAGTCCTCTCATTTGGACCCATATGGTCGATACATAATTTTTCAATGTATTTTCATGTCTAGCCCTCTTACCCTTATGAACATTTATGCACCAAATTCGGGTCAGCTTAAATTTCTGAAACATTAGATCTGTTGCAACGTTTCTCCAGGCCCTTTCCCTTACAAGAGATAGGAGATCTCTGTTCCAAACTAAGCTACCTCTCCCAATGCAATCCCTAGCCTTCTCCTTCCGTCAATTGACACCATGTATTTGACGCTTGAGGGATAAAACACTCCACCAGCAGACAGCTCTCGTTCTACTCCCCCCTGCCCACAAAATGTTCTACAGACTAGATTATTTCTTTGTGACAGCCCCTCTTCTGCCTAACACAGTGTCTTCTGACCTGGGTCCCATCACCTGGTCAGATCACACTCCCCTAACCCTAGACCTTTCCCTCTCCACTGCATTCTCCAAGACATGCCATTGGAGGCTCAATGAGTCCCTATTAAACCACCCAGAAACCAAAGGAAAACTCCTGGCGCTAACCAAATACTTTCAGCTCAATGCAGGATCTGTCTCCAGTGCACCCACTCTATAGCCCCATACACACGGTCGGACAATCCGCGGACCAGGTCGGTCGGATCCTGTCCGTCGTACTTTGTCCGATGTTGGTGTTGCGTACACACGGTCGGACTACGTCGTCGGAATATCCGGTCTGCAAGAACGTCGTGACGTAAGTCGTCGTCCACGAGATTAGAAAAGGGAAGTTCAGCACCACGTCAGGCACCCGTTGGGCTCCTTCTGCTGATCCCGTGTTTATCGCGAGTTAGTCGAAGTTTGGTGACTTAAGATTCGCGCTTCTCAGTTTTCTGACTCAGATCGTTACTGCTCTTCAGTTTGTGCTTGTCCTGCATATCTGTTTATTAGTGCGTGTAGTCAGTTCGCATTTGTTGGTCATTGCGGCCTATATCTTGATATAGGACGCTTTGATTTGCACTGCTTATTGTCTGCTCGTTTCTGGTATTCATTTCGTTCTTTCAGGCCTTGCTGTTTATCGGTGCTTTCTGTTTGTCCGTTCTGACCAGCCGACCTTTTGTGACCTTGTGAGCGATGTTTCCCGTGCGTACTCGTCGCCGAGTTCGTGCTGTACGCGGAATTGGTGTCGGGCTTTTAGCTTTGACCCAAGACCCGTCCATGAACAGAGTGACGAGGAGTATGTGGACCAAGAATTGGTTGCTTCAGCGTGACCAATTCTCGCACATGCCTTTGCTTCGTGAGATCCGGGAGAATAATCCTGATGATTTCAGGAACTTTCTCCGGATGACGGACCCGATTTTCACCGTCTTTTGGCTTTGCTGACCCCCTTTATCAGCCGGCAGGATACCTGCATGAGACAAGCCATTACTCCGGAGCAGAGGCTTGTTGCCACGTTGAGGTACTTGGCGACAGGGAGAAGTCTTCAGGATTTGAAGTTCTCTTCAGGTATCTCTCCCCAGGCCTGGGACTCATTATTCCAGAGACCTGTTCTGCCATCATCCAGGTCCTGCAGGAGGACTATATTAAGGTAACATTTATACTTTACTATTCCATTCTATGTATGCTCTGTTTGCTAATGTCTTCTATTTTTGACCTCCTTCCCTAATTACCATGATTGCAATATGTTCTAATATGCTGTGCCCCTTTTCTCCTTCATGCATTTTTCCCTTCACTTACCTCCCCAGCATGCTCTTCTGCCCCAATAGACACCTATGGCCTAGTCACTTTAGCAATGTATTTTGTCTGCTGCATAGTATTTTTTGCCCACAAACAACCCCTAAAATATGCACAAATGTTTGCTGTGTGGTTTACTTCATGTAGAGCCCCTTTTTTTATTGTTTTTGTTGGGGGGGGGGGGTACAGAGGGTCTGGCCAAACTAGCACACATTATTGAGCCATTTGCCAATCAATGAAGTGCAGAGGGTTACCTGTCCAACAACCCCCCCCACCCCAAAACCCTAGTTATTGCCAATGGCCCATCAGAAGTGTGGGGATTGATGGGGGGTGAGTAATCTGTGAAGGGGAGCCTCTACTTTTCTGTGCAAATACTTTCCTGTCTCCAATTTTATACAATGCTCTTGTTCCAAGATGTTGATTGTCTAATCTGCTTGCAATGTTTATGTGCAAAGTGACTAATTATTTTTTCTTGTTTCACTCCACAGTTCCCTTCCACGCCACAGGAATGGCAGACTGTGGCCTCCCACTTTGCCAGCCGTTGGGACTTTCCTAACTGCGGAGGGGCAATTGATGGGAAACACGTCCGCATCGTCCCACCGCCCAACTCGGGGTCCCACTATTATAATTATAAAGGGTTTAATAGTGTAGTGATGTTGGCGGTGGTGTCGGCAACATATGAATTTATGTATGTGGACGTGGGGATGAACGGCCGGATCTCGGATGGTGGTGCCATTGCGCACACGGAGTTCTACTGGCGTCTCCAAAGTGGCAGTCTGTGCTTGCCACCTCCAGAGGAGAATGCAGAAGGACTCCCCTTCGTCTTTGTCGCAGATGAAGCGTTTGCGTTGACTCCCCATCTGATGAGGCCGTTCCCGATGAGGACCCTCACCCCAGACCAGAGGGTCTTCAACTACAGGCTGTCCAGAGCCAGAAGAGTTGTGGAGAACACTTTTGGCATCCTGGCCAGCCGCTTCCGCCTGTTCTTGACGGCAATTAACTTGGCGGAATACAAACTGAACCACATAGTTCTTGCCTGTTGCATATTGCACAACTTCCTCAAAAGACATAACAGGAACTATGTGGTGCCCTTTGGCCCAGATGTGGAGGGCCCTCCAAATGCGGACCTCACAGCCCTTCAAGTGGCACGTCCAGCCTTGCCCCCTCTAAATGCCTGCGCGGTCCGCGAGCAATATATGGAGTACTTTGTGGGTAGGGGGGCCATTGCTCTGCCTGACGATGTGTGAGAGGCATTTTTTAATAAATCTGATATTTCCAACAACCTATGATTTCTGGTCATTTCACTATTCTTTTTAGCTTATTTTACCTTGAAATTTTTTCCCTTTGCCTTCGACAGTGGGAATGCACTTTCTGGGCAAAAGGAGGTAACAGTCTCTTCTTCCCAAAAAGATTATTCTCATGTTGTGTGTTTGATACCTAATCTTTGGTCTAGAGAAAGTTTGTAGTGCATAACTGACACCCAAAATACTCCTTTTCATCACCAGGTCAGACATGTGTGTACTCTCAAAAATGCTGTGCTCCGTGTTTTCGTACAAAGCACTGTGGGTGTCATTTACCTTAGTCAAATCCACTATGCTCTACAAGTGCAGTGAAAAAGTGCCCTGGAAAAGAAACTTGCAGTGCAAAGTGGACTTGCCTTTAGTAAATAACACCCATTGCCCCCCATATCCTTTACATTTGACATACATAATGCATTGTGTTTTTTAAATAAGGAAGCCACACATTTAGAAAAATACAAAAGTTTACTTGGAAAACATTCACAAGTGCGTTTACAATCTTCACGCCCAAACTGACAACATCTTGGTTATTTACAACATTGTTTACAAACATTACGCAATTGGTAAAACCAGGCATGGAGCAAAACAGAACCTATGAACTTGGAAAGTTCAACTTTGTAAAGTGAAGACAAGATCAGACATGACTATATGTTCAAAGTGTGTTTGATCTTGCCTTCATCACATGGGGGGGTCACCCCTGGAAAGTGGAAATTTAGAACATGCACACAATTTGGGTCTGAAAATGGTCATTAGATGTTAAAACACATGCCTAGAAGCTTCAAAAGTGCCATTTTCCATCATGGGGATGAATGGACGTTTTTTGGGGGTGCAACCCCTTCACCACAACCACTTTCGTAGTTCGTAAAGTGGTTGCACCCCCAAAAAAACGTTGGCATTCATCCACCATGATGGGAGCTAGCACATGTGGACACAATGTGTGCATGTTCCAAATTTCACACAGTTCTTAAGTTGCAAATGTGTTCAGAAGCTGGTACAAATGTGTGTTAATTACTTGGTGCGTTTTCATATTTTTCCTAAAACATCAATGATGTTCTTCAATTTTTGTTGAACATCATTGATGTTTTGCTTTATGTAATCTAGATCTCTATTTCAGACCATTATCTCCCCGATGAGTACGTGGGCACTCTCTGTGGTAAAGTGCGATTTTTCTTCCACAACATCCACGTCACCTAAAAACCACAAACAAACAAAAATCGGGTGTTGGAAATGAGGCAGCCATACATTGATTAGCTTACCAGTAGCTGTGTTCTCCCACACTCACCTGTTGTGGTGACAATTTCTCCAAGTTCGATGATCTCTCCTTCCTCCTCCTCCTCCTCTGCTTCTGCTCTTTCACCTTTTTTGGGAGGTGTTGGTTTTGGGGTTTCCTCAGACGGCCCAAGTTTTCGCTCCCCTATGAGAATGTACAAAAGGAAGATTTAGCAACACAATCTATTGAGGGCAGAAATAGGAAATGACAAACATTGCTTGAAAGTGACGGTCACTATTTTTGTTTGGCCAGTTACAAATGCCAACTACATGAATGTAGTCACTTTGTAAAGGTGCTAAACTTACTAGCTTTTTGGTAGAAGTTTGTGTGATGGAGACCCCCCTCTAGTATCCACTGGAGCACATGTGTGGAAAAGCCTAATAAAAAGGGGGTTTGGGTGTCCCAGCACTAGTGCTCTAGAGTCCAGATGGGTAAACAGCTACTGGGTGACCTCTCCTTTACATTGAATAAATTGGCTTTACATTCTTGATGACATTTCTAGTGAGAACAAACTTCCTTTCCCCAAAAAAAACACCAAACATCGTATTATAAGTGGCCGAATGATCGAGGTTGCGTACGATCGAATGGACACACACACGACCATGACAGTGGCAGAAAGATCGAGGCTGAGTACGATCGAATGCACAGACGAACATGAAAGTGGCCATTTTGGAATGTACAACTTTGTAAAAATCAAACCACATGGAGCAGTATGCAAGCAAGAAATCAAACACAAAACACAACTACTTACTTTTTTGAAGAATTCGCTTGATCTTTCTGTACTGATCGGCCTCCCTCAGTTTCAGGTCTGACCAGCGTTTCCTCAGTTGCTCCTTGGATCGTTGTACCCCAAAATTATTGTACAGCCTCCTCACAACTTTAGACATGATCTTGGCCTTGCGGACATTGGGGTTGAGGTAAGGCCCATACTTCCCATCATAGTCGCTCCTCTTTAATATGTCCACCATCTCCAACATTTCTCCAAATGACATATTGGAGGCCTTGAATTTCAGGCTCCGGGATCGGGACGTTTCTGCCTCCGGACTTTCCTCGTCCTCCTCGTTGGTGGGATATTTGTGGCGCACCTGCTGTGTCCCCGCCATGTGCTCTCCCCACTGCGCCGTAAAGAGAATGGGTGGGGAATAGACGAGAAAGTTCGTCAGGGGCGGGCGGAGTTTGACGTATGCGCACTGTATATAAAACGTCACACGCCTGTGTCGTAGCCACGATCTGGGAGACGAGGGGAGAGAAAGCTCACACACGAGACGATCGCTAGAAACGAAGGTACAATTTGACGTTAGTACATAACTAGCCTAGACTGATTCGAACTTGAGGCTTCTTTATGGAGAAGATTAGAAGAGTTTAGCCTGACATAATTTATAGTGTTTTGTGTGGTGTTGTGTCTTGCAGAGATTATGAAGGGATTCAACGACATGAGTTTTCTCCCCCTCTTCATTGCCAAATACAGGGAATTTCCCATTTTATGGCAGGCTAAACACCCCCATTATAGCATCAAACCAAAGAGGTACGCAGCCCTGGAGGAACTTGTGGAATTTGTCAAGCCAAGGTTCCCCGCGGCAACTGTTGATGATATAAGAAAGAAAATTGGCAGCCTGAGGAGTGCGTATATCAGGGAGCGCAAGAAGGTTGTGAAGTCGGAAGAAACTGCAACTGCAGCAGATGAGGTCTATGTGCCCAAGCTCTGGTACTATCAGAGTCTACATTTTCTCAAAGACCAGGCTGATGTCACGGAGCCACTCTCGACTCCTCCTTCCACGCTTCCTTGCGCGCAGGCCACCCCTGATGAGGCTTTCGAGGAGCAACCTGGGCCTTCCAGTCTGGAAGAGGTGGAGGAGCCCAGATTGTTCCAGGTATAGTAGTTTTGTTACCATTTATGTGAATAATGAATGATGTTCACTTAATTCAGGATCCCCATTTGCTTAGTTCCTAACGTGTTTGACATATCAACTGACAGTAGTGTTGAAGACAGTTGGGGCCACAATCTAAACTGCAGGGCTGAGAATTGTATGGTTTTCTATTTGTAAACATTTTGCAACAGTCACTAGATGAGAATTGTGTGTGTTTGATGAACAAATACCTGAAACTATGTCCCTTTTTCATACACAGGAGGACCTCAGCCAGGAGGTGGCTGTGGAAGGTGGCAGTCAGGAGGAGGCAGGGGTTAGTGGCAGCCAAGAGGTGGGTAGTGGCAGCCAAGAGGGGGCTAGGCCTCGGAGCCTGACTGACTCCCAAATCCCTCTCCTCCGCCTTCCGTACAGAAGGGCGAGAAGGGGGGGTGATGCGGGAGAGTCAGCGCTCCGGATGATCAGAGAGGCTTCAGCCTCCCTACATGCCACACCCACCGACAAGGAGACCTTTGGCTCCGTGGTTGTCACGAAGATGATGGGTATGGAGGTGAGGCAACGCAACATGTGTGAGGGGCTCATCCTCCATGTCCTAAATAAGGGTAGGGCTGGGGAGATGACCCCAGTCACACATGTTTGCCATAGTTACCATGCTCCGCCTCCTCCTCCTCCTCCTTCTGCCACCCCACCAGCACGACAGCCACAGCGTGCAAGGAAGCGTGGAAGGAAGACCTGAGAGTGACGACCTGGATTCAGTCTGGTCTGAGAGAAGATGGAGCCTCTCGTAGTACCAGAGCCTGGGGACCTAGATGGCATCTGCTGCAGTTCCGGATGCTTTGGACTTCAGGACCAGATTGCACTCCCCTTAATATACGTACTCCTCAGGCCCCCAATTTTCTACGCTTGAAAAATGATGGTTGCCGTGGGGGTCCAAGGCTTTGCAAATTCCCCAAGTTTCACCATGGCTGCGTTCCTCTTTGGTTTGTTGCTGAGACCTAAATAAAGGTTTTTTGATTTGAAATAATCATTGACTATTGTGTTTTACTTTTCTACAATGACAGTTTTTCTTTGAGTAGGCAGGTACATTTCACTAATCCTAAAGTAGAATTAACAAGGGGCACCAACAACCAACAAACTCCTAGTAAATTTAAGCAAGAAATACAAATGTTAATAATGTGGTTTTGCTAAGTTGAGACACACAACCCCCCTCCAAAAAAAAAAAAAAAAAAAAAAAAATTCTCCTTCAAATATGTATTCTGAAAAAAAAAAAAAAGACAAATCATGCTAAAAATATAACAAAGATTCTTTTACGATCTGAGTAAAAATAAACATGTAGTGTATAAATGCTGAAAAGTAATAAAGAACTAAGTTTGTGAGAAGTGCGGGTGAATAGGAGCAGCTAAAACTTGTCATTCTTGTTGCATTGTAAAGAAAAAGAGAATGCGCTGCATTAAAGACATTTTAACATTGCAGCGTGACGAATGTGCTGTGTCGATTAGGAAGGTAGTTTTACCTGACCGAGCGCTTCCGTCACAGAATTTCTTCTGAGCATGCGTAGCACTTTGTCCGTCGGACAACCGTACACACGATCGGATTTGGTGTGATCGGACCGTGTTGTCGGCAAATCTTTCCAGCAGGAGATAAGACTTTGTCCGGCGGAAAATCCGACGTACACTGTCCGATGGTGCATACACACGGTCTGATTTTTCAACAACATTGTCCGATCGGACAGAATCCATGAAAAAGTCCGACCGTGTGTATGGGGCTTTAGGGAGGCCCATAAGGACTTTTTCAGAGGGCAATGTATTTCTGTGAGTTTTCACAGGAAGAAAGACCCAACCTTTTTAACTGCTTCCAGACCGCACGCTGTCGATTGACGGCGGTGGAATGGCTCCCCTGGGCGAATCGCTGTATCTGTACGGCGGTCGCTTTAAGGGGATTAGGGGGCGTGCGCCTGCTGCGTCACTGAGGAGTGAGTGCAAGGCAGCCAAGATGTCCGCCGGCGCACTCGTGATCGCTCCTCTCAGAGCTGGAATGAGGATGTGTGTGTGTGTAAATACACACATCCACATCCTGTCAGGGGAGAGAAGGCAGATTGTATGTTCCTAGTATATAGGAACACGATCAGTCTCCTTCCCTAGTCAGTCCCATCCCCCTACAGTTAGAACACACACAGGAAACATATTTAACCCCTTGATTGCCCGCTAGTGTTAACCCCTTCCCTGCCAATGACATTTATACAGTAATCAGTGGCTATTTAAAGCACTAATCCCTGTATAAATGTCAATGTCACAAAATAGTGTCAAATCTGTCCGATCTGTCTGCCGCAATGTTGCAGTCATGATAAAAGCACATCGCCGCCATTAGTAAAAAAATAAAAGAATAAAAATGCTGTACATTAATCCCCTATTTTGTAGACGCTATAACTTTTGCGCAAACCAATCAATATATGATTATTCTTCTTCTTATATTGCAATTTTTTTTTACCAAAAATATGTAGAAGAATACATATTGGCCTAAACTGAGGAAGAAACTTTTTTTTTTTAAATTTGGGATATTTATTATAGCAAAAAGTAAAAAATGTTGTGTTCTTTACAAAATCTTCGCTCCTTTTTTGTTTATAGCGCAAAAAATAAAAACCGCAGAGGTGATGAAATACCACCAAAAGAAATCTCTATTTGTGGGAAAAAAGGACATAAATTTTATTTGGGTACAGCGTTGCACGACTGCACAATTGTCAGTTAAAGCAACGCAGTGCTGTATCGCAAAAAATAGCCCAGTCAGGAAGGGGGCAAATTCTTCCGGGGCTGAAGTGGTTAGAATCCTCTTTATTAGCTAAATTGCAAGCTGCTGAGCGTTCTCTGGTACTTTCTCCCACGGTGGCCCGACTGAAGGCAGTAACCTCATTGAGAAGTCAGATAAAATCTTTGGACATGTCGGGTATAGCTAAGTCCCTTCTCTGGACGAAACAAAAATTTTAAGAGTTCTCCAATAAGACTCATAGAATGTTGGTCTCCAGACTCAACCCTAGACCCTTTAATTTCTTTCCTGACCACTTGAAACAGTTGGATGGTATGCCTACGCATTGCCCACAGTCCATGACCCGGGTCTTTGGTGGCTTTTATGACAAACTATACAACTGTTTAATCCCTGTTTTACATCCCCAATTCAACCACGGGATGTTCAAGACTTTTTTGGAAGGTATTCAGCTACCTAAGCTGGCCAAGACAGACTTATTAACATTAAATGCCCTCATTACCAAAGACGAACTGACTAACACTATCTAGCATATACCCTCACGCAAATCCCCTGGACCAGACAGTCTTCCTTATTCTTACTACAAGACGTTTTCACTGACCTTAACGCCCTATTTACTGTCTCCATACAACTCCCTTCTACAAGGCAAGCTCCCCCACCACACATTTCTTCACTCCTACATCTCGGTCATACCTAAACTGGGTAAAGACCCATCCCTTCCAGATAATTATAGACCGATTGCTCTTTTAAACTCAGATTACAAATTATTTACAAAGATTCCAGCCCACCGTTTATCCCAATTCCTGACAAAATGATTGACAAGGAGAGGGTAGGCTTTGTTCCCACTAGAAACGCAGGAGACAATACCAGTCGCACCATAGGCCTTATAGACATGCTAAATAGAATACGTAGACCTGCCCTGATCCTTAGTAGGGATGAGCCGAACACCCCCGGGTTCGGTTCGCACCAGAACCTTCGAACCGACCGAAAGTTTGCGCAAATTTTCGAACCCTATACGTTATAATGGACGCAAACGTTCAAAATCAAAAGTGCTAATTACAACGGCCAATATGCATGTTAATGTCATAAAACAGGTTTGGGGACCCGGGTCCTGCCCCAGGGGACATATATCAATGCAAAAAGAACTTTTAAAAACTAACGTTTTTTCGGGAGCAGTCATTTTAATGATGCATAAAGTGAAAAAAAAAAAGTGAAATTTTCCTTTAAATATGGTACCTGGGGGGGTGTCTAAAGTATGCCTGTGAAGTGGCATGTGTTTCCCGTGTTTAGAACTGTCCTTGCACAAAATGACATTTGTAAAGGAAAAAAAGAAGCCATTTAAAACCACTTGCGGCTTTAATGTCATGTCTTGTCCTGGCCGCCATATGGCTGAAAATCCTTGAGAAAAATGGCATGGCTACCCCATCAGGGGGGGGCCCCCCCCCCCCCCTTTGGGTCTTGTATGGATATTAAGGGGGACCCCGCACCCAAAATAAAACCCTATACCTACAACCCTATATACTCTGAACAGCAGTATATAGGTGGTGCAAACAAGACACGGACTGTAGGTTTGTTCTTAAGTAGAATCTGAACAGGTACATTATGAAGTGTAGCTCCATCCCAAAAAAAATCTATTTTTAAGCTTTTTGGAGAACAAAGACTGTAAGCCCTCACTGTTACTCTTGGTGGGCGCAGGAATGGGCCCTGCTGTGAGTTATTAGATCAAGATTTGTAATTGCATGCACCTGTTGAACAGGGCAGAAAAATTGGGCCTTTGGTGGTGGTGGTGGTGGTGGACGGTGTTGCCACAAGACTGTAAGCCCTCACAGTTACTCTTGGTGGGCGCAGGAATGGGCCCTGCTGTGAGTTATTAGATCAATATTTGTAATTGCATGCATCTGTTGAACAGGGCAGAAAAATTGGGCCTTTGGCGGTGGTGGTGGATGGTGTTGCCACAAGACTGTAGGCCCTCATAGTTACTCTTGGTGGGCGCAGGAATGGGCCCTGCTGTGAACTATTAGATCAAGATTTGTAATTACACGCCCCTGTTAAACAGGGGCTGAAAAATTGTGCCTTAGGCATTGGTGCTGGTGCCACAACACTGCAACCCCTCACAGATAATGTACTCTTAGCACAGCAATGAGACCTGTTGCAAAGAAGTGCCTAAAAATTGTAATTACACGCCCCAATAGGGGCTGAAAAATTGTGCCTTAGGCACTGGTGCCACAACACTGCAACCCCTCACAGATACTGTACTTGGAGCACAGCAGTCACACCTGTTGCGAAGCATCTTTTTAAAAAATTGTAATTACACGCCCCTGTTAAACAGGGGCTGAAAAATTGTGCCTTAGGCATTGGTGCTGGTGCCACAACACTGCAACCCCTCACAGATACTGTACTTGGAGCACAGCAGTCACACCTGTTGCGAAGCATCTTTTTAAAAAATTGTAATTACCCGCCCCTGTTAAACAGGGGCTGAAAAATTGTACCTTAGGCATTGGTGCTGATGCCACAACACTGCAACCCCTCACAGACACTGTACTCTTAGCACAGCAATGAGACCTGTTGCAAAGCATTGCCTAAAAATTGTAATTACACGCCCCAACAGGGGCTGAAAAATTGTGCCTTAGGCACTGGTGCTGGTGCCACAACACTGCAACCCCTCACAGATACTGTACTTGGAGCACAGCAGTCACACCTGTTGCGAAGCATTTTTAAAAAAAAATTGTAATTACATGCCCCTGTTAAACAGGGCTGAAAAATTGTGCCTTAGGCATTGGTGCTGGTGCCACAACACTGCAACTCCTCACAGATACTGTACTTGGAGCACAGCAGTCACACGTGTTGCGAAGCATTTTTTTAAAAAATTGTAAGTACACGCCCCTGTTATACAGGGGCTGAAAAATTGTGCCTTAGGCACTGGTGTGGTGGCATGGATCATTGAGGAGGAGGAAGAGGATAGTCAGTGAACATAAGAGGACAGTCACTCAGCATTAGCATAGGCAGTCTTGAAGGGATGTGACATTATAAATTATTCCGTTATATCCGCTTCAGGTGCCTGGTAGCTGGTGGTGATCCAAGACTGATTCATTTTGATGAAGGTCAGTCGATCAACCGAGTCGGTGGACAGGCGCACCCTATGATCGGTGACAAATCCTCCAGCAGCACTGAATGTGCGTTCGGAAAGAACGCTGGAGGCAGGACAGGCCAGTAGCTCAATTTCATACTGTGCAAGCTCTGGCCAGTGATCCATCCTCAGGACCCAGTAAGCCAGAGGATTTTCGGTGGGAAAGGTGTCCAAGTCTGACCTTGCCCCAAGGTATTCCTGCACCATGTATATCAGACGCTGGCGATGGTTGCTGGAACCGATCATACCTTGGGGCTGCGGACTAAAAAATTGTCTGAACGCATCGGTCAGACGTCCACCTTCCCCACCGCTCCTTCTGCTACTGACCGAAGCCTCAGCAACTCGTCGTCCAGGACCAGGAGTTTGTAACCTCCCAGTTTCTGGGAACGCGTTGCACAGACCTTTCTGCAAGGCCTCCCTGAGATGTCTCATCCTCTGCTCCCTCTGCGACGGCAAGATAAGGTCTGCAACCTTACCCTTGTACCGTGGATCAAGGAGAGTGGCCAGCCAGCAATGGTCCCTCTCCTTGATCCGAAGAACACGAGGATCCTTCCGCAGGCTTTGCAGGATCAGGGAGGCCATGCAGCGTAGGTTTGCTGAGGCATTCGGTCCGGAGTCTTCTGGGTCACTGAGGATGACATGATCGCCAGCCACCTCCTCCCAGCCACGTACAAGTCCACTGGTTTGTTGGGACTGTACATCATCCCTAAAATACTGCTGCTGCTGATGCTGAGTGCCAGGCTCCACCTCCATGCTCACACAATCCTCCTCCTCCTCCTCCTCCTCATCCTCATCCTCTTCCTGTGTGATGGGTGGGACAGAAGGAACACTGTCCGGATAAAGGGGGCCTTGAGAGGCAAGGAAGTCCTCCTCTTCCTGCCTCTGTTCTGCCTCAAGTGCCCTGTCCATTATCCCACGCAGCGTATGCTCCAACAGGTGGACAAGAGGTACAGTGTCACTGATGCATGCACTGTCACTGCTCACCATCCTCGTGGCCTCCTCAAATGGTGAGAGGACAGTGCATGCATCCCTGATCATGCTCCACTGACGTGGGGAAAAAAAAACAAGCTCCCCTGACCCTGTCCTGGTGCCGTAGTCGCAAAGGTACTCATTGATGGCCCTCTGCTGCATGTGCAGTCGCTGCAGCATGGCCAACGTTGAGTTCCACCTGGTGGGCATGTCACATATTAGGCGGTTCTTGGGCAGGTTCAGCTCCTTTTGCAGCTCAGTCAGCCGAGCACTGGCATTATAAGATCGGCGGAAATGCACACAGACTTTCCTGGCCTGCCTCAGGACATCCTGTAAGCCTGGGAACCTGCCCAAGAACCGCTGCACCACCAGGTTGAGGACATGAGCCATACAGGGCACATGGGTGAGCTGCCCCTTTCGCAGGGCGGAGAGGAGGTTGGTGCCATTGTCAGAAACGACCATTCCTGGCTTAAGCTGGCGTGGCGTCAACCACCTCTCGGCCTGCCCCTGCAGAGCTGCCAGAACCTCTGGCCCAGTGTGGCTCCTGTCCCCCAAACACACCAGCGCAAGCACGGCATGGCATCTTTTTGCCTGCGTACTTGCGTAGCCCCTTGTACGCCTACGGAGCACCGCTGGTTCCGAGGACAGAGCACTGGAGGAAGAAGAAGAGGAGGGGGTGGAGGAGAGAGGTGCGTCACAACCAGTAGCAGTAGTAGCATTTTGGAGGCGTGGTGGCGGAACAACCTCCAACACTACTGCACCTTGTCCTGCATCCCTCCCAGCTGCCAATAGAGTGACCCAATGGGCCGTGAAAGAAAGGTAACGCCCCTGTCCATGCCTGCTGGACCATGAGTCAGCGGTAATATGCACCTTACCGCTGACCGCCCTGTCCAGCGAGGCATGGACATTGCCTTCCACATGCCGGTAGAGAGACGGAATCGCCTTCCGTGAGAAAAAGTGGCGTTTGGGAACCTGCCACTGAGGAACCGCACATTGAACAAACTCACGGAAGGGGGTCGAGTCTACCAACTGAAAAGACAGCAGTTGAAGTGCTAGCAATTTAGCCAAGCTAGCATTCAACCGCTGGGCATGTGGATGGCTGGGAGTGTACATCTTTCGACGGTCCAGCAGCTGGGGCAGGGAAATTTGTCTGGTAGAATCGGACGTCGGTGTACTTGGTTGTGACACACCTAATTCTACACCTTCAGTCCTCTCAGAGCAGCTTTCAGAGAGGACTGAAGATGTAGTGGGGATGGAGATCCCAGCTAATGAGGAGCAAGGAGAGGTCCGCACCACAAGCATGGCAGGTCGACATATGTCTGCTCATGCTTGTGGTGCCCAAGCGGCTGATGTTTTGGCCACGCGAGATACGCTTGAGACAAATATTGCAAATAGCAGTGGTGCGATCTGATGCACTCGTCTCAAAAAAGGCCCACACCAAAGAACTTTTCTGATAACGTGCAGAGGCAGCGCCCTGCACAGGCGGAGCTCTGCGGTGTTGTACAGTTGCTGTGCTGGCCTCTAGCTGGCCTCCAGGGGGCATCCTGCCTCGTTGGACATGTGACGCCACATCCTCCTCATCCTCCTCCTCCTCATCCTCTCTCCCTTCAGGCACCCAAGTGGAGTCAGTGACCTCATCATCCCCTCCCTCTTCCCCACTAGAGCAAACCTGGCAGTAAGCTGCAGCTGGTGGAACAGTACTGCCAGATTGCTGTCCTTCAGCATCCCCTTTCTCTGCGCGCACACTACTGACTTCCTCAAGCTGGGTATCATCATCCGAGCCTTCGAATCGTTGGGCATCCTCCTGGAGCATGTACCCAACACTGTGCTCAAAGAGTTCGGGGGACTTCTGTGGAGGACATGGTGGGTCTAGGGAAGGGGTGGCTGATGATGCCATTGAGTACGCGTTGGCAGCTGCTCTGCCAGTACCCTGAGCCTGGGTGAGAGAGGATGAGGAGGATGAGGAGGGCTTGGTCATCCATTCTACCAAGCCTTCAGCATGATGCGGCTCCACATGTCCAGCTGCCGAAAACAAAGACGCGCGTGTCCCATGGCCACGTGCTGATGACGATGCACGACCACGGCCACGGCCACGGCCACGTCCACTAGAAACAGAGCCTGCCTGCCCTGTGTTCTTGCCTCTGCATGCTCTGCCTCCCCTTGGCGGTCTTCCAGCCATTGTAGTCGGTAGTCCTGTGGGTGCTGCTGAGAAGAAAATATAGGAGCTCTGTGTGATGCCACTAACACACTAGAAGTCCTATGGGTGCTTCTGCAAAGAAAATATAGGAGCTCTGTGTGATGCCACTAACACACTAGAAGTCCTGTGGGTGCTGCTGAGAAGAAAATATAGGAGCTCTGTGTGATGCCACTAACACACTAGAAGTCCTATGGGTGCTTCTGCAAAGAAAATATAGGAGCTCTGTGTGATGCCACTAACACACTAGAAGTCCTGTGGGTGCTGCTGAGAAGAAAATATAGGAGCTCTGTGTGATGCCACTAACACACTAGAAGTCCTATGGGTGCTTCTGCAAAGAAAATATAGGAGCTCTGTGTGATGCCACTAACACACTAGAAGTCCTGTGGGTGCTGCTGAGAAGAAAATATAGGAGCTCTGTGTGATGCCACTAACACACAATTGAAGTCCTGTGGGTGCTTCTGGGAAGAAAATATAGGAGCTCTGTGTGATGCCACTAACACACTAGAAGTCCTGTGGGTGCTGCTGAGAAGAAAATATAGGAGCTCTGTGTGATGCCACTAACACACTAGAAGTCCTATGGGTGCTTCTGCAAAGAAAATATAGGAGCTCTGTGTGATGCCACTAACACACTAGAAGTCCTGTGGGTGCTGCTGAGAAGAAAATATAGGAGCTCTGTGTGATGCCACTAACACACTAGAAGTCCTGTGGGTGCTGCTGAGAAGAAAATATAGGAGCTCTGTGTGATGCCACTAACACACTAGAAGTCCTGTGGGTGCTGCTGAGAAGAAAATATAGGAGCTCTGTGTGATGCCACTAACACACTAGAAGTCCTATGGGTGCTTCTGCAAAGAAAATATAGGAGCTCTGTGTGATGCCACTAACACACTAGAAGTCCTGTGGGTGCTGCTGAGAAGAAAATATGGGAGCTCTGTGTGATGCCACTAACACACAATTGAAGTCCTATGGGTGCTTCTGCAAAGAAAATATAGGAGCTCTGTGTGATGCCACTAACACACTAGAAGTCCTGTGGGTGCTGCTGAGAAGAAAATATAGGAGCTCTGTGTGATGCCACTAACACACTAGAAGTCCTGTGGGTGCTGCTGAGAAGAAAATATAGGAGCTCTGTGTGATGCCACTAACACACAATTGAAGTCCTATGGGTGCTTCTGGGAAGAAAATATAGGAGCTCTGTGTGATGCCACTAACACACTAGAAGTCCTGTGGGTGCTGCTGAGAAGAAAATATAGGAGTTCTGTGTGATGCCACTAACACACTAGAAGTCCTATGGGTGCTTCTGCAAAGAAAATATAGGAGCTCTGTGTGATGCCACTAACACACTAGAAGTCCTATGGGTGCTGCTGAGAAGAAAATATAGGAGCTCTGTGTGATTCCACTAACACACTAGAAGTCCTATGGGTGCTTCTGCAAAGAAAATATAGGAGCTCTTTGTGATGCCACTAACACACTAGAAGTCCTGTGGGTGCTGCTGAGAAGAAAATATAGGAGCTCTGTGTGATGCCACTAACACACAATTGAAGTCCTATGGGTGCTTCTGGGAAGAAAATAAAGGAGCTCTGTGTGATGCCACTAACACACTAGAAGTCCTGTGGGTGCTGCTGAGAAGAAAATATAGGAGCTCTGTGTGATGCCACTAACACACTAGAAGTCCTATGGGTGCTTCTGCAAAGAAAATATAGGAGCTCTGTGTGATGCCACTAACACACTAGAAGTCCTGTGGGTGCTGCTGAGAAGAAAATATAGGAGCTCTGTGTGATGCCACTAACACACAATTGAAGTCCTATGGGTGCTTCTGCAAAGAAAATATAGGAGCTCTGTGTGATGCCACTAACACACTAGAAGTCCTGTGGGTGCTGCTGAGAAAAAAATATAGGAGCTCTGTGTGATGCCACTAACACACAATTGAAGTCCTATGGGTGCTTCTGGGAAGAAAATATAGGAGCTCTGTGTGATGCCACTAACACACTAGAAGTCCTGTGGGTGCTGCTGAGAAGAAAATATAGGAGCTCTGTGTGATGCTACTAACACACTAGAAGTCCTATGGGTGCTTCTGCAAAGAAAATATGGGAGCTCTGTGTGATGCCACTAACACACTAGAAGTCCTATGGGTGCTTCTGGGAAGAAAATATGGGAGCTCTGTGTGATGCCACTAACACACTAGAAGTCCTATGGGTGCTTCTGGGAAGAAAATATAGGAACTCTGTGTGATGCCACTAACACAGTACAAGTCCTATGGGTGCTTCTGGGAAGAAAATATAGGAACTCTGTGTGATGCCACTAACACACTAGAAGTCCTATGGGTGATTCTGGGAAGAAAATATAGGAACTCTGTGTGATGCCACTAACACACTAGAAGTCCTATGGGTGCTTCTGGGAAGAAAATATAGGAACTCTGTGTGATGCCACTAACACAGTAGAAGTCCTATGGGTGCTTCTGGGAAGAAAATTTGGGAGCTCTGTGTGATGCCACTAACACACTAGAAGTCCTATGGGTGCTTCTGGGAAGAAAATATAGGAACTCTGTGTGATGCCACTAACACAGTAGAAGTCCTATGGGTGCTTCTGGGAAGAAAATATGGGAGCTCTGTGTGATGCCACTAACACACTAGAAGTCCTATGGGTGCTTCTGGGAAGAAAATATGGGAGCTCTGTGTGATGCCACTAACACACTAGAAGTCCTATGGGTGCTTCTGGGAAGAAAATATAGGAACTCTGTGTGATGCCACTAACACAGTACAAGTCCTATGGGTGCTTCTGGGAAGAAAATATAGGAACTCTGTGTGATGCCACTAACACACTAGAAGTCCTATGGGTGCTTCTGGGAAGAAAATATAGGAACTCTGTGTGATGCCACTAACACAGTACAAGTCCTATGGGTGCTTCTGGGAAGAAAATATAGGAACTCTGTGTGATGCCACTAACACACTAGAAGTCCTATGGGTGCTTCTGGGAAGAAAATATAGGAACTCTGTGTGATGCCACTAACACACTAGAAGTCCTATGGGTGCTTCTGGGAAGAAAATATAGGAACTCTGTGTGATGCCACTAACACAGTAGAAGTCCTAAGGGTGCTTCTGGGAAGAAAATATGGGAGCTCTGTGTGATGCCACTAACACACTAGAAGTCCTATGGGTGCTTCTGGGAAGAAAATATAGGAACTCTGTGTGATGCCACTAACACAGTACAAGTCCTATGGGTGCTTCTGGGAAGAAAATATAGGAACTCTGTGTGATGCCACTAACACACTAGAAGTCCTATGGGTGCTTCTGGGAAGAAAATATAGGAACTCTGTGTGATGCCACTAACACAGTACAAGTCCTATGGGTGCTTCTGGGAAGAAAATATAGGAACTCTGTGTGATGCCACTAACACACTAGAAGTCCTATGGGTGCTTCTGGGAAGAAAATATAGGAACTCTGTGTGATGCCACTAACACAGTACAAGTCCTATGGGTGCTTCTGGGAAGAAAATATAGGAACTCTGTGTGATGCCACTAACACAGTACAAGTCCTATGGGTGCTTCTGGGAAGAAAATATAGGAACTCTGTGTGATGCCACTAACACAGTACAAGTCCTATGGGTGCTTCTGGGAAGAAAATATAGGAACTCTGTGTGATGCCACTAACACACTAGAAGTCCTATGGGTGCTTCTGGGAAGAAAATATAGAAACTCTGTGTGATGCCACTAACACAGTACAAGTCCTATGGGTGCTTATGGGAAGAAAATATAGGAACTCTGTGTGATGCCACTAACACACTAGAAGTCATATGGGTGCTTCTGGGAAGAAAATATAGGAACTCTGTGTGATGCCACTAACACAGTACAAGTCCTATGGGTGCTTCTGGGAAGAAAATATAGGAACTCTGTGTGATGCCACTAACACACTAGAAGTCCTATGGGTGCTTCTGGGAAGAAAATATAGGAACTCTGTGTGATGCCACTAATAGACATGTGCAAAAGGAAAAAATTCGTTTCGTTTAGTTTCGTTTTAATTCGTTAATTAATTAATTTCGTTTAGTTAGATTCGTTACATTTGTTAAATTCGTTTTCGGATTTCGTTTAGTTTTCGACCGATTTTCGAATTCGAAAATATTTTGCGACCCGACTTTGGGTCCACGTATCTCGGGTTACTTGGTGATAGAAACACCAAATTTGGATATGTAGTAGTGCTAGTTCTACTGAGTTTGCATACCAAATTTCTAGCTACAAGTGGCCCCGAGATATGTGGCCCCCAAAGTCGGGTCGAAAAATGTTCTTCTCTGCTGCAGAAAAGTGCTTGACATTTTGTGACCCGACTTTGGGGCCACGTATCTCGGGACCACTTATAGCTAGAAACCCCAGATTTGGTATGCAAACACAGTAGAACTACCACTACAAACTCTCCAAATTTGGGGTTTCTATCACCAAGTAACCCCGAGATACGTGGACCCAAAGTCGGGTCGCAAAATATTTTCGAATTCGGTTGAAAAAATTTCAAATGCAGTTGAAATATTTTCAAATCTGGTTGAAATTATTTCAACTGCTTTAGAAACTATTTCAACCAGATTTGAAAATATTTCATCTGCATTAGAAACTATTTCAACTGCATTAGAAACTATTTCAACCAGATTTGAAAATATTTCATCTGCATTAGAAACTATTTCTATCACCAAGTAACCCCGAGATACGTGGACCCAAAGTCGGGTCACAAAATATTTTCGAATTCGGTTGAAATAGTTTCAAATGCGGTTGAAATCATTTCAAATGCAGGTGAAATAATTTCAAATCATGTTGATACTATTTCAAGCGGATTCGAGAATATTTTGCCATCCAAATTTGAAAAAAAAATGAAATTGATTCTAACAGTCTGCAGAAGATCTGCAAAAAAAAGTGAAATGGCTGTTAATAGTCTACAGGAGATCTGCTAAAAAAAGAAATAGATGCTAATAGTCTGCAGGAGATCTGGTGAGAAAACGAAATAGATACTAATTGTCTGCAGGAGATCTGCAAAAAAAAAAGTGAAATGGCTGTTAATAGTCTACAGGAGATCTGCTAAAAAAAGAAATAGATGCTAATAGTCTGCAGGAGATCTGGTGAGAAAACGAAATAGATACTAATTGTCTGCAGGAGATCTGCAAAAAAAAAAAGTGAAATGGTTCTTAATAGTCTACAGGAGATCTGCTAAAAAAAGAAATAGATGCTAATAGTCTGCAGGAGATCTGGTGAGAAAACGAAATAGATACTAATAGTCTGTAGTTGTAGTGCTAGTTCTACTGTGTTTGCATACCAAATTTGGGGTTTCTAGCTACAAGTGGCCCCGAGATACGTGGCCCCAAATTCGGGTCACAAAATGTAATTCTCTGCTGCAGAAAAGTACTTGACATATCGCCCCTATCTTGGGGTCACTTGGTGCTAGGAACCCCACAACTTGTGGCAGGTGACGTGGCACGTGGACTATCCACAACTTGGTCACGTGGCCGGTCATGTGGCACTCGTGGCCGGTCATGTGGCACGCGTGGCCGTCACGTGGCACTCGTGGCAGGTGTCGTGCCACTCGTGGCAGGTGTCGTGGCACTTGTGGCAAGTGAACAATACACAACTTGTGGCAGGTGATGTGGCAAGTGGACAATGACATACAGCATATGTACTTGCCTTGCGATCGACATCTGTGTTAGACGTGCAAAAATAAAAAATTGTTTTGTTTCGTTTTAATTCGTTAATTAATTCATTTTGTTTAGTTAGATTTGTTAAATTCGTTTTCGGATTTTGTTTCATTTTTGACCGAATTCGAAAAATCAGTCGCATTTGAAATTATTTCAACCGGATTTGAAAATATTTCAACCGGATTTAAAAATATTTCAACCGAATTTAAAAATATTTCTACTGGATTTGAAATTATTTCAACTGCATTAGAAACTATTTCAACCAGATTTGAAACAGTTTCTAATGCAGTTGAAATAGTTTCTAATGCAGTTGAAATAGTTTCTAATGCAGTTGAAATAGTTTCTAATGCAGTTGAAATAGTTTCTAATGCAGTTGAAATATTTTCAAATCTGGTTGAAATAGTTTCTAATGCAGTTGAAATAATTTCAACCAGATTTGAAAATATTTCAACCAGATTTGAAATTATTTCAACCAAATTCGAAAATATTTTGCGACCCGACTTTGGGTCCACGTATCTCGGGGTCACTTGGTGATATAAACCCCAAATTTGGAGAGGTTGTAGTGCTGGTTCTACTGTGTTTGCATACCAAATTTGGGGTTTCTAGCTATAAGTGGCCCCGAGATATGTGGCCCCAAAGTCGGGTCACAAAATGTAATTCTCTGCTGTAGAAAAGTACTTGACATATGCCCCATATCTGGGGGTCACTTGGTGCTAGGAACCCCATAACTTGTGGCAGGTGACATGGCAAGTGGACAATCCACAACTTGGTCACGTGGCAGGTTACGTGGCACTTGTGGTTGGTGACGTGGCACTCATGGCAGGTGTCTTGGCGCTTGTGGCAGGTGTTGTGGCAAGTGGACAATGACATACAGCATATGTACTTGCCTTGCGATCGACATCCGTGACAGCCATTTCACATCCTTTTTTTTTATGTGACAGATGTATATAAGTAAATAACCATCTTCCAAAATGTATAATTCAAATAGAAAAGATTAGAACAGAATAGAAAAAAATATATAATTTAATAGCAGATCTCCTGTAGACTATTAACAGCCATTTCACTTCTTTTTTTTTTTGCAGATCTTCTGCAGACTGTTAGAATCAATTTCATTTTTTTTTTCAAAGTCGGGTCGCAAAATATTTTCAAATCCACTTGAAATAGTATCAACATGATTTGAAATTTTTTCAACTGCATTTGAAATTTTTTCAACTGCATTTGAAATTTTTTCAACTGCATTTGAAATTATTTCAACCGAATTCGAAAATATTTTGCGACCCGACTTTGGGTCCACGTATCTCGGGGTTATTTGCTGATAGAAATAGTTTCTAATGCAGATGAAATATTTTCAAATCTGGTTGAAATAGTTTCTAATGCAGTTGAAATAGTTTCTAATGCAGTTGAAATATTTTCAAATCTGGTTGAAATAGTTTCTAATGCAGTTGAAATATTTTCAAATCTGGTTGAAATAGTTTCTAATGCAGTTGAAATAGTTTCTAATGCAGTTGAAATATTTTCAAATCTGGTTGAAATAGTTTCTAATGCAGTTGAAATAGTTTCTAATGCAGTTGAAATATTTTCAAATCTGGTTGAAATAGTTTCTAATGCAGTTGAAATAATTTCAACCAGATTTGAAAATATTTCAACTGCATTTGAAATTATTTCAACCGAATTCGAAAATATTTTGCGACCCGACTTTGGGTCCACGTATCTCGGGGTCACTTAGTGATATAAACCCCAAATTTGG
Source organism: Lithobates sylvaticus (assembly GCA_028564925.1). Lineage (NCBI taxonomy): Eukaryota > Metazoa > Chordata > Amphibia > Anura > Ranidae > Lithobates > Lithobates sylvaticus. The sequence continues at coordinate 245,405,192 of CM053027.1, forward strand.
AGAGGTTATAGTGCTAGCTCTACTGTGTTTGCATACCAAATTTGGGGTTTCTAGCTATAAGTGGCCCCGAGATATGTGGCCCCAAAGTCGGGTCACAAAATGTAATTCTCTGCTGTAGAAAAGTACTTGACATATGCCCCATATCTGGGGGTCACTTGGTGCTAGGAACCCCATAACTTGTGGCAGGTGACATGGCAAGTGGACAATCCACAACTTGGTCACGTGGCAGGTCACGTGGCACTTATGGTTCGTGACGTGGCACTCATGGCAGGTGTCTTGGCGCTTGTGGCAGGTGTTGTGGCAAGTGGACAATGACATACAGCATATGTACTTGCCTTGCGATCGACATCCGTGACAGCCATTTCACATCCTTTTTTTTTATGTGACAGATGTATATAAGTAAATAACCATCTTCCAAAATGTATAATTCAAATAGAAAAGATTAGAACAGAATAGAAAAAAATATATAATTTAATAGCAGATCTCCTGTAGACTATTAACAGCCATTTCACTTCTTTTTTTTTTTGCAGATCTTCTGCAGACTGTTAGAATCAATTTCATTTTTTTTTTCAAAGTCGGGTCGCAAAATATTTTCAAATCCACTTGAAATAGTATCAACATGATTTGAAATTTTTTCAACTGCATTTGAAATTTTTTCAACTGCATTTGAAATTTTTTCAACTGCATTTGAAATTTTTTCAACTGCATTT